>JAWMRA010000009.1:681939-780984 GCA_035584735.1 Pseudotriccus pelzelni | reverse complement strand
ATGGCATGGAGGGCTATAGAATACATAGATTGGGTTACACCCATGAATTGGTCCCAGTTGTTCTAACTAGGACACACAGGCATCCTGAAATTTTTCTGAATGCTCAGACAGGGATTCAAAGCAGTGTTTTCTACAAACCCCTGAGGAAGTTCCTTGAGCCCCATCAGCAGCCACGTTAACAGGCAGTGCCGTTGGCAGCTGATCTGTCCCTGCTCAGTGCAAACCTGGGCCGTGGCACGGCTCCAGCACCATCTGCTCCCATGTCTCCAGAGCACAGGCAGCGAGGAGCCCTGACAACTGAGGCTGGAACATACGGAGTGTTTTTAGCACAGAGCCCTTGCACACAAGTAGGCCTTGACGGAGGGTGAGATGGTTTGGACTGTCCTTTCGCATTCATTTCGGTATCTTCTGCTCTTTTGGTTGAGTACATCGGCTGTTGGGATTAAAATTCAGCAAAAAGCAAATAAATCTTTGACGTTTCTCCAAAGGAGCAACACATGTTTTCAAGCTTCCACTTTGTGTGGAAAAAGACAAACAGGGTGACAGAACTACTATTTTTAATGCTGGATTATGTACTTCCAAATTATTTTGGCTCAGGAAATCATTTGAACAGTTCCAGAACTGTTTGGGTTGTGCAGAAAGGAGCTCTCCTGCCCTGGCTGTGGCTCTGCATTCAGCAGAGGGAAGGGATGGGCTGTCTCTACACGGCCACATGGCTGTGCAGCCCCTGGAATGGATGATCACGAGTCACTGCTGTGCGCAGCGATGTCGAGCTCCAGAGTCGCCCAACGCAGCCCCAGGGCAAGGCAAGGCCAGCTGAGCCCTCATTCTCCTGTGGTAGCTGTCAGTGACATAAACAACAAATAAAGGCCTCTCTGTCCCTTATCATGTGCCCAGCCCTGCCCTCCCAGACCAGAGCATGGAAAGGATGGATGGAGCATGAGGCGTTACAGCTCTTCCCTGCTCGGCGCCCTGGGAACGCCACGGCTGTTCTTGAACAACCGCGCTGGAATGTGGCCTCAAATGTCAAGTTTAAGAGCATGAGAATGGGAGAATGCACTCAGTGTGAGAGAGATCCATTCTATTTGCTCCTTCAGAGCTTCTTCTGCAGCATTTCTTGACTGTGACGAAAACATTGCTTGGATTCTCTCAGAGAACACATGACCCCCAATAGTAAAAGGGTTGCTAAACAAAGATGTTGATTCTTCTACAATGGCCACTGGTCTCTCAGCAGTGATCCTGAGGCTTCCTAAAGAGCAGTACTCCTTTTAATTCAGTTCTGTCTGGTGACTTCACAGCACCTGGGGGAGTCTGGCAGCAAGGAAAGACATGCAGCAGCTCTGCAGGCAGTGCAGCCAACCCAGGGCAGATGTGACACCTCTGTGAGCACCTGAAGGCTCAGACCGAGCACTCATTTTCACCACAGAAATACTGTACCCAGCACACAGAGCTCCAAACAGCAGGGAGGATCTCCTTTAGCACAGAACTAGATATGAAAACAGGGAGAAAGTTGTGTACGTGAACTACCTGTGTATCTGATCATGCTGCTGAGTTTGGCCAAACCGACTGGGAACGGGGAGCAGTGAAAAACCTGTCAGTCTTTATAAGCTCCTGGAACAGCTCCACTCTTTAATCATTTCGAAGCTCCAAGTAAGCAAGAAAGGACAAATGAACAGCTCTGACAACATACTGACTGACAACGTGTTAACATTTTTAAAGCACTCCAAGGGCGCTTTCCAAATAGGTTTTGGAAGGTGAAAGAAATGAACAGAATGTGGTGTGTGCAGCCAGGAGTACCGTGTGATGGCAGCTTCAGCGATTCTTCTGCAGTACTGAACATTCTTTGATTTGCAGAAACTCAAACAATCTGTCTCTGAAGAAATAGCTCCAGGATGTTGCGACAGGAAGGAAATGTACTGAGTAAATGCTGTAGCATCCCCAGGAACTGAGAGATGCTGTGGCTAAGGCAAACTGCTTAGGAAAGGCTTAAGTAATACACGTGTCTAAAGGACAGGGTCGATATGCTCTGAAAGCTGATAAAGCTGAAATTACAAGAAGACACGTGTCTGCCACCCTGTGTCCATGACAAAGTCACCCAACTTGTCACCTGGCTTTCCTGATTGCTTTCCATCACCTCCTGTTCAAGCACGGGAACGGGTTAAGTTTTAGCACTGTTCAGTTACACAGAACCACCAGCCCAGGCAGTTCCTCCCTGCAGCACCCAGCAGCCTTGGAACAGGGTCTCCCACCTTCCAGACACCTTATCAGCAGCCACAGCAGCTCGGCTGTTCGGGAAATGTGGCCGTGTTCACCTGGAAGGACGGCCAAGCCAGCCCTTGTGTGGCAGCAGGCACTTGGTCAGCCCTGGGGTCACTGCAGGGCTGTGTCAGCCCGGGGGGCACAGCAGCAAAACAGCGAGCTGGGGGGAAGGACCTGCAGCCTGAGCTGTGCCACACTGCCCCACCAGCACTGACACCAACACCTGCCTTCTGACACACCCAGCCTGCACACCCGGCTTAAACACCACTGAACACTCCCAGAGCATTCCAGGCTGTCACAGAAATCGATCCCCTGAAGGGCTCCTCTCGTCTCACCACGGGACCACCACGAATTTGGGCGGCTCCGTTTGAAACACATGCATTGGAAAAGCATCCCCAAAATGCGGTGTGTGCTGCCACACAGCTCTGCTGCTGCTGAAGGGCTGCACTGGTAAAGAGCTTCTGCTGTGACATATTTGGATTTCCATTCCAGACAAAACAAGAAGTACACTGTTTAGAGTAGTTCATTTGAGTATTCCATACAGTTTCTGTACCACTGAAGACATCCAGCCCTAACATGAAAATTGTCAGAAAACATGGAAGAATGTGTGAATGCTTTTCACAGCATCCTCATCTACTTTGTGCACAGAAGTGTCGTGTCTCTGTTTGTCATCCAGAAGTCCATGATGGACATATTTGTACTTTTTGAATCCTGGTGAACTGTATCCTTGTTTCTGGTCTGTTTGGATTACTGTACGAGCATCCATGTGCTGATGAGCATTTTCAACAAACAATGCAATCCTAACAATGAAATTCATTAGGGATTTTCCTTTTCATTACCAGTCACGGGACATTATTCCATATATAATTGTCATTACTATTTAGCAACATTTATGGTTTGCACCTACATAAGGAATCTTGTTTAACCAGGCGTGGACTACACACTGTGTTGGAAACAGCACGTGGAAGATAGAGAAGCTCTATTCTATTTGCAATGTGAGCTGGTGGAGATGATGTGGCGAAGTACAACAGTAAACAGGCCCTTCACATATTAATTTTTATGTTTAATGCCCCGGCACTGAATTCAGGGAATAACCGCTCCCAGGGGCTGCCCAAGTTACTTCCTACAAGCAGAGCAAGAAGGAGCAAAGAGCAAGTGCTCCATGAGCAGTTCCGTGGCTTGCCAAGGCCAGTTCTTTCTACATTCCCAGAAGGAACAAAATAAAATGTGCTCAGGCACTCCATTCCATGGCCATGAGCCTTGCTCTGCCAATGCTCCAATGGGACCATTTGGACTGTCCTAAGGAAAATCTGAGCCTCTTCTATGTGCAGAAGCTGCACTGAGCAATGGTGTTCAACGAGCAGGGAATTCATCCTCTCTAGGCACCAGCCAAAGTCCATAATTTTTCCTCAAGAAATTCCCTATTGATAGCACTCACAAGAGCTTCCCTACATCGATAGTTTTGACAATGTTGCTTCTACTCTCAGAATAACAAATGCACCCATTTTTGCTCTTGTGAGTGTTGCAACTACAAATTTATTCTCTCTATTAAGCTGCTAGTAACTTTTCCCTGGAAGTGTTTTCATTTTCTGGAATCTGGCTGCCTTCCTCTGAGTTGAGAAATGAGGGAAAAAGCATCCATTCGAAATCCCTGAAATCGCTGACTTGGTGAATAGTTTTCATTCTGTATAACCAAGTGATTGATACCACTTCAAAATCGCTCAGCTTATCTCCCTGCCCAGGACACGTGCAGAGGAGGAACCTTTCTGCTTCTGTACTACCATCATCCACACCTATAGAGGCAACATTTGGCTCAAAGTCACACAAACATCTAAGCAACAAATTACTAACACCTACACTGTGCTACAGAACCAGCAAAAAGGGGGATATGGCGGATTCTCCCCTGAAAAAGGGAGGAAATGATACTCTGAGCAGGGCCTGCAGTCCCCACACCCCTATCCTGGGGTTCAGCTTGGCTTGGTGAAGCTTTTGCAGCACTCAGTAGCGTTTTTCTACATTTTCTTACTCAATATACATAAAAGGTATCTTACTGAAGCAGAAAAGTTCTGGAATCACTTGGGAAGCAGATTTTGGTGGGTTAAGCAGGAATTTTAAGAGCCAAGTAAGGCCAATCTGAACCTGATGAAAAGCCTGCGATACCTGAGAGTGCCACCGTGCGTCAGTTCCAAGGGACTCGGCAGCGCAAGCTGTGCTACATCTTGAGGCAGCTTCAGGATGGCTTCAGGAAGCACCATACAGAAATTCAGATTATATTTTATCGATTGATTATAATCCAGGTATTGCAGGAAGTGAACAGTGAGTCACATCTATGACATCTGACAGCCTAGACACACGGCAGCCTAGTGCACTGGTGGGAAATGGTGCCAAAATAATTGAGGCAATTCCAAAACAAGCCAAGTCAGATCCAGCTCCAAATTTAGCTTTGAATTACAGAGTAGCAGGAAAAAATGCCAAGTTGTCAGCTTTTTACAGTTTACTCCGTGGAATGCTGACAGGAAGCAAGGCTGCATGACTGGAAACCAAAGCTGGGCCAGAGGGCAGTGCAGGGGCTGAGAAGAGACAGAAAGCACAAGGTTGAGCTCAGTACAGTGTGGCAGTTTGGGAAGTGGCCGAGCCCCCAGCAGGCAGAAGGTGTCTCTGAAGGCACCTCCTCTGTTCTCCACCTGTTGTACTCGTACAGTGCAGGTAAAAGGCACTGACACTGGTTTTATCAACACAGTCACGCCCTGCCCTACATGTTGGCCTCAAGTAGTAATATACAAAAACATAAATGAAAAGAGCAAAATTAAGCAGAAGACAACAATACAGATATTTAAAATTAATTTACAAAATGTATACACACACTTTATGTTAACATACATTGATATTAATCAGATATTAATAGAAGTATCCATTAATGCCATGCCTTTACTTCCAATTATTAAAAACCACAGCTGTGCAATGGAAGTTACTCCTTGTTTTAGGAACACCTAAGGAATTATATATATACAAATCCTCATTTTTGACAGTGGAGTGTTACTGGGACTACGTCAGCTCAGTCCCTTTGTGTCAGTAGCCCCAAAGCTTAAAATAACCCTGAGGTGAGCAGACAGGATGAAAACCACGCAATCCAGAGTGCAAGGGATAAACCTCAGACACAACCAGCTCAAAGTTGTGTGTCAGGGCCCCTGGCACAGCTGAGGAACCTGCCCCGGGCCACACAGCAAGAGCCTGTGATCAGCACAGCCTGAGGAATGCCCAGGCAGAGCATTAACAGATCACTCGAGTTGATCGTGGATATTTCCAGTCTTTCAAACAGCATATTCCAAGCATGCAATCAGCATGAGTCATTAATGCTCCCATCCCCTGGGGCAGCACAGGCAGATCCCTGGGGTTCACAGAAGGGACTTGCAGTAGTCATGCACTTTAACTCTGATAAGAAGAAAATAAAGTAGTTTTGAAAAACAGCTCTTTTTGCTAATTAGCCACTTAGCTACCAAAAACCATACAAGCCATGGCTGGGTTTGAAATGCTCATTCACACAGGTGGGGGTACAGACCTCAGGCACCCCACACCAACACTTTGTGTGGGGTGAAGGGTTCTGTACCTGAAATGGACTCTGCTCTGCAACACTAATGTGGAGTCTGCCCTCAGAACCCATCCCCAAACCCTCACTTCTGGCTGGGGCACCTGCCCAGAGCAGCCACAGCCCCAGAGGTGAGGGGACAACCCCAGAGCAGCCACAGCCCCACAGGTGAGGGGACAACTCTAGAGCAGCCACAGACTGCTGGTTTCCCAGTAAGGGATCCTGACCCTCCGACTCCTCTGGAAAGCATTTTTATGAAAAAACAAAGGTAAGTGTCCTATGTGCATGAACTGGGAAAACAGCTACAAGTGGATGAAGGTTGATAAGGACTGTCATGGCCTGATTTTATTGAAGTACAATTTAAATGGCAAGTTTTTATTAAGATACCCTTCTGATGGTTTTGATTTCTAAGCTTATGCGGGGCACAGCACACCGGGATTCTGATCTTATCTGAAGCCTTTGGAATTATTTGGATACAACAGTAGTAACACAGTGCAAGGCTGATACAGCACCGAAGATTTAGCCCTTCATAAGATCAAGACTGCCCAATATTTTAAAATAAATGTTTTGCTTACTTTGCAACAGTTAATTTAACTTCAGGCTAAAATATCCATATTACTTCCCAAGATAAGTGGAAGGGTTTTTTACTCGTTGTTTATAACAACAATAATAAATTAGTACAGGCATATATTGAACTCTGAAAATATTTTTAAAAATCAGTCCCTAACATATCATCAGTCAAGGGAATGGAAATAGTGGAACATTATTTCTCTACTCATCTTCCACAATTAATTTATCTTCTAAATTAAGGGCCATAAGCTGTAACAAATACACAGTTTAAAATCCAACTCATTAGCTCTGTGAACCAGTAGCAACCCTTATGATCCTTGTAGGTGCTGCAGGAAGAATGTAAGTGATTTGGGAAGGAAAACGCCTTGGATTTTAAAATCTATTTGCCATTTCTACATGAAGGAACAGCTGTCGTCAAAGACTTTTAATGCTAACGGTTGTCAGAGGGAAATGTTAAACTAGCGTTTTAAAAAACCCAGCAGGACTGGAGCCCAGCTATGCTGTGGAATGCAACACGTTCTCCTGTTTCTTCGCCAAATCAGCTGCTGAGGCTTTGAAATAACAACCCTGTCAGAAAGGGTGAGGCAACGGAACCATTTCCCCACTACTGCACACAAAATGTGGGAGCTGTTTCTCTTTCGGATAAAAAGCCCAAACCAAGCAAAAGAATCTGGTGAGTGCCAGGCCAAGGGCAGTGGTGATTTCCTGCCCAGCAGTGCCAGGAAGGAGCTCCAGGGGCACACCTGAGCCCCCTCTCTCTGCCCCCTCATCAGGACTGTGGCACAGGCCAGGCCCTGAACCCAACTAACCGGCTGGAAACAAAAGAAATCAGATGAAACTGCACTAGAGCACTGTGTGTGTGTAGGTAGGAGAGTAAATCCGTACTGCCAGTCAGCCTGAACACTTTGCAGCTCAGGAATCTTGCCCTGTTCTTCCCACCCACTGGACCCACAGGGCACACCATGGCTTGAATAAACCGTGATCTCACGTGCCCCCCTACGACAACTGCAGGCTTTGCTGCTGCATCTCCAGGCAGAGCTGACATTCTCTTCAGATCTAGAATTAATAGACTCTGATTACTCTTCTACAGATCTTGCTAGATCCATTTACACCCACCATTCATCCCTTAGACACATTACATTGGAAAATCTTTTGGACAGATGGAAAAATACCATAGACAAGGAAGTGTTAAAAAACAGAAAGCCCTGGCAAAAAAGTGGTAAGTGGAAATATTTCTATTGTCTTTTGGGACATATGAAATTGCTGTAGTTCGGTACATTCCACAAAACACATTATAGAACTATTAGACCTCTTAATGCAACATCTTGCCATTCAGATTTCCAGTCTCAGTGAGTTATGATTGTTCTCCTTGCTAAATTCACTCATTCCATTTATCTCTGAGTTCACCTCACTTTTTCACTTGCAGCTTCTTTCATTCGCTTGCAATAATTCACCTCCGTGCATTCTTTCTCCTAATTACTCTCATCCTCCCCCTTCTGTATCTTTGCTATTTGACAAATGTATTTGGTTTTCTTTCCTGGTACAACCGTCGATTTTTAATGCACCTCTCTCTGTTCTGTGTGACGTGTCCTCTGTCTCCTTTGGTGGTCACACTCCAGCATCACGTTGACATGGAGCACTGGCCAGCACAGGCCTGGAGGGCTGTAGATCTCCATTCCTGGGCCAGGTGGGCACCACACCAGGTTGTGGAGGAAAACTGAAAATAAGGGCCTCGTTCAACTGAACATTTTGTCTCTTGCTGAACGCCTTGGACCCTACAGGAGAGCGAAAGGCATTCCCTCTTTTTGGGAGGTTATCGTCTACTTTCCCACTTCAGGAACAACTAAAGAATACCGCTTAGTTTTCTGAAAACTCCTCTTGGGACTTGTTTGTTTTTGGTCCACTGCGACCAAGCGCAGTGCCAAGAGAGCGCTCACAGGCGAGGGACCCCTCAGGGCAGCTGCGGCCGCCAGGCCGTGGGCAGCGCACACAGCCCCGTGCCCTGAGCCAGCTCTGGGCACAGCGGCACGGCTGGCACGGCTCGCGGCACACAGCACCGGCACACAGGAGCCGGGTGCGCCTCAAGCTCACGGATCAGACACGCGAACAGATGACAAGCGAACATCTTGATTCACACTGTGTTTCTCCTGCTTGTCAGCTCCTGGCAGCCAGGAACAGTCACTCCAAAAAGTGCTAAAAATAACACAGAGCCAGGCCCTGCCTCCAAATTCTTTTTTTCCCCTCCAACTTTGCTGTTATATTCTACTCGATACTGCTAATAATGAAGATAAAATGTTTCAGGGAATCACTGGTATGATTTTAAAATAACATAAGAAATACATATTACCTATGAATAAGCATTGAACAGTAACTTCTAGAATTCATTAATATGCATCACTGACAAGTTTAAATGATATATAGCCATCCATTCATCAGATATGGAATTGCACATGGACACACTGCATTTCAGGGGATTTTTTTCCGAATATATGATTTGATGCATAGTGATAAAGAATAAATTAGAGATTGGAGTTGAAAACAGCCTTCAGTCCTTCTTACCCTTTTTTAATGTCAGAGTGAGCAGAGCAGGTAAAAGGCAGTTTTGAGTGGGACTCAAGGGAACTGTCCCTCTTCCACTGTGCAGGTGGGATTTCAGTCACTGAAAGGCTCTGTGCTCAGTCCCTCATTTCACTACCCAAAATTATCAGCCTGCCTGATTTTCTGTACAGACTTATTACTCCTGCCATGCTAGTCTGAATCCCACTGGATACCCACAAGGCCAATGGGAGGACCTCGGTGGGTGCTTCACTGTGGACACAAATACAATTTCAATCTACGTAACACATGGACAGACACTGGCTTTGTGTGTTCAGGGCACAACACATCAGCCAGTCACAGATTCACAGAATCAATCACGCTGGGAAAGACCTCTGAGGTCATCGAGTCAAAAGTCATTTTGGAGAGAAAAACTGTTGTCTTATTTGCAAGGCAAAAGTTAAAATAAATAAATAACTGAAGTAAGCCCTTGGGGTTGCCAGCAGCCTTATTCTAGGAATGAGG
Source organism: Pseudotriccus pelzelni (assembly GCA_035584735.1). Lineage (NCBI taxonomy): Eukaryota > Metazoa > Chordata > Aves > Passeriformes > Tyrannidae > Pseudotriccus > Pseudotriccus pelzelni. The sequence continues at coordinate 771,509 of JAWMRA010000009.1, read as the reverse complement.
GAGTTCTAGCACTGACTACAATACTTCATCGGAACAGGGAAAATAGCAGGTGACTAAAAACTTCAAAAAGAAATGCCAGTTGTCTCCACCCCGTGGCAAACACTCCCTGGTGTCCCCTGAGCCCCGAGTCAGGCCGGCCCAGCCCACGAGGCTCTGTGGGAGCAGAAGCACTGCTGTCAGCCACAGTCCCGGGCCAGGGCAGATACACCAAGGAAGCTCTGGAATTACCAGCTCTCAAACAGAACTTCCATTGAATTAAGCCCAACTGATGCTCAGAATTTTTGACATGGCTCTAGAGCCTCGACGTTCTGCCACACAACACGAGGAACACAAGCACATTGGGAAAAAACTCCATCAGACAAAACACTGTGTCTTCAAAAACTACAACCACTGAAGTCCAAATCCCTGGTAAGAAATGCAAATTAGTAGATGGGAATGTCTTTTTCCAAAAGTGACAAATCATTATTGAAGTCTGCCTGAGGGAAGCCTGAACTGATCTTATTGTTCAAGTGAATAAACATGAGGCAGATGAACAATGTCTCCTAAACAACATTAATTTTGAGGGCTGATTGTAATTCCAACTAGGGAAAGGGGTTATTCCAATGCCGCTTGTGTACTGTCAGCTCCTGAGTGTAATTAGCATGCTATTAGTGTTTCTATGTGTAAAATTCTTGTCAAAACAGACTTCTAGTTCTTGAAAGAAAATACGACATAAATACAATGTCATTGTGGATTTAAATGAAATATCTCCTTGCAGTGAAATATTGCCTAAAATACCACATTTCATACAATGTGTTAAGACACATCCTGCTCTGCACCTGCTGTAGCAATTTGATTTAAAATTATGTGTAGCTCGCATATTCTAACAGCAAAGGGACACTGATCTGTAATTCTGAAGCTATTGAGCATTTCAAATCCTGCCCAGTTAACTGAAAGCAGAAGAATATTTACAAATTTTCAAGTGCTGTTAAGGTGAGATTTCCAAAATAATATAACAGAAATTATAATTAAATACCATCAATTAATTAGGCTGTAGGAGAATATAACTTCATTTCTCTTTATGATGAACAGTTCATTAATACAGTAATGAGTAACATAGCAATACAGTAACACTCCTGTAAATATTCATTTTATGGCTTCAAAGTATACAATGAACTAAAAAGCAAGAGATTAATTCACTATGAACTTCAGAACCACCAAAGACTTTACTGCAAACTTTAAAAGCTACTGTGGAAGTTGACTTTACAGATACTATCAAATTTGATTGCATGTGTGTTGTTGCTGCAGCATCATCGAGGGAATATAACACAAAATTCACATAGCGCCTTTTTTGTTTAATTATGATAATGATAATTTATACTAACGGCATACAGACAAAAGAGAAAGGTATCAAGACACTTTAATCTGAATTTAGTTCTTTACTTATCCTGTTATTCCTGTCTCTTTATGCTACAGGTTTATGTTGTATTGGTTAAAAAAGTACACAAGATACCATGGATTTCAGAGAGAACTGGTGACTCCCAAATGCTAAATTATTAGATGCATTTTGCAGAAGAAAATCTCATCATTGAAACCACCGTGTCTGAAACCCGGGTTGAGCAATCTTGCCAAGACTGTATGTGTAAATTTTGATTTTTCAAAGGCAACTTTTCTCATGCTGAATGAGAAGGTTAAAGTGAAGCAATTTGTTCTGCACTCTGCAGAATGTGGGTACGCGAGGCGTTTGCACTGAGGGCTCCAACACGTCCCGCTGGCACCTCACCCCAAACCAACCAGGCTGAGTGACGTGAGCGGCCAAAAGGCTACTGGGGATGGTGACCCCCACTAAGCATGACGTGGGAAAAGATTAATGTAGCTTTTGGTTATCCGTGTGGCATTGAAAACTGAAGAGGAGAAAGTCTTTACATGGATCTCTGCTGAATAACAACACAAAAATAAAATACCCCAACTGACTTATTAGTTTTTGATGTTTTGAAAACAATAAACAGTTTAGAAAAATCTTCTAGAAAAAGAGATAACATGAAATATTTTTGGTACCTTGGACAATGCGACCAACAAAACAGGGATGAACATCACCAGCCAACAAACAAATTAAACCTCATCTCTATTGCTACAATTTGCCATCTATTTCTGAAAAAAGGATCATTACAAACGGCAAGAAAAGGTAACAGACGGCAGAAAAAGTGGTCTCAGGAGACCTGAATCTGACATCGCACTCTGCCACTCCTTTGCTGCAAATGCAACTCTTTCTTCCTTCCTTCCTTGCTGTGCACCCTGGGGATGACCCCATGCCCATGCTCGGACAGGGGCCTGCCCGCGCTTCGCCTCGGGACACCGTTCCGCAGGGGAAACGCTTCCTGTTCAACAGAGACCCATTCCTCACGGAGGAAACCGCGGTGTCAAGCTTTTCCTGAGCAGACAGGAACACAGTGGCACATGTTCGACCACAAGCCTCCCAGAGGTGCCGCTGGGCCAGTCCCAGCCCTGCTCGGGGGCAGGCTGAGCTCCCGCCCGCGCCAGGAAAGGGGCACTGCATCTCCAGAGGAAACAGGTTTGCTTCAGAAAGGGGCAAGAAGTTGAAGGAACATCTGTAAAGACTGATAACAGATTTGCTTCCTGAAATTCTTCTACAACTACTGCAGTGAAAAGCAGGAAGTACAGGGAAGAGAGGGAAAGAAAGTTACAGGTGAGAAAAGAAAGCTTTCTCACCCCCAAAACTGGCTGGAATGCTGAACGGCACTGGAGGTGAGACTGGAGGTGTCATTAGTGGGATCTCTGTACTGTGAGAATGCAGCCAAGGAGCCAGCTGTGTGACTACCATCATCTGCCAGCTTTTCACCTCGACTTTGGGGTACCAAGAGCACTGGGGGTGACACACTGCCCCTCCTCTTCAAGCAGAAACCCCTGCTGTGCCAGCCAGTGTCCTCCCAGCACCAGAAAGGAGCAGGGATGGAGCAAACTCCTACCAAGGCACACTGTAGGCCACTGTAACCAAAACTGGCACTCTAGAAAGAACATTTAGTTACAAAGAATGCCAACTTTCTGAAACAACACTGGATCTAAGGGGATGGGGACCTGTTGAATATGACATTTCATCCCTAAATATAGTATTTCAGAATATTAGATGACAAGAGTGTATACAGATGCAGATGCACTGCTTTCTCTTCTCTTCTCTTCTCTGTATATGTACTTGTACAGATTTTTCACAAACACAGCAGATCCTCTCTACAATCTGGTCTTTAAAATAAAAATCCAACACATGCCTCTCAAGGTTAATTGCAAATCTTTGTGATTTGCTTTGGAAGCCAAATTTGGCCAAAATTACCCTCTTGCTTCTGCTTTTTTTTTAGGAAATGCAATTCTTGTATTAATAACTGCTGTAGCACAAAGCAGATTTTATCCCATGCTGACAGACAAATCTGAGTTAAAAGGGGATCCCAATTATACTTCCCAATAAAGCCACCAAAGGGGCCATTTGACTTTTCCTCTCTCCTGCATTTCACAAAACTCCTCCAGCTCCTAAGTCTGCCGAGCTCCTCAGGATGCTTTCACTGCATGCTGTAAACAATCCTCGGTGTTTCCCAGTGCAGGCAGTCCCTTTGCCACAGGGCCACTCTGCAGGTGAGGCACAGCTTGTTCCGCCTTCCCCACTCCCAGAGCGGCTCCAGCGGAGCTGGAATCCTCAGAACATCCTTGAGAAAAAGCAATCCTCCTTTCTGTTCTAGGACTGAACACCTTTGCTTTGCTCTTCTTCCCTTTCTTTCTTTGGAGAATCAGTAGTTCTCTATTGAATAAACCCTGCCCAGCAAACCTGATTGTTGATAGTTCAGTCTGACTTAGTGGTCTTGAGCCATATTGACTTCTACATTCTAACACGAGAGCGCTGCAGTAAATACCACGGAGAACAATAACAATCTGGGAGATCTTTCCTTGTATTTCTAAACAGAGGGAATTGATTAAATATACTTGAGCCACACTGCTATTTATTTATTTATTTACTCGCTGTAAATAAACACACACTAATTGTCTGTGTTTCCCCTAATCTCTCTGGAGGCTTTAGCAATACCATTCAGAAGGAATGAAACATTCACCAAAGCTGCCCAAGTTGGCTGCAGCAAAAATACATCTTTCTTCCCACTTCTTCAGGGAAGTCCATTCCTGGTGAGGAATCTTGCCCTGGTGAGGCTGAGGAGCTGCACAGCAGCCTCTGACAGTGTCAGTGCCAGTGCTGTGCTCCTCTATGCAGCCAGGCCCTGGAACTGCACACTGCAGATGCTAAACTGTTAAGATCTTCTGCAGTAGGTCAAAATTCCTACATCAGACTGTACCCAGAAAGGAAACAGAAGCCAATATTGCATATTAAGCAGAGACAGACTAATAACAAGGAAAACTATTAGTAACTATTATGCAAATCCAGAATTGGGTTTTCTATTCAGCCATTTTTTTTTTGGCATCCATGAAATTGGCTTTTGTTCACACTAATATTTGGGAAAGAGGTTTTATTTATGCAAATAGATGCACTTCTAAAAAAAATCCAAAACTGCATGTAAATGAGCGCATTTGTGCATCAATTAGTGAATTTGAGTTTCCTTTGCAGCAAACACACATCCATTTCAGATGGCTGTCAAGGACTAGTGAGAGGGACAGAGAAAACATAAATGAGTCCATTTTCCTGAGCACTTGACAGACACCAAAATGCCCATTGTGGAAGAGACGGGAGGCTCTACAGATGGATAAGGACAGCAGCACAAAGCAGTGCAGTCTTTGGAGTCTTCTGAGACACGAAAGAACAACAGGTATTGAGAAAAATCCCGGTTTATTCTGCCTATGTTCTGCAGGCATGCAGAAAATACCTCACTGCAAGGGGCAGCAGAGAGGTAACTGGACAGACACTCAAAAAGCGACAGTCAGAAGGGAAAGATTGCCAGTGAGACCAATCCCAGCTCATCCGATTCCTCTTGTGCCGACGAGAAGATATAATTAGTAAATAAATTGAGGTGAAGCAACGACCTCAAGAATAAACCCATAATTTAGTTTTAGCTTTTTCCTGCAGAGAAGTACATGCTGCCCACGTTGGCCCAGTGGAGCACAAAGGACTGCATCCACCTTTGAGGGCAGACAAGGGGAAGCTGGTCCTGGTCAAGGGCAGGTTCAGGGGGTGCCTTGCCAGCCTCATGCTGCCACCTGCACAGGGACCAGCCAGCTGGTTTGGAGACCAGCGACCTCCCAGCTGCCCTCCTGCAACAACAGCTCTGTGACGGGGCAGCCAGCCAGGCCCAGGCTGAGGACTGCTCCAGCACAGCCCAAACGTCCCAGCACTGCAAGGCTGACAGATGAGACGCAATATGTGATTCCCTCCTGGGTGCTACCACTCAAATGCAACTTTTAGGAGCGAGTTACTCACTTCGTATATTCCTTGCCAGGGGTTAATTGCCCCAGTGAAGACTTGGGATACACATTCGGTATGTGCAGAAGTACCAGTGCAATCCCTGCTAACAGTGAGTGACCCCATGGCTGAACTGGTACCAGGTGACAGTCTCAGATGTGCATGTGCAGTGGTTATTCCACAAACACCAAATAATGTGTGGAATATGCAAATCTGTATCTTTTGGGCCTCACTTACATTACTCCTGCATACTGACAGGACTTTTAAAAGCCTAGCAAAGTATCTCCTAAAAGTCAAGCACGGCAAAGTTCTCCACTCCATTCTGCCTCAGGGTAACAAAATTCAGATTCCTTCTTTCGCCTGAATGGTTTCAGCAGAGATGTGTGTCTTCATCAGTGAGCTGAAATTTATCTCACAGACTCGGTCACCAAACCCAGTTATAATCCTTCTTCACAAAGGGTTTCCATCAGGTCAGTAAGTACCCGAAACACATCTGCTGATGGGTAAAGCACAAGAATCGCTGTTGCTCAGCCCCGAACGGCTCCTCCCAGGTGTGAGGGTGCCCAAGGCAGCCGTCAGACCCCAGCCTGTCTCCATGGCTGCCTCCAGGCTGACAGCGGGCAGCGTGCCCGCTCACATCAGGCAGTGTCTCCCATGGAAACAACAGCCAGAACTCTGCCTGGCACGGGCTTGGAATTGAGCACTGCTGCATAGCAAGTGTGGCACAGGGAGAGAAACAAGGACAGCCGACAGGAATTGATGATGTCCTATTGCTTGGATCAGTTCTGGCATCACTATCAGTGAGATTTTGGGGTGACTGTGGCTTCAGGAGGAAGGATAGAAACACACTTTGTTAGTTTTCTACCTGTGAGGGGCACTAGATTAGGGATTAGGCATGTGGAAGCATTTATTTATTTAGATAAAAAGCTCTTAATTTTACAGTCACTTGGTTTTATACACTGCAAATAGACAAAGTAGCTGATCCGTGTTTCAGCAAATATTCAGATATTCCTTCAGTATTTCATCCACTGTCTGGGGAGGATTTTTCCTCCCAAAAAATCCCCACGTTTCTTCAGACAGAAACATAAAACACACAGTAGCAATTTGAAAAAATTTTGAAACTGTTCAGGCAATAATATTTTCATCTGATCTTAATAGTGCTGTTTATGCAGCATATATAATTAAAAGCATTTTCAGTATCAGCTTCATTAATCTCAGAAGTTCAGTATTCAAAGAGCAGAGGAAATACGCTTTTGCTGCTCATTATATATCATGCAATTATATGATGAAGACATCCAATCATAATTATGTGCCACAATAACAATTCAATGTGTCAGACAAGTTCCATGATCTAGAGGAAATAAAAAGGCATGCCTTGAACAGTTTGCCTCTGGGCCTAAAGGGGCTGTTTCAGCAGGACTCTAAATGCTCCTGAAAGCCAGGGAGAAAGCAGGCTGGGGGTGGGAGGATCTTGCTCCAGCAGAAAGCACAGCCCCCTTGCCAAGCGGTGACTCCCGGGTGGGGAGGCAGAAGCCCAGGCCGGGCACAGAGTGGCAGCTCTGGCTGTGCACACACAGCACGGCCCCGGGCTCCCCACCAGGAGGCTCCGGGGCCAAAACCGCTCAGCTCTTCCTCTGTTCTCTCCAGAGACAAACATGAAAGAGAGGAGCTAAATGCCTGCTGTCCATAGGTTTAAGGTGCAGATCTGCATCCTAACTCACTCAGAGCAGCACTGAACTGCAGCCCCCTTCTGAGATCCCAAATAACACCCTTTACTGACATACTTCTCATTACATGCACACAGCTCTTTTCTTGCAGAGGACTGACGCGGCTGATGAAAACGCAGAAACCCCACCATAAATGTCACTGTTAGGAATGCTGAAAGCTCCTCCTGAACTGTAAGTTAATATTTCTTTAATTAAATGGTATTAAGACCCTTGTTAGCTCAACTTTGATGTCAGTATTTTTTCACCTGACACTAACACTCACAAAAGGCTTCTCATCTAATTCACTCTTACCCCAGTATTTAAACTAATTAAAATCCAAGCAAGGCACATTCCAGAAGGCCAAGTCATCCACTGTACAGGCCTTTCAGAGGCCTGCAAGGCTCAGGAGGACACGGGATTCCTCCTCCCTGGGCCTCAGCAGTGCCATGGCACTGTGAGTGCCCACCCTACAGAGCATGGGCTGCTCCCCAGTGCAATGGCCGTGCAGAGCATCCCCCGCACCCCTGAGGGCAACGGGCCGGGGTACAGAAACCACCAAGGATCTGCTGCAGCTCCTCACACCCTGCACGTTTGGCAGCACACCTTACACAAAGCACAAGAAGACATCCCAAATGCAGGAGGAAACACATTCAAAGAGTACGGAAATAGAATCAAACAAACAAAAGCTAAACCCCACCACAACTACATCACCAGTGTTAAACCGGAGCAGCCATAGGTAAGGCTGTACACATTAAGGCAGAAAACATTTACACCAAGAACAGGTAAAAAGTGTGAACACCAGGAAGCCATTCAGAACTGCTCATAAAAAATCACAGAACTGCTCACTGATTAAGTGTTCCTCCAGCATGAAGTGCATGACCACTCCAAACCAGAAACCCCTAAATATTTAAGGACACCATCCTCAAAACCTGACCATTTTAACTGAAACACCTGAAAGCAATTGTACATAAACAATGAATGTGTTAACTGCTTTTGACAACCACACCTTAATTAGTTATTTTAACAGCCACAGTGCACTGATGTACTGCAGCATGTTTAGTGAATAAGAAGACTTAAGAGACTAAAACATGCTGCAGTTTTCTGTATATTATCTGTATCTGAAAGGTGAGAAGGGCTGCTGCCAGCTCATTACCCAGACATCACGCAGTGCAGTCAACAGACAGCGAAGACACTAGTGTGTTTTGCTGTAATTACGCACATAAGGAAAATCTTGAATGCAGGTTTCTAATAAAACATGAACTCCTGTAATTATGCCCACACAATTATATAATTATTTATCTGCTTCTCTTCTGCTAACCACCGTGTGACACCCAGCAGCATGTACTGCAGAGAAAATCAACCTAGTCTGCTAGATCCCCAAATTAGAACTGAAGCCACTTGCCAGGCTAAGTAATTAAAACTGTCTAATTTTAAGCATATGTATTTGAGCCAAATGCTCTCCAAGGCTCCTCAGAAATGCTGAGGCAAAATTGTGATGGTAAATTAAATCTTTGAAGCCTACCTGGCTTCAGTAGCCAGGGAATCCATCCAGGACTCTGCATGAGCTCACTCCTCCACCCAGGAGCTTGGTGTTGCTACAGGCTCTAAGAATTGTGATTATAAAACCAGGAAAAATGCAAGACTAATAAGGATGAAAAATAAACCAGGAAATCTTACAATTCCAATATATAAATCAACAACTAATTATTTGAAAAAACAGGTGAAGTAATTAGTTCAGCTTAAATCCCAGTTCAGAATACAGAGTATATTAAAGGCCACAGAAAAAACTGCAGCTGAAAAGCACTAATAGCTCTTGGAAAAGGAAAGCAAGTGGGTCCTGGACAGCACTGAAAGGTGGCACACTGCATGCTGAGGACGGGAAAGGCTTCCCCAAATGAGGTACAGTCACCTGGGGTATTTGTCACTGTATGATGCCACTGAGCTGAAGAACTACTCAAACATAAAAAGAAAGATGGGTTATGTAGTTAAACTGTAACCAGAATTATAATGGCTTACACAAGCAAAAAGTCAGACCAGTTGGTAACCAACACACTGCAGAGCGCTCCAGGCTGGAACTCTCAGGTGCACAACTGTATCAACCATCAGCAACTTGATTCTTCTTCCCTGGAGAAGTATCTGGCACCAGTCTAAGCCACTGTCTCTCCACCCAGTCCAAATACTGGTGATAATGGACTAGAGCCACTCCAGAACAGCAGCTCCCTTATTCTCTATTACCCCAAATACCCCAGCCCTTTGTCCTCATTGTTCTGCAGCTATAGCCCACCCTTATAATTTCAGTATTATTCCCCCAGCAAAGGAGCAGGATGTGCTACTCCTAAGAAGCTGGCAATAAACCCAGCAGAATTCAGCCTTCCTTGAAAAGCCACAGTGTGATGGCGACTTCTGCTAAAAAGAAGCTATTAAGAAAGCAATAATCATCGGATTTTATGAATTCACACAGAGATAAAACCTCTTCAGTTTCTGTCCCCTTGTGGTTTTTATGCCACTCAAAGCCAGGTGCTGTAAAGGCCTGAATGTGGAGAGCAGGTCGTTAATGCTCGGCTCCCTGTCGCTAAACCACCTCTTAATGTACCCCTAAATTCCATGCACAGTTGTATGAGCACAGTGTGCATACAGTATGTTAGATAAATAAAATTAATTAACCTTGGCCTTGGGATTCTTCACTCCCTATGCAGAGCATTCAGGAAAACAGCTCCCCAGAAGCTCTCTAACCCATTTTTTACATCCTCTCAGAGCCTGTGGCTATGGTAAGCTACAGGTTCCTTCAGCCCCAGGTTGTTATAAAAATAGCCTTCTGCTGAAACAAATAATATTATTTTTCACTGCGAAGAAAGCACAGAAAGCATCAGTGTCCCCAGGCAGTCCCCAGGGTGCTAAACGTGCTATTTCAGTTTGGTACTGCATGTACTGTATGCACACACTCAGTACTCCCACACGGAGTGCTGTCTGATACATCCACGTTGGAGACATTTCTCCAGTCGCCAGGAGCTCTTCCCTTTCTCCCCAGGAAACGCCAGGAGTCAGCTAACTGGTTGGATATAGGTTTTGCCCTTGCTGTGCATATGTACGAATACTCCCATCCTTCCCCACAGCGGTGCAGGCACATCTACACCAATTTCCTGGGACCTGGAAATGCCACCTGAGTTACCATCCCTGCAGTGCAGATGCCATCAGATGCCTGTGATTCTTCCGGTCAGGAAGGTCTTCCCTGGGGCACCTTTTGTTGGGTGAGGTGTCCTGTGAGGAGTGCTGCCCTGTCCCTAGCTGGTCCTTCCCTACGTGTGGCAGGAGACACACAGCACACACGTGTGCCATCGCAGTCTGAGCAGCTGCCACACACCTTCCTGGTTTGCTCGAGCGTACATTACAACACAAATTCTTGCTCCGTTAGTTCCTAAGTCAAAACAGAAGCAGGTTATTCATCCAAGACTTCCCTGCTGTCACTAAATCTACTTGCACATCTTGGAGTGGGAGCAGCATGGGCAGGAAGATGATGCAGTGCTGCTTGAGAAGAGCTCCCCTCGCGTGCAGCAGAGGGAGGTGGGAAAGCAGCCAAGCACCAAAACCTCATGTGAATGCCAAAACCAGCCTGCAGCAAACACTTTTTCTTTTTTTGCTCAAGGATTCACTATACTTACTAAAATTTTAGGCTACCCAAGTTTGCACCCATGCAAGAAAGTCCTGAGAATGGATATAAAAATGCCACTGGCAGCGGGCGAACAGCTTGTTCACACAATTAACAACTTTTCTCAGGGAACATCCATGAAAACTACAATCCCTAGGGGCACAAAAAAAAATGGGCCTTCCAGAAGTTTCTACCTGAAATTTCCGTATTGATTAGTCATTAAAAATTTACTCTGGCACAGACCGAGACTACAATAAAAGAAAATTATTGTATTTGGAGAGGACATTACATGGAAACCTGCAGGCTTGCTATCTGAAATTAGAAATAGTATCTCACCCAGCAAATGGCAATCCGTGCAGCCTCTGCTCATCTACAAATCTAACCAACAATAAGGTAAAATTGGTCAGCAGCAGCAGGCAGCTCTCTGTATTGGACACTGACACCAAAGGGCCTTCTGAGGGACGGCATGGGGTGTCAGCTCAGTCACTTACTCATCTTTAGATGATTCAGTTTCCAGCACTCATTCAGCAGGATTTCATCTAATGTCTTACTAAACCAAAATATCTGAATTCAGGTGCTTTTGTCGCAAATGTGGATAAACTAGGAGGGAGTGACCCTTACGGAAAGTGTGCCTTTTGAAGAGCCGCAGTACAGGAAGCACTTCCTGAGCAGGCCAGTGCGGTTCAAGTGTGATGCCAGGGTCATTATTCCAAGTTTTTACCAAAACATCCTGGATCAATGCAGACACAGAAGATGAAAAACCTCTCTCAGGAAGGCCTGATGGAGGTCACAGCCCCTTGGCTTTTGTGTTATCTACCACTGTTCTCTTCTGTTCCATGCAAACTTTCAGATGCCATAACTGCTATAACAGTTTTAATTAAGTTTCAGATGTGAGTGTTTTGTATTTTAAAACAGAAATAGGCATAATTAGATGTAAGACCCAGTATTCTCTAATATCCTTTAACTGATGTTAACAGACCTGCAATTTCACCTTTCTTTCAATTAGATGACCAGTACTGATGTTAGATTCATACTGGAGACCTGCAGACTCAAGGAGAGGCAGGACTGCCCCAAACTCCCAGTGTCTCAGGAGAGGACAGGTACAGGGAAACTGCAACATTCACATTTCCTTGGCCACCAACCTCCCATTACATCTGTTCTTTACTAAAAATGCACCACAGGAGATCTCAGAAGAATACAGACTGATACTGAGAAGAGATCCCCTGCTCAGCCCAATGATCAGTGACTTATTTCTCACATGGAAGGGTTCAAAGTGCTGTCAGCACAAGGGTGTTGGTTTGCAGGAGCTGGGAATTAAAAATAGCAGTATAGAAAGCGAATGCTTTTTGTCCCCTTTTCTTTATGCTTAATTTCTCTTCTCTAAATGTACTTTGCACATTCTAAGGTAGGTATAATATGTGTGGGAGGGATTGTTGAGGTTGCCATGGTTTCTCATTTTTAATGAGCTTTGAGACTTCATAATCTATCCAAATACATTAATAATTACTACATCCCTTTTTTCTCCCTTCCCCCCTCCCTCCAGAGCACTCCAAAAATTACTGGTGGTAAAAATAAAACTAGTGATTTGAAAGACAATAAAACATCAAAGAAGAAGCCCACCCTCAAGGAGTCAGCAAACAAAGGCTTAGGGAAGTAACAGGAGAAAATTACCCCCATGAGTCAGGGATGTGTTCCATGCCCTATGTCTCTCCCAGCATCTGAAGCCAGCACGGTATTTTGTTTGCTTGGGTGCAAAATTCCCCAAAACACTCAGCAAAGCAAGGCCCACCTGCCATCAGCAGCTGGTGAAGCACTGCTGGCCGGCTGTCCCAGCTCTGGTGCTGTTGTTAGCTCTTCTCCATGAGCGAGGAGAGACTGAAACGCTCGGAGGTTCGTGGGCAGCCGCCTCCCCCAAACACACGGTTTCAGTGCTTACAGCCCGGATTTGGCAAAGCAAGGGAGCAACTGTCTGCCTTTAAACCCAAGAATCTTAATGGGACAACTCATGCGCTTACACGCAGGGCCTTTTTTGACTAATTCATTGACTCAGAGTAAACAAGCCTCAAGAGGCAGAAACAGTACTCATTTAAGAAACAAACAAACAAACAAATCTACTTCCTCAATTAAGTGGTTTGCTTTTACACTACTCGATCAAGTAAACAGAGATAGGTGAGATTAAATAAAGCACTGCCTTCCAAGTGTAGAGCCAAGAGAGAAGTGCTTAATGCTTAGGCAACCATCCTAACACCTTTTGCATGAGAGCTGCTGAAGCCATTTCCTGTCACAACACTTTTGGTGCATCCCAACACTGATGAAACAGGTCAAGGTGCAGAAGGAATTTGGGCCCTGGGTCTGTGAATCATCCCTTGTCCCAGACACGTTAGCAAAGGGATTTATTACTTGCTGCCACTGTTCACCTCACCTCGGGCAGTGGGGCTGAACAGACACCCTTCCCTTCGATTTGAGGGCAGATCAGACCAAAGTACCCAACTTTTTACGTAGGAGAAGGTAATTTTAGCCTGCAAGAAACGAGCAATTGAACCCTCAGTGCTTACACAGCTCAGCCAGCCAAGCAGCTGCAGCTGAGCCACTGCAAGGACAGGGGATGAAAGCTCTGAGGGCTCCCTGTGGAAACCCCAACACATGCTGTCCTAACACCTTGCAAAGCGCTTGTGTGCATAACCATCTCACTTCAGAGATGGCCGCACACATAAAGACGGTAAAGCCCAGTAAGATAAGAGAATCACTTAATGTTACATGGAAAATCTGTGCCAGAGAGGGACACCAGATCAGCTGCCAGGTTCTGGAGACTTCTCAGTTGTGGTACTCTACCCACAGACCGCTCCACTCTGGGAGGACAAAAGAGGGCACCAGCACTACCTCTGGGTAGGGCAGGCAATTGAAACCCTACTGTGATGGTAGAGCTGAGAGGAGCCCTACCACAGAAGTGCAATTTGGCAGAAATTTGTAGTTAAGAAATAAACTACTTCTGCAGTATGAATCATCATGAACTTCAACACTGTGAAATAAACTTTTGGTGCCAGCTTCCTGCATGAAGTGTTAGAGGACTCAGACAGTCCAGCAGTGCTTTCTTCCTGATAAACTCTTACGGAATGAAAGAAAATTGCAATCTGAAAATTTCCATCCCACGTTGTACCATGAATCAGGCATTGCTGATTTCTCTTGGAAAGGTCATTACCATTTCACTCGGGAGTTTCTGGGGAAGCAGCTCTGTCGAGCAGAGCTTTGCTAGAACACGGTGTCACGTCCCCACACCGCCATCTGCCACTGAAATCTCTGGGGCTCCACTCAGGAGGAGACTCTCCCTGGTTTCTGTGCAGGACACACAGAGCCTGACTGACCTACAGCACAGCCTTTACCCTGCATGGCCAGGAAAGCCAGTGCCATGTACTGAACAGGTTACTGAGAGGTTCTCCCTCCATCCCTCCCTCCCTCCCTCCCAGCAAATACTTATACCCTTGCTTATACCCTTACCAAACCGTAACCACCCCGTAATACTCTTCCTGCCATGTGGGTTTCCAACCAATAGTATTAAAAAGACTGTAGAGGACACAAAAATATTTGTGCGTTTGGGCTTTTAAAAATAATGTATCCACATACAGAGACTCAGATGTTAAGGAAAAATCAACCTGATCTGAGGTGATTCTTTGGACACGTGGCAAACGTGAAAAAGGAAAACCTGAGATGAGCAACAAAAAAATTAGAGAGCTGTTACATTGCATATCCTTCCCAAAATGATTTTGGATATCATCTGGGATTTTTTAAAAAAATTATATCTTGTGCTTCAATATATGAAAAGTACTTTTAAATCCATGAGACTAAAACATCAGCAGAAGTAATTCCAACTGGGAATGTCCTTGAAGAGTAGCTGCTTCCTCACAGCCCCTGTAGGTAACAGATCCTGGCATCTTTTTGCAGCCAGTGATGGCACAAAGTGAAATTCTTCCTTCACAAGCTCTTACAGCATTTCCTGTGCCAAGTCTACCACAGGACTATTTGTTCTCCTCCTTTCTCGATTACACATGAGAAGGAGCCCACATGGGGAATCTGAACAGCAGCAAGCCCAGGATCCACTTCAATAATTCAACTTTTAGCTATTCTTCATGCTGCATAGCCGTAATAGCTTTTTCATTTGATATTGCTTCATTAAAGGTCATTTTTGTGTGACATTTGCATAACTAGTTCTCTAATTATACTGCTCACCATATGAGAAGCTTTTTCAGGAACAGTTCTTTCTCCCTTGCAAGGAGAAAAAATTTAATTACAGAGTGGAAGCTTTAAATAATGGTTACATAAAAAATACTTCTGTGAATCCCTTCTAGTTTAGCCTTTGAATTCTGAAAGGTCAAGCTCTTATAAGGTCTGTAGTTTAAAAAGAGATCATGACTTAATTATAGATCGTCATTGCATACTTTAAATTTGTGTTAGTGGACATTGTTCCTCATCCTTTGTCACAAATGCTGAGTTTTGAAAACAACTAGAGATTGCCAGTGAGAGGAACAGAACCCCCACCCCTCAGGGCTGGGCTCTGAACCTCGACATTTTCAGCAGAGTCACATTAAAACTGAAGCAAACACTCTAGAAAAGAGCTCATTAATGACAGTGGCTGCAGTCACCTGTATGGTCACGCTGCTGTTCTTAGGAGGGAAGCATTTGCATTTGTCTGTAGTGAGATACAAAACTGTATTTTGACATTTGCTTCCTCAGAGCTGGTACGAGTGCTGGATGTGTTGGAAATCCCAGGCACGGAGGAGACAGGTGCATTTTAACCGGTCAGGACACCTGCTGACAGGTCCTAAACCCTGCCCTCACACACCTGCACACAGGCTGCAGGTCTGTGCCTGGGGAAGCCAATCGTTATGTTCCCCTCATTCACATTTAGCTTCTTCATTCATAAATGGATTAGAAAACTCTCTAATCTCATCTATGGCTTTCTTAGAGCCCAAACTAAATTACAATTGACCCTTCCACCAGCCAAATCCACCTCAAATTTAAGGATTTCCTCTTCATTTCCGCAGGACACTTGGGTCTTTCAGAAACATTATGTTAGCAAAGGAAACGTCCCATGTTTTGTCTTACTAGTCATCCATATGCTGCTAAAAATAACATCTCTTCATCTTTCCAAGGCTCCTGCATAATCTTGAATCTTTTTCTACTACATGACTATCATATTCCGTTAGCCTCTCTAATTTTAATGCAGTACACAGTCAGTATTGAAAGGTGGGTTGGATATTAAGTATGTGAAGTCCAGGAATTCAATCAACAAAAAAGATGCCACAAAGTCTTTCTCACCTGAATCCCAGTGTGCTTGGAATACAGTGCTCTGAAAGGAGCTTACTCAACTGTTAGCACAGAGTTACTCCACAAGAAGGTTCTGCTATGTTCACTAAAGGAAACTCCCCGTAAGTTCGATTTCTCCTGCACACGGTCAGGAATTGCACTCTTACCTCCAAACCCAGAGGAGAGCTGCATACAATGGGCCTTCTGAGCAGCAGGTGAACCTGCAAAACACAGAGAAAGCAGCTGTAGGCAGGGAGAAAAGGCTCTTCAGGGCCAGACTGAGGACACTGAGGAGGAGGGAGGGCTGTGGCAGAGGTGATCACTGCACTCACAAAGGTAGTGCTGACCCAGCTGGTGCTATTTCTGTTCCTGCCCAGTACTGGTGAGCTTTGGGGCTGGGTGGCCTTCAGGAAATCTGCCAGGATGATGTGCCTGGAACCCCTTACAACTAGGAAGGTAACTCACAACCTTTCTGCTTTTCCTGCTTCACAGTGCTTTCAGTTCCTCCTTGGTTTAACCCCCAAAACAGTTTCGTTTTCAACCAATCCACATACCATTTGGAGCACCCAAAGGCCTTAGAAACAAAAAAGCTGTTGTGCAAAGGTGATAAAATGCGGGCTGAGAGCTCAACATGCGTTTTCTGCTCAGTGTCTCCTAGTTTACTTTTTCCCTCATATTTGTACATCATCCAGAAAAGCAAAGTGTGGCTTAATAAAATACCTTGATTGTGCAATGGCATCTCTGAAGAATCATTTAGGCTGGTCAGCAAGGCAAAAATAAGCAATTTCTCCTTTTCACTTCTTTTTCCTCTACAAACTCACCTAAGCCTTTTTTTTCATTTGTTATATATGAATTTCAATGTGAATTATTTCCTATCAACTTTTGCTGATCAGCCTGGACAAATCTCTTGAGTACCTTGTTAGACAGTCTCTCATTAGCCTGCGGTCTGACTGGGATCTCCCCCTGTGCTGAGCAGCCAAGAGGAGGAATGGTCTGGGAGTGTCTGACTGAGAGCCTCCTGCTCCTGCAGATGTGCAGAGCAGCAGCTGGGCTGCTCACAAGCCATTCACCACCAGAGTCTTAAATCCAGATCTCTGGGATCTTTCTAATTCATCTTCAAACCACATTGCTTCACATTTTGAAAAATATTGCCTTTACAGTCTTAAAATTTAGATTTAAAGACCTGAGCCACAGTGACTAAGCTAGAACGACTCTATTAACTTTAATTCACTTTAGACTAGATCCCACGATTATTCTTATTTTTCTAGATGAGAGTTTTTGATTTTGAATTAGGCAGCAGTGGATAATCCATTATGCTGAGGTAAGAAACCATTGCTTTTTCCTCAGAGATACACAAATGTAGGACAGAGCACTGCTGGAAAAATTGGGAAATCAATTTGGATAGACAGACTGCAGTGAAGAGCACATGGAACCACAGCCACAGTTCCTCAAAAGGTCAGAGAAAATGCAGTGGGAAAGCAGCTTTTCCCCTTCGACAATGAGCATCTTACCATTGTGCATTATGAGGTTAAATCGATTTTATTATAGAACAAGCAGAGCAGTTCCTAAACAGTTTATACCAAATCCAAGCACAGCTTTCAAACGCACATTTCCCTGGTTCTGAGCAGTCAGGAACGGCACATCCGCAATCAGCTGTGATTGCCTTCAGATTTCTGCCTCGTACACTGACATTTATGCTATTGCTTTTTATATCAAATCCCTTTTTTGGTTCAGTGTTTGATTGCAAGCCCCACTCTACCCGAGGTGCCGATGTCTCCTGCAGTACACCCTGTTCCCTCGCGCATTTTCAGCGCGGTGGTTTAATGCAACCCCTGTGCTATGGTCCAGCAGCCCACAGACATTCCCCACGGCTGTGCCCGCTGGGAAAACCCTCCTGGCTGGGCTGGTGACAACATCTGTCCTAGGGACACCTGCCAGGCTCAGCCATGGCACCGATGCCAACTGTCCCACAGAAACCTCCCCCGTGGCCTGCGCTGCCAGGGACTGCAACAGGCTTGTTCAAGGGGAGGGAAAGCAGAGATTGCCCGGACTGCCGGCACAGGCCGGCACCAAGCTGGCCAAGGAAGGAACGTTCAGCCTCCCTGTGGCTGAGCGAGGAGGTGGAGCGGCTGTTTGGAGGGTGCACGGACAAACATCACCCCCAGGGAAATGCACAGCGCGGGGACCTGCAGGAGCCACGGGGACCCTCCGCTGCAGCTCGGGGTCACGGCTGTAAGGCAGGGACAGCCTGAGGCTCCGCGGCAGGGTCGCAGACAGAGGCTTGGGGGCAGCTCCGGGGGCAGGAGAAGCACTGAATCCAGCACTGAATCCACCAGGAGCACACGGACCGAGTAGGAAATGATGGCACTCCTGCTTTGACCAAGGAACAGCGACAGGCTGGTGGAACAGCTATTTTGGCAGAGGTTTAAGGTGCATCTTCACATTGAATCGTTAAAAAAGTCTCCTCGGTTTCATGGGTAAGATGAAAGAGCTTGTCCACAGAAACACAAGTGAAATTACCAATTTGCTGTACACTCACCACACTTCTGAGCACATTTAAAAACTGAGATGTCACAATTAGACTCTTCTGTGGCAGAAGGAGAGACTATGGTGGTTTGTTTGGGGTGTTTTTCTAAAGAGATAATAAAACAGGACTTCAATAAAAATAAAATCCACTAACTTTCATAAAAGACAAAATAAAGGTCATGGAAAAGATTTTAAGTCTTCTGTGGAATAAGAAGTTAGTCCTGTTCTCAGAAAGAAAGATAATCAGTGGCAGGCCTGGTCTGTTCAAAATTTTTCTTGCCCAAGAAGTTTTACTTCCCCTTTTTTTCTGCTTACAGTAGGAGCCACTGAAAATGTAGGAAGTATTTCAAATATTTTCCACTTTACTGCAATTGCAAACAGAGGAGTGGAAAATACCCCCACAAAGAGTTTACAGTGGCTGAGGAGTGACAAGCAAGCTGTGTGTACTCACAGGAACACAAATTACTTCATCTCCTGTTAAATTTCAATCTCATCTATAACTGTCCTAACTGTAAATTTACATGAATTTTCAGCTTTCCATGTCTCAAAATCGTGTATGACTTTACACAGTCATGAGGAAAGGGCAGGAAATAGGCAAAATACTATGAAAATTCAGGATGAGACTGATGGTTTTCTTCTTGTTAACCAGGTCAGTTTTAGAACACTCAGCTCCAAACTCATTCTTTTCACTACTGGGGCATCTCTTAGAAGCTGTAAGGAGAGTTTGGAAAAGGTTTTGAAAAGAACGTGGCTCTGAGCCCACTAAAGCTACGGAAATCTGTCTATTTTAATTTTGCAGAATTTGACTCAGGTGCTTAAAAAAAGCACTAAGGTGGAAAAAGGATCTCTACCTTTCCCCTGGACCTCATGAAAGAATCTTGGATCTGGAACAGATGAAACTGCATTGTGCTTCTCTATATATTCTCTTTACTGATTATTTTCTTATCCTAAGAAGAAATGCAATTAGTTAGACACTGAGCCATACGATGGAAGAAATTTTAATTGACAGAGGAAAATAAAAGATTTAAAAAACAATTAATTTCTTCTTTATTGCTTCAGAATCTGTAATAATTTGCACTCAAGCAAACAGTAATGCCTTTCATCTGGAAAACATTCCAGGCTAATACTTCTGCGGTTTCTTCTTTTGTTTGCAGATATTCAGTGGCTTGTTAAGACCATGATTAGATCATGTCACCTTCTAATTCTTTGGATGGTGATTCATCAAACCCCTCAGCTGCTACCGAGACACCTGGTCTGGCCTACAGAGTAAGGGACAGAGTAAGAGCTGTTTTCCAGTGGCACTGGGTTTGCACCTAATGCAAATATTTAACAACCTGTTTCCTTTTTGCTCTGTCAAACAACAACAGTTGCTCATTTCACTGCTTTTTAGAAAGGTATTCAGAGCTCTAACGCATTTGCAATTTGTTAAGATCAAACCCCTGGCCGGGAGGTTGAGCGTTGTGCAACTGCCCTGCCTGGGGTGCAGCTCCTGGCTGTGAGAGCACAGGGTGTGAGCAGAAAACAGCTCCAACCAGCAGCTGCTGATCGTGCTGTGAGTCTGGAAACCGCGGGATCACACTGGATGTGCCTCAGCCCCTCACAAAAGAACATTACATCAGTTTTCCTTCAAATTCAACCCTGAAACCTAATAACAATCCTTTCCAAGGAAAGAATTCTCCAAGGCACCTGGTGGCCGCGCTCCCAGCGTGGCTCAGCCTGAGCCTCCCTCAGGTCCTCTCTTTGCTGGCAGTGGCGCAGAGAGCAGCTCTCACCTGCCCGCGGGACACGGGGCAGAGGGACAGCAGCTCACACAGCAGCTACGCTGCCAGCCAGGGTAAAGGACCTTGGAAGTTGTCACCATCGCTTCCCTCAGCACATGTCAAAATATTTCAGTCACATCTGATGGCTCAGGAAGACTTCGTTATGTGGGACGAGCCAACTTCCACACGTTCACGAGTTTTCTTTCGCCTCGTGTTCTCCAAGCCAGGACTGCAGAGGAGGACAAGGCTCAGGTTAGAATCCCGCTGGATATAAACTCTGTTCCCTCTGGTAACACGCCTGGAAGCTCTAAAGCACTGTGACAATCTGAACCACCAGTAAACCCCAGGAGACAGCAAAGGACACAAAGGAGGTGAAGGCTGAGCTTCTCTCCAGCTTCCTGCAAAAAGTTGACACATCTTGGTGCCTTAATGCCTCTCATGCCCATGAAAACTGTCAATCCCGAAACTTTTTTCAGCATGGAAGGGCTTGTCTGCACGGCGAAACAACTGCAGAATAAGCTAGAGCATAGATTTAAGCACTAGGATCTATTCTGGTCTCATCGCTCACTCATAAAAGCACACAAAAAGCTCTAGTTGCTACTAAATAGCTTTTTCAATATTCCTTAAGTACCTCTCAGATATTCACACGGCACGTTAAGAGGACTTGTTTAAAGCACAAGAGAGTTCCCTCAGTTTGGAGGCAGTGTGTCCGTGTGAGGGCTAGCACAGTTTGGGATAAGTTAATAAATAAGGATTGCCACCTTTTCCCAAGGCACCCCAGACATCAACACCGAGTAGCAAAGCAATGCTGGTCCCAAACTGCACAGTTGTAACAACAACCACACAGCACAGCCCCGGAGCTGAGTGAGCCACCAGGATCCTGAAGTGAGAGAGAAATCAATTCAATCAAGGGATTCAGGACCTCCGGGTTGCTTTGGCCACAGGTCCTTGGAACGGGAAGATTTTGATTCTCCGTATCTATCCAAGCTAAATAGACACAAACATCATATGAAAACATGGCAAAAACTACGGACATCTCTTTTTTTAACCCAGGATCTTTCCAGCACACGCCACTGCTGGGCTGCCTACAGCACATGGATGGACCAGCACACCTCGTTTGTGCATTCACAGTTTATACACTCACAGCCGAGCTCTTCCCCTGTAAAATACCGGTGCAGTGCTTTGCTCAGGCAGTAGGATACATGCAAAGAGCAAACACTGTCTGTTCTTACCAGGGATTCAGTAAGAGTTTGGACTTAAAAATCTCTAATTTTCCTTTTTTTTCTCTAAAAGCTCAATCTAGAAACTTATCACCACTTAAGGAGAGAACCGAAAGACTGATTCACTTTTTTTGCTCTCTGGAAATTTGAATTTTGTAATCAATTTAAAGCAATTAAAAATCTTGTCCTCAGTCCCACAGCAAACACATTTTTTGCAAAACCAGCAGAAATGTAACAAATGCAGGTTGCACATTCCACAGGACCACAACAAAACGTGCAGATTTTCAAGAGAAACTGGGGGTAGAAAACACTTTGAAGAAGCCCGTGACTTATTTGTGGAACAAGTTGCCGACAATTACTATTGAGGTTACAAACTCAGTGGAATTCCAAGAAGGAAATTTTGTGGGAGTGAGGCAATCCAAAACATTACCAAGTGGATAAAATCTTTGGAGTTTAGAGCTGTAGCACACCACTAATAGCTGGCAGTGTGTCAGAGGTGTCTCTGTAGGCAGCTTATTCTAAACTGATGCTCTAGACTTTATTACAGTTTCATCGGGAACACTCAGCTGCTTTCAGTGATTTTTCAGAAGAACCATTCACACTCATTTATGACAAATACTTGGCTTCTAGGGAGTCGAGTATCCCTAAAACTTGTAAATCCTGACAGCAGCCTTGCAAACACAGGCTGCCACAAGCCAGGTTAGGTAAGCTCACATCACTCCTATTTGGGGATGTAGCCTACCCTTAACCACACATTTCCAAATAAAGAAATTAAAAGTTCTGGGGAGTAGCAGTTCTGATGAGCAGACAGATCTGATCAGCTCCACCTGAGTCCTGCAGCATGGAGATTGAGAACAACAGCTCACTAATAAAAGGAGAAAACAGCAACAGTGATCTATTTTCACTCACAGCTTACAAAAAGCACAGATCCTAAGTGCCCTTTAATGGTGTTATCAGCACTTTAATCAAGCTACTCCTTCAGGACTAGTTAGGGTCTCAAAGGGAAAAAAATAACTGGAAAGTTTTAGTAATTTCAGCAAACAAGAGCTGAATACTGAGGGTTAATGGGAAATCATTTACTAACCAGGGCACTCCATTATTCTCAGGGATAGTACTTTCTAAAATTATGGGTCCTTATGGAACAGTATTTTCCATAATAACCAATCAGCTGGTCCAGAATATATTTTATAGCAGCATCCTCCCAAAGGCATTTACCAGGGAAACATTCCAACTCTGTCTGTATTACATTTGAAATAATGTTAATACGGTCTCCTTGGCAGGGATACAAATGGACGTGGGGTTTTTCCTGTGTTCCCTCCATTTCTTCCACTAGAGCTGACACAAATGTAGGTCTTCCACCACCTGAACTACTGCCGTTATATTATTTATGTTTTAATGAGTACAGCCTCACAGGCCAACAGCAGGAATGGAAAGCATGAGGATGTGGCTATTTAGTGTACACCAGCCAAGTTAGTGTCAACGGAACTAAGAGAAAACCATAAATACAGCGAGGAGCAGCAATTTTTTGCTGGGTCAAGAAGAAACATTCCCAGAAGTAGCAACACTATCGACATCAGCCAGTGTATTTGAGTAACATTCTTTCATGTGCTTCACCATTTGAATTCAATTCCTCAATTCAGACCTAAGTTCTGATAGCAGGGAAGCATCATTTAAATGACGAGAGAGTTGCCCCATGAAACATAAACCCATCCCTGTGTTTCAGGCTGGCACAGACACTGCTGGTGCTGAGCCGCCAGGGCACTCCAGCATCTGGGGACATGGGACAGCTCGGGCACAGCTACAGATCCTGCCCATGCTGCCAGCTGACTGGTGCATAGCTGGGGCTGCTCCTGGGACCTGTGCTTTGATCCATCTTCATTCAGGTGTAACCACAGATGGTGCTGTAAGGAATTCAATAGCTGAACTGAGAACGGGACATGGAATTGATGAGAGCCCTTCTCACCCTTCCTCGGTGCTGCAGCTTACACAGGAGCAAGGCAGGCAGTGAGGAACGGGCAAGTTTTCAGAATTACAGCAGGAGTTCAGAGACTAAATCCTCTTCCCATACATCTTCAGGAGCCCTTTTGCTTCCAATACCAATTCTCTGCACATTCCAGAGAAGTATTTCCTCCTGTCAAGCCCCCTTGGGACTCCTACTTGTAGGAAAAGCACACAAGCCTGAACTCAGCAAACTCTGTGGTATTTCCCCCCTCTAACTTATTTCTATCCCACTGTCTGCTCTACAGAGCTTTGTCCCACCACAAACAGCTCTCCCCCCACAGTGGAAGGACAGGGACACTCATGTTACTCGTAGTCTGAAAACGGAGGGTTTGTCACAGCATAAGAATTCCCAGCACCCAAAAAGGATCAGCTCTTTTGTTCATTCAAAATAACACCCAGGTGAACTTTCCCTGGTGTGTGAAAATGCCAACCCTGGGCAGCAGAGGTAGAGCAACATGACCAGAATCATCCCTCAGCACCACACACAACATCCCGGCGTTGGACTGCTTCAGTAACAAGTGGGAGGAGGAACAGCGGCAGCACAAGTTTCTTATCAGAACAAATGCTCCTGCAACTAGAGAAAAATTAGAGCTTTGCATTCACACCAGTCTGGGGTGGCTTGAGTGTATCCATGGTAACCCCCATCCTTCAGAAATTCCAGTGTGCTACAAGCTGATTCTGCTTCTACATTCCACTGCCACACGAGCACAAGTGAGAGCACTGGCGTGTCAGCTCCATTAATCTGCTTCTACTTCAGCTCCACAAGTGCATTAGGAGGCAGAAAAGCTCCCTCACATCCACCCTTTAACCCAAATTCTCCAACACGCAGCTGGAATTTCTGGATTACTCTGGTCTTTGACTAGAGTATTTATTGTCCTGCACCAGAAGGATGAGCCCTGCAGGATTCTGAACAGTTTGAATGCATTGTTGAGCACCATTTATTAACGTCTGACTGATACATAAACTTTTGACTGTATAAAAAAGGATGAAAATGATTTTATTATATCAATACCATTTTTAAAAATTCTTAGCAAGAATATGGTATAGAGCATTTTCTCTGGAAATCTGACAGATTTAATAACTTTTGTAATCGTGATTTAATCAAAGGCTTCTTAAAGAAAGATTTTTAATGTGGACCTGAAAAAGAAAATGACATTGGTATTTTGATTTCTCTATAACAAACTGAAGGTTCCTGCTAACTTGGCCTGCGATTCTCAGATCATTTTCATGATTGTTTGCAGCAGCATATCAGCACACAATAGTCAGAGTGAAAACCAATATCTGAAACAATTGCCTGTGAAAATTGTGATGTTTCAGTTACTCAGCGAACAGGGCTGGGGCAGTGTTCCACTGCAACAGAACAGCGTGATTTCACTGCAGTGTCATTACAACTTTCAGTAATCGTGCAGGCAGCAAAGGGAAGGATTTCTGGCTCTGGAGGAGCCGACCCTGTGCTGGCCTTTGTCCCCTCACACGGCCTGGCCCTCGAGCCAAGGGCAGCGTTCCAGCCCCGCTCTGCCCAGGGCTGCCTGCACAGCAGCGCCTGCTCACACCTCACTGCCTCTGCTCCTCGCTTCACCCTGGCAAAACCTCCTCGCTTTAAACAGGAAACCGGATCAATTCGGGCTAAAGCCAACGAACAAAAATCTAACCCCAAAAATCAACCCGCAGTGGACAAGGCATTGTTGTTCTTTAAGGAACTCATTTTCTCTCAGCTTTGTTCTTGTGCTGCTCTTTATAATTCAAATGTAGCGTGGTGCCAGCAAATGGCAGGCACATCCTTGGAACAACGCGTGCAAGATGGGGCTATTTTTATCAATAAAACATTTCCAGTGATATCTTTGGCAGCACTGGGGCAGCAGCGTCCTGAAAACAGGTAGAACCAAGGGAAACCTCCTCTCAATCTCATTTTGGCATCTTTGAAATATCATTTATGTTGCCTTTTCTGGTGAAAACAGATGGAATTAATTGTTGCTTTTTAGTTACTACATGAGCAAAAAAAGTTAAATTACCTTCAGAAGGAGACCTGCATGTATGCAGAGAGCTAGCACAAGCTCTCTGCAGAATGCAAATGGCACTTGCCGAGCAACATTTGAATTTTTATATTGTATTTAATTCAAATGCCTAAAATTTGGAAGAAGCTTTTCTTGGGAGGACTTCTGTTCGGTGAAGAAATCAGAGTTTTGGTATTTACACAAGTGCCAGTCATTTTCCAAGCCATCGTTCTCAGCTGTAGAGCCCGACTGCTACAGCAGTTACATCTGAAGCAGCTTTCCTTTCACCTGATGTGCTTCTACAACATACACGGGCACTCACAGAATGCAAGATGGGAAGCTTTTTCTACTTACACTGGCAAAAGAAAAAAAATAGACAAAAGCTTCTTCTGCTTGCAAGAACAAAAAAGAAATCTTACTAATCCTAAAGAAACTAGAGAAGCTGTAAAATTCTGCGTTGCCCTCTTCGTGTGTCCCCTTGATAAGGACTTGCAAAAAAAGATAAGAACAGGTGAATATTACTGATTCAGTAAAGGGCTTATTTAATATCTCACCTGCAAAGTCACATCATCTGTGTTTCTTAGCAGCAAAGCACTGAGTTAGTTTTGCCTTTCTTCACCTCTTCATTAAAACTCTATCACCACTGTGCCCAGAACATTGGGGGAAATCAATCTGATGTCTGGGAAGTCAAGGCTTAGACATGAGAATGCTTTTGTCTTTCAAAGTTACATTAAAAGTAAGAGTAACAGAGAAGGGCAAAAATAAGAGATTATGAAAGAAAACAGAATAGAAGAATTCAGAAGGTTTGGAAATGTACTTTAGTTACAGAGATTGCAGATAAGGTAAATGCAGGGCAGACACAGGGAATTTCAGTGAAAACCTGACAGGTTTTCAGGTTGCTCAGGCTCACTGTGCAGAAGGCAGTAAATATTTCATGGTGTTTATTCTGAGCATTTTTACTTGGAGTCGGGTCTTTTAGGTTAGTAAATACCAGTAATAGTAAGTTCACACACCCTGAGCAGAAGCCATACAAAGTCCATTCACATGACCCGTCCCGCTGGCTTTAACAAGTGTCAGCCAGAGCGCAGGCTGTGACCTCCACACCCCCCAGGCTTGTCCTCACAGAAGGCGAAACATTCATCCACAATCCTCCAGCAGTTTGTTTACAGGTTAAGTCAACAGCAAGTAAATCAACTGTATCCTTCTGCCAGGTCAGGAACCCAAACTGAAGATCCACATCTAATTATCTGCTGTCACTTCATCCTGAAACAACAGTTTTACAGGAGGAAACGAAGAATCCAGCTAAAAGCTTGATGGCACAGTGGCAAACAGACCATCCCTGCTGCAGCTCCTCTCTGGAATTTACAGACTGAGATCTACGTTGTATTGGCTCTAGGCTTTAAGAATACTCAGTCTTCAAACCTTCTCCCCATGAGGCATAACTTTATTTCCTTCTAAAATATGACACACTGGTCTGTGGAAAAGGCAGGATGTTGAGCCTGTGCTGGTACCCCGGATAAGGCAGCCTGGATATTTGGAGTCAAGAAGGAATTTCTCCCCCATGCCCCCCAAAGACTGGTTGTACTTTCTTGTTTTTCCAGCAAGAAAGCTGCATGGGAGCAGTAGGGTTTGTTCATAGCTTTGAAGCTATTTGTGATGACTCAGTGCAAATATCTACTTTGGAATACTAATAAACCCCCACAAACACTTGCCAAACCATTCACATGTAGAAATACATTTAAAAACAATCAGAGAAAAGATAGCAAAAATTAAAATGTTTCACATTCTTTTTGAGAAGATGAAAAGGTGAAATGACATGAAAATACTTCTGCCTCTACCCTGCAGATATCTAGATTGGATTTTGTCATCTTTGGGGGGCCAATTGTACAGTGATTTTCTTCCCTACTGAAACCTTCTGGAATAATCTCAGAGAGCCTTGCTGGGGGCGGTGAAATTTCATTCATGTTCTCCTGTAAACAACTTAACAGCAAATTACCAGTGCATTTCCTTCCCACCAAATCACCTTAGCAACCCCTGCAAAACAGCTCCGAAGGAACTCAGGATCTCATGGAGACCTGCAAAGCCTCCAAAGGAAAACCATCACCTTCGGTAAAGCAACAACAGACGCTTTAGGTTTTGCTACTTGGAACTCTAACTCTATAACCCCTCCAAGCCACACAGCGGGGTTTTGAGGAGCAACTGGTTCAATGTAAAGGTGCCAACATTCCCTTTCAGAGCAAAACCCTCTGCCCAGGACACTGGCCTGGTGCTGCCCTTGGCCCTGCCCAACATGGCTTTAGACTGAGCCAGGTCAGCGATGGCAACACTGATCAAACAGCACCAGCGGGAACTTTCCTGTCTTAGCTCCTGGTGGGACGCTGCTCACACATCTGGCAGGAGAGCACCATTTTTTGCTTGAGAGAAACTGAGTCTGACCTGGAGTCAAACCACTGTTTTTCAAAACTTCTCATGGATTGGGAATGCTAAGAAAATTCAGCAGGAAGAAGATACGTGTGCATACTTGCTTCCTGGCTTCTCAGTGAGATGTATGCTTTTCCCAATTTCCTGTAAGTAATGGATCCCAGATTCTCTTTTCTCCTTTTTTTTTTTCTTCAGTATCGGCTTGAGGAATTCTTGACCATTTTGCCAGAGCTCAACCCTGGCTGCAGCTGATTGTTGCCATTCCAAAGCCACGGATTTTAGCCTGGCTGGGGTTAACAGGCATCCGTATTGAGCAGCTGAAATTCTGAAAATGTCAAAGTTGTTTCAGAGGGTTTTTAAAGAACCTAAGTCCTGTGGCATTATTAGCCACTTCCTTTCCTGACATATTCAAGATCAACCCTGACTACTTCTAACTGCAATTTTCCTCTATTACTTATTGTCCAGGAATCTCACAGGCGAAACCCAAGAGGGGCTGCTCACTGCAAGGCACGGAACCCAGACCCCACACACCTCACTCTCATCCTGGGGCAACAAGGCTGCCTTACATTTTAACAACTTGTGTAGAAACCCTGTATTTCCACCAGAATATTCCAGCCTGGAGCACTCAGACAGCTGCTCCTAGCCACACGTGATTTGAACATTAGCCCTCGTGTGTGTCACTTGCCACGAGGGGGGCACTGGTTTAGACCCCAAATGCGGCACCGACCAGGCTGCTGGGTCGGGTCTCCATCCCAGCCACACCCAGCACTGGGTCAAACCCCCGACATCTCCCCTCTCATCACAGGCTGCCTCTTCATCACAGCAAGAGTTCTCCTGCTAGGATTTTTAACTCAAACTGAAGCAAATCATGCTTTTAACTTTGAAAATCCTTTGTCAGCGAGGCAGCTGCACCACCAGAATACAATTCCAGGTTTGGCTTTTTGATCACAATTTTCTCAGCTCCTCTGGATAAAGGCAATGAAATCTGCAGGCCATGTCAAAAACACTGTGGCCAACTTTGTAATGAAACAATTCGCTTCCCATACTTTGAGAACCTTGAATATTTTTGAACTATATGTAATGGGAGATAAGGAAGTGTTTCATTCGCCTCTCAAATGGGATTCCAGGAAGGTGCATTTATAGAAAGCTAAAAAGAGCTGCAGTAATTCCACATGAGACCACGCTCTACCTGAACACACATCCATTTGCTGTAAGGTTATGCACAACGTGCTTTGAAAAGATGAGGTAGAGCAGTCTAATAAATCCATTTCAATTACAGATCTAACTCAAAGCCCGTTTCTGCCCAGTTCTGAGCAGCACTTTGAAGTCATAAGGATGAAAGGGTGCTCAGTGTCTGACAGCCTGAGGGCTCTGGCACAAATGAACAAACCATGGACTCCTCACTGACCAGGGCTGGTGCCTCCTGGAGGGATCCCCAGCCTTAAGGAAAAAGCCTCCTGCCCATTCCTTCTGTCCTGCACTCAGGTATGCAATGCTGCTGAAAAGACGTTCTGAATCTGGATAACAACAGATCAGATCAAGGATGGGTAAAACAGCCTTAAGAATAGAGTAAACCAAGCTTAGGAAAAAAATGTATCTACAAGAACATGGAAAACGTGTTACATTAAAAAACTGTCCACAATTTCATTTCCAAGGCCACAAGACACCCAGTAGCACTCAGTAGCTATGAATTTCTACCAGCACAGGCCAGAAGAATCAGGTTAACAATTCTCACAACCATTTATAGAGCTGTCAGCCAAAACAATGGCATTTTTAGTATCTCACCACTAAACCGGAACAATAAAGCAGCTTTTCTCTCATGATGCAGAAGTCTCAACAAGATATGATTTAACTCACCCAAGATCACCAGTGCTCAGTAGATTGCTAGTGAGATTTGCAAGTCTTTAGGTAGCCATGAGCACCTTTACTTCAGCACGTATTTTGTTACTCAACACAGTCACAAAGCTGAAAATAATAATCATCATGGTCAGCTCAGACACACATGATCCAATGTCCCCCTTCACCCTGCATTTGCTGGATCATTCCAGCTGCTGAGCAGGGTATTGTTGGGTTCTGAATAGTAACAGGGACAGACCTCTCTGTGAATAAATATGCATTTCTGTAAGTCAAAACTACCAAAGGGTTTCGCTTTCCTCCCCCATCTTCTTTCCCCTAAATTCTGGAATGCAGAAACACATCATAATTACCCCAAAAGCAGCAGAGAGAACACAGCAAGGAGGAAGTTGGTCTCTCCATAATTCTATTCCTTTGCTTTTTGATCACGATCCAATGAATGATTGTTTCCACAAAGGCTCCCTGTTATCAGTGTGCAGTTAAAGCCTTCCCAGGGAAGTATTCAGATTGTATACAGGCATTCATACTTGAGGGATAAAATCTTTGCCATTCACTTTAGAACCCCTGCATAAACATTCTGTAATTGTATTCCTTTCTGAGGTTTTGAGAGAGGGGTAATTTTCTTCTAGTAATTAAATGATATTAAATAGAATAATATAAATATAACAGCTCACGATCCAGCACAGCTTTTACATTTTGCTGCAATAGCCTAGTTTCACGTATTGCTTGGTGGAATAACTCAGAAGATTAATGTAAAAAACGCAAAGAACGTGAAGTTCTGAAGTATCGCATGACATAACTGTGCACCTTCCTGACTACCTGCAGCTATGAACACTGGGAAAAAAATGTGTTTTTTCAGCAATAAGAACACAGTTAAAACTACATTTGTTACAGGATTATTTTGAATAACCTACGGATAGACTTTCCTGAGTTGGTCAGCATCTGGCAAAAGCTTTCTACCAAGCGAACAGCGGCGGCACTTCAGATAACCCCCCGGTACGATGAATCCAGCAGAGGCGTTCGCAGCCAGGCAGGGGACACACAGGACGTTTACCTGAAGGGGAGCGTCACCCCTCACAGCTCACCTGCTCTCCGTGGCAGCTCGGAGGCCGCCGTGGGAGCCGGCGTGCTTTGCTCTGGAGCAGCGCCCAGCCTGAAGAACACAGGGTGCCTGCGGAGGGGCCGAGGAGCGGGCAGCCCTGCCGGCACAGGTGGGGTTGTGGCTGCTGAGGGCGATGCCCAGCGCAGTGTCCCCGCTCACCCCGGGCCCGCCGTCCCCTCAGGCCCAGCCGCCATGTCTGCTCCCCTCAGGCCCGGCCGCCATGTTTGCTCCCCTCAGGCCCGGCCGCCATGTCTGCTCCCCTCAGGCCCGGCCGCCATGTCTGCTCCCCTCAGGCCCGGCCGCCATGTTTGCTCCCCTCAGGCCCGGCCGCCATGTTTGCTCCCCTCAGCGCCCGCCGTCCGCCCCACGCCCCACCTTCCCCACAGCCAAAGCGAGCCCCAGAGCTGCTGCTGACCATGAAAAATGTCACCACGGAGCACCGAGTGCTGCCACGGGCTGACCTGCCGTTCATCTGCGTCTGAACCGTGTGGTACCTGCCAGGGCCAGCCAGCCCCGACCGGCATCCAACAAGTCACCAACACCGAGCTGAGTAAAGGTCACTGATGCACCTCGGTGCCACCTACATACTGCAGTATGCATTTTTCGTTAGGCAGGTTCTTCTCACGCTTTTCCTCATTAGTTCTCCACAGGATCATTGATTTTATTGCTGTGAGCTTATCTTAATTGCACTGAAACAAAATGTTTTGGGTATCAGGGACTGTCACAGTAACCATTTCCTCCAGTCTGTGTTTCCTTTATCCCCTTCCCACAACTGTGTTCCAGAATTTGCTTTCTGCAGTGACTGTGCTGGGAGATCACAATGTACTTTACAAAACGTAAAGCATTTCGTACTTTTCAAAATGTAAAACAAATAAATGATGCACTAAATTTAACGATTGACTTTGTGCTTTCATTTCAACCTCCTTTTACTTTAATTGAAACTGACGGATAGTACTCAGCACAAAATCGAAGTGTTTGGTGGGTACCTTTCTCAGGAACTTGCAGCACAGCTCCATGTCCTACCTCCTGCTTACACACAAGTTCTGCAGAGACCTTAGAACAGCTTTCTCTACACTTACCATTACCAGTGACATCAGTATCAGTGATCCAAATATCTCTCATGTTAACCTAGACTCTCACAGGGCTAGTGAGCAGGAGAGCTCTGCACAGAACAAGCCTGAATTAAACCACCTTCCTCTGCTTGGTCTCATTCAGCACATTCCCCAAAATGAAAGTTCTTCAGATCCTGTTCTCTGTGCTTTGAGGCTATTTATCTGGACACACCCCCCCAAAAAAACACACACACACACACACACACAAAAATCAATCCAACCGCCAAACAAAACAAACAACAAAACAACAAAACAAACAAACAACAAAAAACCCCACACCAAAACAAGAAAAACCCCTGAGAATCCCTTTGCCACTTAATATGAAGTAGAACTAACGAGTCTTGAAAATTAATAAACAGAACACACGTTGAATGCATTTCTGTGAGGCCTCTGTGGCTCTCCCCGTTGTGGAGCAGTCTGTGCCCCACTCTGTGTTCCCGTGCCTCCCACATTTCTTTACTTCCTTGAATTGACTTCTCTTTGTGCTGCTTCTTGCTCAGATCCCCAAAGGATCCAGATTTATATCTTAATCATCTTTTCTACTTCCTTCTTCGAATGGCTTTTTCTCCATTCAGCTGCTCCCCCAAGTCCCACAGCTCCTCCTCCTGCCCCCAGGCCCCCGCTTTGTCCCTGCTCCTCTCCCTGTCCCCCTCCCTGGCTGCCGGCTCACTCCCGCTGGCCTTTTCCTGCCCTGACTTTGTAACCTCTCAGTCAGCCAGGACTCGGCTTTCTCCACTCTCTTCACCACCAGGCATTAGCTCATCCCCACCCTTGCTTTTTAACATCATTACTCAAAAATTTTTCCTCCTAAACTTCGTTGCCAAAACGATCCGCACTGTGTTAATTTTGTGCCTCATTCCCTGCACCTCCCTTCCGATGGGAACTCGGCCATACCATCTCTCCTCTTTCAGTGCACTCAAATGCAGCTGCAAAATTATTTTGGTTTTGTGCCCTTCTCTGTTGTGGCTTCTCGACTTCCTCCAAAGAACCAGCAAGATTCTGTTTGCTGGTTAGGCCTTACCTTTTATTTAGGTATTTATTTAGGTTTAAAAAAATATTTGTCATTTACACTACTACAAGCAAACTTGCAATCTCCTTAGGGGAAGTCCATAAGGATTAAGAAAAGTAAACTATTAAAACTGCTAAACCTAGACTTTTTCAACATAACATAATGAGGTGATTCCATAGATCCACTGGGTGAAGAACATTAATTCCCTGCTGTTATTCTTTTCAAAAGGGGAACCTTCTCTGCCAGGCCCAGCGCTTCACACTTCCAGCCCTCAAGTTCCTCGCTCGCAGTGCAGGGATAGGCTGGATACTCCTCCCATTCTCCAGGGCTCACAGACCTTGGACTGAGCTCCTTAACCTCTTGGCATTGTGTGCAACATCCCATTCCAATAAAGCACTGCTGTAAAGAATAGTATCAGAGATGAGGTAATGTTATTTACCGTGGCCGGAAGGAAGGTTTTCCTGTTTGTGCCTGAAGCCCTCGGGAAACATCCCCATCGGGCTACGGAAAAGTGATGCTGGGCATGCACTGCAGACAATTGGCAAGGGGCTGAGCCAGGAAGGAGGCCCGGAGTCAAAGACATTGAAGAAAGATTTAGCAGTGAGAGAAGAGTTTTTTTGACTTTTCAGTGTACAAAGAGCAAAACAATGGGAAGAAGTCCCAGCATTCACTAAAGCAGGGACACGTACAGCTCTGTGAATGGGGGAGAAAACACAGCCAGCTGATGTGGCACAGGCACTGGCCATGGAAGGATCCTAACAGGGGTTATTTGTGTGTGAAATGGGCTCTGACAGCTCACAGGAGAGGAAATCAGAGGATTAAAAATGCATAGAGAAAATAAATGATAGAAGAATTAAGCTGCAACAGAGGGGTGGATGAGGATGCTGTACAGAGACCTCAGGAGCTGCATCCTGGGGAGAGGAGTCATCTACAGAAGCATCATCACAAGGAAAAAACAGCATTAACCTTGGTCATGAATAGACTGTGCATTTAAATGAAAAGTTAAGTTAAAAAAAAAAGATGCAAACACACGCCTGTAATTAAATATTCCCTAAGGTAACATTGTGGAGAAGTTCAAGGGAGCAGTGAGAGGACTCAGCAGGGAGTTACACGAGGAGGAAAGACCACAGTTTTTATATTCTAGTGTAAGATGTGAATTTGCTTTATATTTTTTTTTCCTTTAAGGGAGCTGGGGGGCAGAGCTGCTGGAGAGGCTCCAGAGCAGCAGGGAGAGACACGCGGTGCCCAGCTAACACGGGGTCCTGCCACACGCCAAACAGCCTGGGCTGCAGAACCAGCAAAGCACTGCTGCCTGTAGAACAGTTCGTGTCTTACCTCATCCTGGGAGGATAGCTTCAACTAAATAGATTTGTCCTAAACAGGGAAAAGGCATCTTTTCAGCTGTATTTTCTGTGACAAATCTCACCACTATGGAGCCAGGACCTGCTCCTGCTGCAGGAGTGACACATTTCCCATCAGGTCTTGCTCTCACAGGAGCACACTGAGGGTACATTTCATTGGATTTCCACCAACAGAAACACATCTGTTTTATAAAACAGGCATACACCTGTCACAAGTGGCCAGATCTCCAGGCCTGTTTCCGAGTGCTGTCTAATTGATGAGATTCCCGACTAACAGACAGAAAGGATGTTCCAAGCGATACAGCTGTCCCCAATTCAGTTCCCATTGCCTTGGACAAGGAGGATTTGAAAACCCAACAGCCAGCGTAAAAGCACCACACCTGTGTGTCCCAAGGCTGCCATCCAGGCTTCCCCAGGCACCTGCAGTTCTCAGGGAATACGGGCGGCGTGACTGTCCAAAGGAAAAACTGAGACTTGAAAGAATCGAGGAGAATGGGGTGGGGGAACAGGACGACACTCCCCCCCCTCGCAGATACTCAAATTGCAACCTGCAGACAACTTCAGATTAACACCCAAAACTGAACAGCGAGCAAGGCCCGTTTTGCTGAAGTATGATTGGAGGTGTACAGCTTTATTTGGGCTTGAGAGCTAATTACATCCTCCAAACAGTCTAATATGCAGCCTAATGGGGTCTCTAATTACCAAGTAGTCATTGGCTTCACAGACTCCTTCAGACAAAACCAAACCCCAAATCCTCCAATGCTGGAACAAAGAGGCAAACGGCATTGAATCATAAAGCTGTTTCACCTGGGTTCTACACTGAAATAAAAAGAAATAAAAATTAGAAATGCACATGTCCTTCCTACCTCCGAGAGCAGCCGGCACCCAAGTGCTTCAGGTACCACCTCTCATGATGGGGAGTGACAAGGAGCCAATTTATGTCACCTAAGTGACAGACCATTGACAGCGGCTGTCGGCAGGCACACTTTGGGCTGGGACAAGCACCATCAGGTTAATTAGCAGCTTTCCACAAATGGAAAGCAGCGGCATTCCAGACAGACCATGTTATTTGTGAACTTCTGGGGTTTTAGCAGCAGTGTAACAGGAACGAAAGAGCAACTTTAAAGAAAAAGGTATCAAGAGGGCATACGTGGGGAGTTCAGATCATCACAGAGAGCTTCAAGCATCTCTTGCTATTTCCAAATGCACTGGGAAACGATCCAGCTCACCCAACAAATATTGGTAAAGATGAAGGGTTTTTTAAAAAAATAAGCACCACAGAAATAAGTATTTCAGCCAAAGCAACTGTGCTTCAACAAAAATTACTACTTTTGCAGGTGTTCCTTGGTTTCAGCCTCTCAAATGACAATAGTGGCACTCCAGTTCCCACCTTTCTCCTTGGTTCAGCTAATGATATGTCACGAAGATGGTGTACAATTATTGTGAGCTATTGATTAACTCTCTGAATCAACAAACTTCAGTCGAATTGACATCAGGGACCTGACAGTCTTACACATAAGTACACCTTTCATAGGCACACCTCCAGCTCGTGGAAGGGGCTGACAAAGCTCAGGGGGGAGTTCTCCAACCGAAACGAACCACGGATCTGATTTTAAGGGATTTGAGGTGACAGATGGCATTCTTCCTGTTCTAATGTTAGTTTGCATTCGCTGAAAATTGCAAAAATCTAGAAGAGGTGCTACAAGCCAAGCAGCCTGATTTAAAAATGGAAACAAACTGTCAGGATCCTTTCCTTGTGTGATTAGACTGGAGTTTGCATTGCTGGAAAGAGGCAACGAGTATTTTTAACTGAAGAGCACTGAGTTTTATTGATGGTACTCCATCAGCTCATCCTGCCCATGATGGAAAGGTGCACATGCACCAAATATTAAATTCAATGTTAATTCAAGTATTACTCAGCTGGTAGAAAATAGAAATGTAATTGGAAGTTAGTTACGCTTCCTAGTTTAAGATTGAAAGCAATGTGTAAAACCAAAACAAGCATCATGACAGCCTGGCCAAATTCTGAGCAGGACTCTGTGGTCCAGCTGCCTCACAGCCTAGTCTGCTTTGTGAAGAAGTTCATCAGCACCCACTCATCTTGGTTTACACCAGGCATACCACTTGCATCCTTACAATTGGAATGCCTGAGGGGAGGAAAGGAGAGGGGCTATAAATTCCAGGTGGATTTAAAACCAAAAATTCTGTCTTCCTCTCGGGCCCAGTGAAAACCAGAAAGAATGGAAACTCACAGTGCTTTTTGCTCTGTAGGGTGTGAAGTTTGCCACGGTTCACATGCTGGTGGGTATTTCTAAGAGCCAGGAGCATCCTCATCAATCCTCTGTCTCATTTTCTGTAACTGCCTTCCAAAGCCTTCAGTCAGGCTGAGAAAAATAGACATGACACCCCCAGCCTACATAAGGAGCGAAGGTGACAGAGCAATCCACACTCTGTCCTTGCACTGGGAGACAGAGAGCTCTTGCATTAGTAGGGTCTGGA
This sequence comes from Pseudotriccus pelzelni, assembly GCA_035584735.1. Taxonomy (NCBI): domain Eukaryota; kingdom Metazoa; phylum Chordata; class Aves; order Passeriformes; family Tyrannidae; genus Pseudotriccus; species Pseudotriccus pelzelni. The sequence continues at coordinate 734,611 of JAWMRA010000009.1, read as the reverse complement.
AATAATTGCTCAGCCCTGGCTGGTGGGCACTGGATCATTTTCTGCTTGGAAAGACGAGGGGAAAATGCTCCCTTCCGACATTCAATTAGGAGAGCTGTTTGGTGTCAAAGCGCTGAGGGAGTTTAGGGGACCAGTTATTGCTGCTTTATGCATAATTCTGAATTTGCTGCTCTAATGAGCCCTTCTCTATACCCTCCATGACTGTCACTCAGCTCAGTGAAAATGGCTTGGCCTGACAAATCCTGTTAAGCCTCAGAAATTAAATGAGATCTGAAAATGCCCGAGTGCACACCCGTCACTCCACATGCTGTTCTGTGTTAGTCAAGCAGGCCTGGAGCCCAGCCAGCAACGTCAGAGCTACCACCCGGGATCACCAGGAGCCATTCCCTGGGCCTGAGGATGGCAGGGGCTCCCTGCTCCTTGGGATCACCCAGAGAATAGAACAATTAGCAAAGACACCAGCTAATTAGAGCAGAGGACGTTCCACGCATTTATTCTGCAGAGGGAACTGCCAGGTAAGAGGCAAAGACGTAGGACTGTTTAGAGGCTGTTGAGATTCCTTAACTCTACCCCACCAAAGCCTTTTCCCTACAGCTCATCAGCAGGAGTTTTCACCTTCCACTGGCCAGCTGCAAAAAGAAAGATGAAAAAAATAGTATTTACGGGAAGAAAGAAAAAAGTAATGAACGGGGTGGCTTTTGGCATTGTCCCGTCTGTGACAGTTAGGCAGGAAATGCTGGAGTTGAGGGGGAACATTCGGATAGAGCTTTGGATTAAAGGCCTTTCTTCAGATCCCCCGAAGCAAAGCATGCTTCCAGGAATTGATTCTGACAGTTACATTTTTAATAATTTATTTGAACTAAAAGATCTCTCTAGTAGCAGACAAAAAAACCCAAAAAACCACCACCAACTAGTAGGGGCATGAAAAAAGTTCTCTAAAAGAAAACAGAAGGGGAGGTGGAATTCTACAGCGTTGATTTTAGAGCTGCAAAATAAGAATTGACCATCGAGCATTTTCTTGCATACTGTAAGTTGACCAAGAGCACAAATGGTGTGAGAATATCTAGAAAGTCACCTTTAGGTCCAGACCAACCTCAATATAAACCATAATGAGCTCATGGCAACTGCAGCGATAACCCATGTGGAGGCTGGCAGAGACTGAATGACGAGACCCACAAGAAGCCCAAAACCCTGGAGACTCACCTGCCTGCAGGTGCCCAAACCCCAGTCCCTGCCAGCCACCTCAGAGTGGCCAAAGGGGCCAGTTTGCCCCTGGAAAACAATGATGGTGAATGGAAAGTTCCCCTGTCTCAGGGTTTTCCTCTATTTGATACCCCCTGTAGCCTTTGAAAGGATTTCCTTTGGGTTGGAAAGCTCCTGCTGGGCTCACCGGGTGAGAATTCCTGGCCATCGCACCTCTCCCTGTCACTTCCACCCAACAGCTCCCACCTCCCCGTCCCAGCTGCCATTTGGGAACTGCCCTGCCAGTCGCTCTTCTCCATCCCAGCCAAGCCGAGTGAAGAAGATGCTCCTGGAAGGCTGCTGGGCTGCAGCGCGGGGAGGGGCCGGGCTGGCCGCGGACGGGGCTCAGAGGCAGCTGCAGAGGTCACACAAGTCACCAGTGACGTGCTCTCCCGTCGCAGCTGCAGCGTGTGATCCTCACAGCAGTTCAGTGATTTGATGTGGGCAGTGGGGGCCACGTCAGCATTTAAACCAGATGACAATCTCTGTGTCACAGTGGTGTGGGTCACAAATGCCGACCGCCAGAGAGCCGCCGGGGCCGCTCCAGCTGCTCTGGCACAGCCTCCCCGTGCCAACTGCAACAAAACAACCATCTCACCGCTTCTGTGGTGTCCTTCTCTTTTTAACCCCAACAGCTCCACAGACTCGAGTTTTCCCTCAGTGCAGCCACAGAGGCACACAAGCACATCATACACTACGGGGAACAGCTCTCACTTCCGTAACAATAACCCAGCACCATTAAGTTCTGCAGGTGGGTTTCCACATCAGGACACCCTCGCACTCAGACAGCTCCAAAGAGCTGCCAGAGAGAGGGTCCCTACCCCTGGCCCCCCAGGGCTGAGCCCAGTGCCCCCGCAGAGCTGTGCTTCGCTGGGGAGAGTGGGAGTGCTCACAGAGCAGCTCCGCTGGCAGGTAGCTGAAGGTGCTCACCTGTGTGGCACCTGGGCAGGTCCACCAGAGCAGCTAATCCTAGGGGGGATCTGCATTCCCACATCACTGCTGCACTGGTACTTCCATGCTTACCTCTGTGCTTTGCCCCGCACAGCAGCTCACGACATACATGTAAACCTGAGAACAAGCTGTGTGACCCGGTCCTACAAACACATGGGGGCATCAGCCAGGCAAGGCCAGCGCACAGCAATCCTGCACTGGGAGAGAGAAGTCTGGGAGGGTACAGAGAGACAGGCTGGTCATTCATTGTCCTTTTGCAATGAATGAGAAAAGAAGGGCAAACAAACTCCCAGTGGCCTCCTTTCCCTCACTGCTCCTTTGGGAAAGCAGCTCTGCTGGAAAAGGGAAGCCTTGCTCTTCACTGATGGCAAATGTGCTCCATGTGGCACAACCCCACCGTTCTTGCCCTGCTCTCTGGGCCTCGTTTCTGAGCCGGCGAAGTGCGAGAGCAGCATCAGCACCCGCGGCAGGACAGGAAACCTCCAGCGGATCCGCCCTTCCTTCCTGCGCGCCCGGCCAAGTCCCACACCCCCGGCACGGGCAGCTCCCCCGGCACCGGCAGTGCTGAACCAAGCACTCTGCGGCTAAATTTAGAGTTCTCATCGCGCACAACCGTCCTGCAGAACCTCCGAAAAGCTGCCGCCGTTGTGAAGTCAAAGCTTGAGCAACACGTGGTAGGAAAACCACCCAGATTTCTCCTTATCGTGGCACTTTTCTAATCCCGGACTTTACCTTGCCCGTAAGGAAACGAGAGGCCCAGACTACCCCGACCGCTGCTTGGACCCCCGAAGCCCACTGCTTAGTTCATCATTTGCAAAGAATAACCAGCCTCTGAAACCACAAAGCTGCTGTCCAAGGGTTACAACATGCTGAAAGCCTCTAACGGTGGACCTGGCCCTGCAAATGACAGATCGTGGCACATCTGGTCCCCCCGAAACAGGGAGTTTTCCTGAAGGGAACCCGATGCCATGCATTTAACTTCGTACTCTTTCACTGATTTTCTGTCACAAAGAAAGGCAGCCCAACCCCCTGCACATCACCTCTAGCAAGTAAACTCTAAGTTTGCTTTGACCGAGATTTTTTCTTCATAGTCAGTGTTGCAATTTTTTGAATGACCGAAAGCCACCCATCCACAGGAGCCACTTTTCCACGTGCCGGGTGAGGGATCATGTTTGGGAATTTCCTATTGCCAGACCCAGCTCAAACAGGACTGACCTGCCAGGGGCCTGTGGTCACAGGCACCTTCCTCTGCACCCTGGGGCAGAGCAGAGTGGCTGAAAAGTGCTTGTTCTTCCTGCCAGTAATAAAAAATCCACTCTAAATCACCCCCAGACCCTCCCCTCGGGCTGCCCTGTATGGCTGAGCATGTGGCTCCAGGCAAGAGCCTGAACTGAACCATTCCATCGGCTCCAGCTCTGGCCCTGTGGGTTAGAGCAAGGTCCTGCACACGTGGCAGACTGGAAACATTGTCATTCCCACTCGTTGTAATTTCTCTTTGCTTTACAATGGTATCATTTAGGATCTGTTTTTATTCAAATCCCGGTGAGACCATCTCAGGTCTATAAAGCCCAACTGGAAACTCTGTAGCTCAGCAGGAGGATGACAGCAGAAGTAAACAAGCTAAGAGGGGGTATTTTTCTTGGCTATTTACCCCACTGCTGTTAGGGATTACAGGCAGGCTGAATAGTCACATCTTTTTCCTATTCCGGCTTTCCCCAGGCTGATTTGCTGCATAACCCAAGAAGCAAATCTCTCAGTTAACGCTTTTAGGCGTGCTCTGAACCCCCCCCACCTGACAGACACAGACACCGAACCACAGCACAGCACTCCAACCTCTGGAGCAGTCAGACAGGGAGGTAACACATGCCAGCTTGTTTCCTCCATCTACCCTGGCCCAGCCTCACCAGCAGCTGAAACAGCCTGACCTACTGTTCATCAGGTTTCTAATACTATTGATGTTGGCTTCAGTTCACACAGGAGGGTGAGATCCAGAGCTGGTGTAAATGTGCCACCCTGGGCCCAGGAACCCAGCAGCATTCCCAGTTGCTCCTGGTATGTTTTGTTTGGTTGTTGGGCTTGTGTGTGTGTGTCTAAAATCTGCTGGGCAGGCTCCTTAATCACAGAATCACAGGTTGGTTTGGAAGGGACCTTAAACCTGAGCATCCAGGCTCAGCTGAACTCTCAGTGTTAATGTGCAGGCCAGCTGTAATGGCAAATACTTTGACTATTTATCCACTCTTTGTAAAGTGCAAATCAGCCTCTTTTCACCTTTTCGTTTTCTAAGAAAATCAGTCCCTCTTCCAATATTCCCAAGGATCATTCCTAGCTGTCAATGGGGTGGCACTGAAAAAATTACTGATCGGTAGTGAAATTACCTGTGATCCTGTGCAGCCACCAGAGACAAGCTATAAAAATTCCTCAGCCCTGCCCCACAGGAGAGGAGCTGGTACGTCCAGGACACTTCAAGGTGCTGGGAAAGACCCCACTGGGGTCTGAATGAACCCAGGAAAGATCAAACTGCCCCCCGTGTTGAGGTGTGTGACCAAAGCCCCATCCCAGACAGGCAGCAGGGACAGCACAACTCTCAGGGAAGCTGGTGAGACCCAACAAAAAGATTATGAAGGAGAAAGCCTGAGTTTGGGTTAAACAGGAACACAGGTAGCTTTGACTGAAGATCAGCATTGCTAAAATGAAGCAGGAAGGACTTGTTTTCACCAAGCCTCTCTCCTGCCCCTTATTTGCATTTCCCAATGCCAGCTCCCTGCTACAGCATGGGAACGGTCGGCCCAAGTGATGGATCTGCAGGTTTCTATGGTGATCAGCACAGAAATTGCTGCCCAGCCGTGTGTGAAGGGAAGCATCCGTGTCAGGAACTGGGGATTCTACGCCGAGAGAAAACCCTGCCCTGGATTGGGGGGTGGGGGGTTGTGCTCACAGCAGAAACCCAGCACTCACCAGCCTGGGGTGTGCAGGACAGTGCAGGGAGGTGGGGACTCAAAAGAGGACAAAAAACCCCCAATATAAAATAATAGTAGTTACCACTAAGTAATTTCACAACAGCATTTAAAAATATCGATACACACAAAGTATGTAATATTTCTAAATATCTGAAATACCCATTTCCTCTCATCCTGTCCCTTGTTCCCTGGGAGCAGAGCCCGACCCCCACCTGGCTCCACCCTCCTGTCAGGGAGCTGGAGAGAGTGAGAAGGTCCCCTGTGCACCTCCTTTTCTCCAGGCTGAGCACCCCCCGTCAAGGCCACGTCTGCCAAGAGCTGCATGGAAAGAATGGATGAGAATCTTCCTTACAGCCCCCCCAAATCAGAAAAACAACCCTGCACGTGTACGTGTTGATGAACACCCCTGTAAGACAGCAGTTGTTGTGAAGAGCTGTTTTGAGAAATCAAACCCAGAAGGAGGGTTTTCTTCCTTAGATCAAGTATGACTTATTTGTGTTAATGAAACAGCAAAGCATGTCATGGTTGATCTCTAACAGCACGTGTCAGCTACAGTCAGGAGAAGAGGGCAAGTGACAAGTGGTAAAAAGGGATTAAATTAATGTGCTTGGTAACTGCTGATTGTATAACCTGTGTTATACGGTTTGAGTTCATGTTCACTGTCCTCACGAACCATGGCACAAACCCATGTGTTTATAGAAGTGTTAGTCCCTTACAGACCTTCGTGTAAATCATAAAGCAAGGGCGAGAGGGTTGGCAAAAAGAACCTCAAATCCCAAATGCCACACTCTTTAGACAGAAGCGCTGATTCCATCTATTTACAGTATTCCCAAAAGGGAAGTGTGGATAATAAAAATGAGCACTGGCAACAAGACAAACCTCGTTAATCGATCCAGACTAAGCCACTGGCTGGCACTTCCCAGCTGAGAAACAACCGGTGCTGTCTGGGAAGGTGATGGGCTAACACCATGAGTTAATGCACTTACTCCCTTCTGGAATCAAACCTGGAACTTGTCAATTCAATACAACTTGGAATAGACACTGATCTAAGTTTTTTTAAAAAAAAAAAACTAAAAAAAAAAGGCATGTTTCTTCTCAGTTTTTACCCAAACAGGCTCAGAAACACTAGCCAGTCTGGCAAAACATAAATGGAGAGCCATAAATGCCAACTTCTAAACTTATTAGGGAATTAGCACGGCTGAGAGAAAGGACAGAACATACACAATGATTTTCCTTTTCTGAAGTCATTTGCTGCAGCTCCCAAGGCTGAACGAAGCAGCTGCAAACCTCCCAAGAGCAGCTGCTCCCACGGCCCCTCTTGCAGGCTGTGCCCGCGCAGGCACCGCGTCCTGGCCCCACGCAGGAGCCCCCGGGCCTTCCCACGTCACCCAGAGCCACACGAGGCCCCCCCACGACACCCTCGGGAGCTTTATCTTTTAACGATTGTATTTTGTGCTGTACGACCCCGGAGCACAGGCAGGAGGGAAGCCAGAGATGGGCAGAGATGCCCAGGAAGTCTCACACAGAGAACCAACAGCTCCTGATGATGTCATTTTATAACAGTTATGCAAGCAGCTGTTATGAACACATGTGGGACCCTGATGTTACAGGCCTGTAACCCCAGAAGGTGCTACGAGCACCTGACCAGAAGAAATTGCCCCCGGGAAAGCTGCGTGTATGAAGAGTGAAACCCAAGGACAGGGCCATGGCACCACTCCTGCTCCCTCAGACAATAAATCTACAAAGTTATTTAGTGTTATCTTCCAAATAATTCAATAACCATTAACCTTTCAACAGACAAAGGGAAGTCAGCAGTGTGGTGACAGCTTCTCATCAGAACAAACCCTTTTAACACCTAAACCCTGAACACTGATCAGCATTTACTCCTCCGAATTGGAGTCCGTAAGTTCCTGACTGTGGCACAGCCCGAGGGCCGCCCGTCCCAGCCACGAGGGCATCGCGATTCGTCCCCTGGTTCTGCCAGAGCAGGGCAGAGCTGCCCTCACACAGCGCCTGCTCCACACCCAGTGAACCCACCCGTGACTGGGAACGTCATTACTGATAATGTCATACTTTGTGTGAACCTGGAGCCCGTCATCAGCACTGCAGCATTCCCTGCATCCTCCCTCACGCCCAGGCAGGTGAGGCTGTGCCCTGGGGGCACTCCTGCAGCCCCCCATGCCCGAGGGCTGTGCCCTGGGGGGACTGAGGGGGCTGCAGCTGAGCAGAGCATTCACCCACTCCAAACTCAGAGTAACACCCTGTGCTTCCTTCTCAGCACCCCCAACGGGACTGCAACCACTGCCAACAACTTCTGTTGGGGTAGAATGGGAGGAAGCAGAAGTGTGTGTGAAAGGGAAGAGCTGAGGGAGCCAAAGACAGAGAAGTGTCCTGAGACGATCTAACACTTCCCTGCAGAGCCATGAAGGCAGGAGGCACAAGCACTGAGCAGAGGAACCAGAGGAAGGAGCACAGCGAGGCCCCTGAACACGGGGAGCGGGCTGGGGGTGCTGGGGCAGGAGAGGCTCCACTGCTCCTCAGCCTGCTGGGAACAGGCTGAGCTGAGCCTGCCTGCAGCTCTCCGTGCACAACACCAACCGGAGAGACGAGAGCCCCCCGAGGTGGCCATCCCTGCCTCTGACCACCAGGCTGCAGCTTTCCTGGAGGGGACACCCCAACGCCCGCTGGCAGAGCTGGAGCAGCAGATCCAGGGGCAGGAGCCCCGGCCCAGCCGTCAGAGCTGATCCCAGCCTTGCCAAAACCCATCCTCAGGGCAGCATCAGCTTCCCAGCACTGCAAAACAAGGGGCTGGCATGGTGTCTCCCTGAGACAGTCTGCATAAATCAAAATCTGATTATGCTACATCTTGAATGTTAGATTTTCCACAAGATGGTGAAGCATAGTGATATATAATCTGTTTTGCATTGAATTAATTGAAATAAATTATCATAATCCTCCCTGAGTCTTGCAATCACTATTTTGCAGACTGAACCTTCCCTGAGGATTTATAAAAAAAATATTTGCTTTTTCCATAAGGATAGTTATTAGACTTAAAAATAATACCTGCCCTTGGAAGAAAGCTGGAGCCCTGGCTGAGGACACACCTCGTTACCTATTACACACCATAATGCAGGAGGGAAATGTTCCCTTTTTCTCCCCACTGCTGGCTCAGCCCTTTGTTAATTTGGTAAATGCTGTGATGGATCCCCACAAAAGGCCGTTTTGAAGACAGTGTGTCTCATCTTGCAAAGAGATTGATTTGGAATTGACCCCATTTCAAGTGAATAAAAATTGTAACGGTTTCAAATCAATTCAATTTTGAGCCTACCCAAATCATACGTTTTCCACCCAACCTCTGGATCCCAGAGAGTATATCCAGTTTTCTTCAGAGTGGAGGGTGGGGCCGCACGAAGGAGCTCAAACTTCTCTTTGCAAAGTTGCTGCAGTCTAGCACTTACACCAGAGCAACACAGCAGTTGCTTGCTGAAGTACAGAACTGAAAACTGGTGGTTTGTTTTTTTTTTAAATTTGGGACACATATGTTTTCATGTCTGTGACCGTGCCCCCTGCAGTGACCCACTGACTCAGGCTCACGACGCTGCTGAGTGCAGAGGAGGCAGCAGGGCAGGAGGGAAAGGCAAGCTCAGGGCACCTTTGTTCTCCCTCCAGTTCTGACATAGTTCAGGGGCTTATGTAGCTCTTGGCATCAGCTGGAAAATCAAAAAAACCCCAGTGGCGGCCCCGTCTCAGTCCTGCTCTCCGATACAGCCCCGAGCAGCTGCACAGTCTGGGATGCACCTCCAGCCTCGCTCCGTGTCCTGGGCCCTCCCTGGCACTGCTCCAGCCGGGATGCTGCTCATCCCACGGGGCACCCTCAGGCCGTGCCAGTTCAGGGCACACAGCTGCCAAAAGTGCAGGCAACAGGCACCCCTGTGCCCCCCATGCTGCTGGCACAGCACAGCAGGAACCGCTCGGGAAAGATCCCAAGGGGCTTCTCTTCCTTCCTGGCCCAAGTGTTCCAGCAGACCTCTTTCTTTTGAAACAACCATATTAAAAATAATAATAATAATAATAATATACCTGTTGGGATTTCGAGACGGATTCACAATATACATAAACCTAGTATGACTTCAAGATGAGAAACACCCACAGAAGGGGGATAAAATAAATAAAGTTTACATTACAGACATCTGAAAATCCAGCTAAAGGCTCAGGGGAGGGAAGGGGTTTTTTTAATAATGAAATTGCAACTTTGAAATGGGGAAAAGATCACATTCTTAGGAGTGTGTGAAATACTCAAATGCAGGCTGGGGTTAAATTTGCTTAAATAAGGCCCTGATTTCAGTGGGGTTACAAAAGAACAGGGAATTCAGCAGGCATACATGTACAGAATCAGAGAGTAAGTGAAGTTCAGACTCGGAGAGCGTTAGTACACAAACACAACTGCAGCCGTGAAGTTATACTAACAATTCTATTGTAGGCACTCAGGATGCCCAACACGTTTGTTTAGGTGTGTTTACATCCTGCAATAGCACAGTTTGTGTCTCCATATGAGTATGAACAAACACATTTGCCAAATGAACTCCAGTTCCCCATCGGTCAGTGTCTGTTAACTGCTGAGTGCTGGAAACCCTGAGCGAGGACGGTGCAGCACCTGAACAGCTGCCACCACTGCTCACTGAGCAACTCCAGCCTCACAAAGTCTCTGAAGAACCCAGCAATATCTATCCCTGAGCTCTCAGCAGTTCAGTCCAGACAGGTCTGGCTCCGTGTGTCCATCCCAAGGCCCACAGAGGTGACAGCAGCCTGTTCCCTTCGCTGCCCACGAACCTTTCCCACGAGTCAGACAGGTCACCGTCCCTGCCACAGCTGAAGGCTGCACGCCACAGGGACCTGCTGCTTTAGCAACGCCGAAAATTAACCTGTGCCAGGTCAAAGGTGCTTGGAAAGAATCCAGAAAACTCTTTTTAGGTGCTTATAATTGGCTAAATAAACACGCACCGGCCTTTCTATGCTACTGGTCTGATACTCAGCGGTGCATGCACACAGTTGCTGATTTTCTGTGCTGGCAGGAGAAAAATGTGGATGTTCCCCAAACTGTGGACACCAGATACAACTTTGTACGTCTGCATAAATATTTATGCTCAGCAATCTGTAACTGTCACTGCAGAGGCCGGAGTACAGCAATACTGTAAGGGAATAAATGCCTCAGTATCTGTGAACTCTAATTCACTCCAGGCTGACCCAGTTCTCTGGGAAATAAGCTTTTTCAAGCTGTTTCTTTGCCGAGAGTCCAGGCCTTGGAAATATCTTAAACATACAGTGCTCTCCTTAAACTTTATTGCAAAAATATGTGGCGCGCATGGCATGTATTTCTGGAATCTGGGCAGCTTGTGCTATACAGAAACTCAGATGTGAATCTCCTCCCTATTTTTCCCTTTAATTAAAGGGAAAACCAAAGGACCCAACAACTCAAGGGAAAGCAAAACCCACAGTAAAGCAAACACAATATTTGAAACAAGAAACCCAGTAGAAAATAGCCAATCTGGGATGAGACAGAGTATCCCAAAAAGAAGGGAAATTAAGGTCTAAACATTAGAAACTCAGTGACTCAAGCACTCTGTTAGCAAGCTTTCATCTTAACTTTGTTCACCATCAGTAAACTTGGCAGCAAACTGCCCAGATGAAACAGAGGTCCGAGATCCTGCTGCAGTTCCTTCACGGGGTGAAGTTATCACAAACTCATTCTGCAGCACGCACGGCTCCCAGCTCCCCTGAGTCACACTGCAACAGTCATCACCACAAAGTTCCACACGGATTTAAAGATGTTTCGGTGATTAGCGGTGTAGGGAAACTCAGTTTAGACATCAGCTCATCCTTGGTGAGCGCACTCATCGCGCAGACTTTCTCTGCACTTTTGAATCTGCTTAGCACGACAAAGGGGGGAGTCCCGTGAAACCCACAGCACGTTTTAGACCCAAACCAGAAGAATGGAACCCATCTCCCCAGCTGCCCCTGCCCCCAGCGAGACATCTGGCATTTCGGGAACCTGGCGGTGTGTGTGCCGCTTCCAGCCCTGCACGGCAGGTCCCCGCCCTTCCCAGCCGGGATTTCACCAGCCCTGCGATGCTTCGCCTGGATCACTTTCTCTCCCCAAGCAAGGCAGGGAGGGGCAGCGTTTGATACGCTGGAGGTCACGGATTTCACGCACAACGCCCCCCCAGAGTTACCTCTGTTTCAGATGTGGAAAACCCCGCACACCCCTCAGCCCCTGCTCGCTCCCCAGAGCCTGGAGCAGCACCCCGGGCAGGGCAAGGGGCACGAACCACAACCCAGCAGAGGAAGTCAAACATTATGTGTCTCCTAAGAACTACAAAAAGATTCGGGTTTGACCTCTAAAATGTATCTTATTTTATGCTTCTGCAGAGAGTATTTTTGGAATATCTGCAGCGACTCATCTTTCAAGGTACCCCTCTGGACAGGAGTGGATACAATGCACCTCTACCCTGATTGCTGAAATTGGGATAACTGTAGTAACACTGTAGAAACAAAGGATTAGATGAATATACCCAAAAATGAGGAACCGTGAAGGGATATCTGCTACAAATGCCGACCTGTACCTTTTGCAACACATAATTCAAAGAAAAAAAACTCAACCAAATTCCATTTCAGATTGGTTTTCACCCAAAAATCCATTTACAACCATCCCCAAAAGCGACCTCAAACATTCCCTATCACCTAGTATCACAAATTAACATGACTGTATCAAAAGGCAAAAGCTTTAGCAATTTTTGATCATTTTGACCAGTCCAGTTACTGCAGCATTTCTTGCACAACTGTTATCAGTCTGTCAAGCAGAGGAGAAATATCTGGGATCTGTCTGTGCCTGGACATCAAATCCATTCACTAAGCACTTTATTTTATATAGTTCCCTTAGAGAACTTTGTAGAAATAAATAGGAGTTTAAATCACTAAGGCTGAAGTTACATGTCAGGCACCATTTTTCTAAAACTCTCTCTCTGTCAAGATCTACCAAAACAAAGCTATGGCTTCTTCATCAGTCTCCTCTTCACTCAAACCTCCAAAAGATCTCAGACTGCCAAAACAGAAAAAAGTCATTACAGAACAGCTGTTTCCAGTATCTTAAGACTTACTCGAACAACTTGCAAGTTCTGGTTAACTGACCTATAATTTTGCAGTGGTTGATGTAGGATCCGACACTTGTTGGATAGTGCAGATTGAGGGTTTACACACGGGATGTGCTTTATGAACATGTCACCTCTGGCATCAACAGCAGCAGAGCAGCCCCAGAGCGTGCTGGGGCGGTCCTGCCCTTGGGAAATGTGCTACAGCCATAGGCAAGGGACAGTGGCTGTTCTGGAGCTTTCTGCAGGTCCATCTCTGCTCTGGCCCATCCTTGTTGACCAGCTCAGGTTGCCTTGGGCGTTTCTTCAGCCTGATAATGACTGAGATCACCTGGGCTGAGATCATCTGTGGCAGGGCAGGGACTCCAGTTCCAACCCCAGTTCCAACCCCAGTGAGGTCAGAGCACACACACATACACATTGACTCTTGCTTGGGAAGCACAGCAAGGTTCTCCATTACAGACAAACCCTTAGTCCATACAAATTAAACCCCAAAATAAACAAAAAAACACAAACCCAACACGCCCAGCCAACAACACTCGCACCCCATTTCTCGCCACTATAACTCGCTTGAATATCTTCAGCCGTCTGTACTAAAAATCTCCCCTCAGATCCCTCTCCTCTGCTGCACACACACTTACCCAGGACTGTCAGCCCCAAACACGAAGCTCTAGAAGTTGGGCAGATGTGGATTCCTACACAAACGAGGTTCTAGAGCACGGTGCTGCTGCAGTGGGACGGGGAGGGGGAAATCTTTGACACGCATATTTTGCAAGAGGCTGTAAACACCGCGGGAACAGGCTGTAAGCTGTGAACACCAGTTCGTAAAACCATCTCCCCTCAGAACAAAGCTCGTACACGTTTGCTTCTAGAGCAAGTCTGAAATCCCCCCCAGAACACAAAGGGCACTGCCCGAGGGGACAGGGAGGATCCGTAAGGAAGGGTGTCCGGGTTCCCTGCCATCCAAACCTGGAGAGTGACGGAGCTCCAACCGGTCCCCACTGACCTCGTGGGAGTCGTCCACGCATTCCAAAGGAGAAGAGCACACGTGCCGCTCCTGTTCCTACAAAATTCTGAAAGAACATGGAAGTTTCTGCATTTTGTCACTCCTCCAGGAAATCTGACCCCGAACAACACCTGCACACAATGAGTACCCAAGTGAGGGAGTCATAAAGAGCCAGCTGCCCTTTATTTAAAATGCCCTTTGCAAATAACTTGCTTTACATTCTTTTGAGAGAAGCAGAACCGCCAGAATCCCACAGCCACAGAATTCCACATCAGGTCCAGCACCATCAGCATCAACAAAGCCTGAGCATCATATTGAGAGAACCACACTTGTATTGGGACTGAGGCTGAGAACACGGCATGGTTACAATCACGGAGACTGGGATACCAGAGACACACTTTCTTGCAATAGAACAAGCTTGGATTTTTAAAAATACAATCATTATGTACAGCAAAATATGTGGCCACAAGACCAGCCTTAAAGCAAGGCGTTGTTTACACAATTTCTGCACTGTCAGGAAATATTTTGGCCGGGAATGTCATTTTTCTTCCAAAACAATTACATATTTGCAATTCTCACTGTGAAAAGAGCAATATACCACCTCTGTATTGACACGGGTGTAACATATTCCCACAGGGAAAAGGAATAAAAGAGTACCTTTATATTGATACAACATTTCCCTCAAGTGTTGAAGCTAATATAGCTTTCATTACTCAGTCAAGTTAAAGCAGGATGATTTTTTTCAGACTTTTCATAGACCAGGTCTACGTTTAACAAGCACCAAAACACTTCAGAGTATTCGGAAGATCAGACTGCTGAGCTCTACACTTTGTGCTGTCCTCACCCATCATACAGAACACTGAACACCTAAATACATTCAAACCCCTGATCAGACCATGCCACGGCTGCTTAAATGCTTCACTGGTTAACAAACACACCTTTTGGGCCAGAACTAGAACGTACCAAAGAGAGGCCCAGCACAGGGCAGAGCTCAGCAGGCTGCCCTCAGATGCTCTGCCAGGCTCAGCAAAGCTGGACTTCGTGTGCTACAAACACCCGTTTTTGCCTCGTTCCTCATCACAACACAGGCAGTGGGGAAACAGGCACTGGAGAACGTGAGGGATCTGCTGTTCCTTGGGGAGGACGTAAAAAATACCTGCCTTCATCAACCAGAACCGGCTGCTGTCTACACACTGACCTGGAGCAAGGCCTGTTGGGCGCTAGAAACTCTACGTTCCCATGGAATTTAAGGCAAAACTGAACCATGGCAGTAGCTGAGATGTGATTTTATGGCGTTTTTATCTAAAACTTCAGACATGCAGTTTTTAAGCTGCAGACGTGGCAGCAGCCAAGCTTCCTCGGCTTTCAATGCAGTACTTGGGTTAAAAGAAGCCCCTGTCAATAAGAGTTATTCCCCTGCCCTCCTAACACGGGAGTCCCTCTGGCTTCCGATTCATTTTCAGGAATTTCTGGAAGGAGATTTTCAATTTTTCACTTAAAAATGGGGGCTGGATCAATTTTTCCGTTACAAGCAGGCACGGGCAGCAGTGAGGGACCAGCACCAGAACAGGTCCTTGTAGAGGGACACATGGGAGCTCAGAAGGAGATATGTTTTCAGTACCTAAGTATTCCAAATTTTCAGTAGATATTTGACACTGCTACAAAAAATGTCCAATTCTGACTAAAGCACAAGTTACAATATTCACTTCGATCACTGGGATTTCAATACATAAACTAACACTACACACTGTTCTTCCAGTGCTGAGGCACAAAATGTTTTCCTGCTTAAAATGACCAGATTCACAGAGGAATCATGGCAGTTAGTTTTCTGTTAGCCTGATTAAAAACCCCTTTACACATCATTGCTCGACCTTTGTTCTTGTGATGTAAGACAACTTCAGGTCTTCTTGGGATGGGGGCAAAAAAAAAGGAAACAAGAGTCGCAGGTTTTGTGTGCAAACCTTTAAAGGGGCAAAGAGGAACATAATGGGGGTAAACATGCTCCTTGAATCTTCCAACTTAGGGGAGGCACAGATCTCCTCCCAACCCAACCCTCAGCAAACCAGGAAACAAATAAAGATATGATTTATAATTTTAAAGGGTGATAATGCAATGAAATTAAAAGCTTAAATTTCATAAATAATTGACCTTTAGAATTTCACCCCAATAAACCACGTTGCTTCCAGTAAGGAACAAGGGGCTAACCTTACAGGGCCTGCTGCATTAAGGGCACGCTACCTTCCTAAAGCTTCCTCTGAGCACAGCCTTCCTCTCACAAGCTGGCATCACACTGGGCCAGGACCTGAGGGCAAGCAAAACACTGCGTTAAAAATGACTAAATGTTAGGTAAAACAGCAATCTTCTGCTTTGCATGTTTTTTATACGCTGTCCTTGGCTAAATCGACCCCCCCACCTTTCCCTGCCACTGAGATATAAATCAGGATTAACAGCCTGTGAGAAAGTCAGTGTTT
Organism: Pseudotriccus pelzelni; assembly: GCA_035584735.1. Classification (NCBI taxonomy): domain Eukaryota; kingdom Metazoa; phylum Chordata; class Aves; order Passeriformes; family Tyrannidae; genus Pseudotriccus; species Pseudotriccus pelzelni. The sequence goes on along the minus strand of JAWMRA010000009.1, from coordinate 718,839 downwards.
CATGTGATACATAACAGTGCACAAAGTCGTTTTCTAAAAAACAGGATTTGTATTAAAATGGATAGACATCTCTTCAATGCATGTCTGCAATTAAAATGACAGTTGTTAGAATATTCTTGGTACATCACAACGATAAGATTTCCTTCTTTGTTGGCTGGAGGTACATCCCACGACAAAATCAAAGGGAAAAAGAACAAAAACAAAAAAAAGCCCCCCCCCAATCCCAAAAGGCTAAATTCGTGTAAATTTGAAGTAAATTAACCCCGAACTTGCGAGACATGGAAATAACAGTTAAAAGGCTCAGATGGAAATAAGAAATAAATTCCACTAACAATAGGCCCTTTTGTCCTGGCTTGCTCGGTGTGATTACTGCAAGGAAACTGTTAAGTAGTTTTTGGAGTAGTAGATAATGGGATTCTGTGGAGCTTTCACAGGTTGGCACCGGCTGGAACAGCTGAGTTTTGAAGGCACTCTGCAGACACAGGGCTGCTGTTGGCCCTGCATCACTCATAGGAAGTCTTTGCACTTGAGAGAGCTAGTCATCAAAATCAGTTATTGCCAACCCAAACCAAAAAACCCCTCGGCACAAAAAGCACCACCGTTCCCACCCACCAAAGGAAAAAACAAAACCACAACGAAATCACACACACACGCACGCCTCAAAAATTGTGCAGATTTGTAACATTTTCACAGCTGATTTAAAAAAAAAAAAAAACAAAAACCAAAAACAAATAAAACAAAAACCAGGAGAAACCCACCACGCTACCAACTCTCCTGCAAACTCCCATCCGATACAGCAGGTAAACAAAATAGAGCATTATTCCAGGGATACCGGCAGCGCTGCCCGGCGCCCCGTGCCTGGCAGCACCGTCGGGGGTCACAGTCCCAGTTCCATGTGCAACTCTCCGGGTGGGACGGCCCCGCTCCGCCGCCCGCTTGCATAGAGACCCGGGGAGGGCGGGCGCGGGGCCGCGGGGGTGGGCACCGCTCCCCGGGATGTCCCGGGATGTCGGCTCCGCTCCCCGGGATGTCGGCACCGCTCCCCGGGATGTCCCGGGATGTCGGCACCGCTCCCCGGGATGTCGGCTCCGCTCCCCGGGGGTGTCCCGGGATGTCGGCACCGCTCCCCGGGATGTCCCGGGATGTCGGCACCGCTCCCCGGGATGTCGGCACCGCTCCCCGAGGGTGTCCCGGGATGTCGGCTCCGCTCCCCGGGATGTCGGCTCCGCTCCCCGGGGCTGTCCCGGGGCCGGTTCCCCGCGTGGCTCCGCTCCCCGGGCGGCGGGACCGGCTCCTCCCGCGCCCGCCGCCGACACTGACAGGAAATATGCCACGACCAAGACCGGACGAAACGTACATGCCGAGAAAAGCCACATTTCCAAGACGATGAATTCGTTGCCGATGCTTTTGTTCCCGCGGGGCCGGCGCCGCCGCCGCCCTCAGAGGATGGCGCAGGAGGCGCAGCACGGCTCGTCCCCGTTGGGCTGCGCCGCGTAGTTCATCTGCCTGACGATCTCGGCGAAGAGCTCGTCCACAGAGGTTTTGTTTTTGGCCGAGGTCTCCATGAAGGGGCAGCTCCACTCCTCGGCCAGCGCTTTGCCCTCCCCGAAGGAGACCTCGCGCTCGCCCTCCAGGTCCACCTTGTTGCCCACCAGGATCATGGGCACCCGCTCGTACCTCTTGACTCGGATGATCTGGTCCCGCATGGGCTTGATGTCCTGGAAGCTCTGCTGGTTCACCAGGCTGTACACCAGGATGAAGCCCTGCCCGTTCTTGATGTAGAGGTCCCGCATGGAGGCGAACTGCTCGGTGCCCGCCGTGTCCAGGATCTCCAGGACGGAGGGGGAGGCGTCCACCTCGATCTCCTTGCGGTAGAAGTCCTCGATGGTGGGGTCGTACTTCTCGATGAAGGTGCCGGTCACGAACTGCACCGTTAGCGCCGACTTCCCCACCCCGCCCGAGCCCAGCACCACCACCTTGTACTCGCGCATCCTCCTGTCAGCGCGGACCGCCCGCCCGACCCGCACCTGCCGACGGCCCCTCCTCACCCCCCCGCCATCGGCCGCCCCGCCCTGTGCCCGCCGCCGCCGCAGCCGCCTCCGCTCCGCTCCGCTCCCCGCCCGGCGGATGCTCCCGGCCGCCGCGGCGGCTCCTGGGCGGCGCTGCCGGCGGCGGGGCCGCGCTCACGGGCTGCGGCGCGGCCGGGGAGGGGCGGCGGCCCCGCCTCCTCCTTCCCGTGTCGCCACGGCAACAGCCAACGGGGCGGGACGGGGGGAAGAAAGAGCAGCGAGGAGGAGGCGGAGGAGGAGGAGGAGGAGGAGGAGGAGGACGAGAAGGAGGAGGGCGGGCACTGCCTCGTCACGTGGCGCCTGCCCCCCGTGCTCCCCCCGGGCGCGGCGGCCGCACGTGATGCCGGTGCTGTCCCTGTGGTGCTGTCCCTTCCCCTCCCGCCCCGTCCCACGGCTGGCGCTGTCGCCCTGGAGACACAGCGTCCCGCCCCCGGTGCTCGGCCCGGCTCCGCCGCCCCGCGGGCCTCTCCAAGCGGGAAGGGCCAGGCGGCGGTCACGCGCGGGGGCGGGACGAGCCAATGGCAGCGCGGGCCGGCGCTCCCGCGGTTCCGCTTCCCTCTGCGCCGGGGGAGGGAGGCGGCTCCGGCGTGGTAAGTTCGTGCAGCTTTCGGCCTGGCGGCTCTCCGGAGGTGCCCGCGGCCACCGTGTGAATCCCGCTCGCGGGTATGAAAGCAAATGGGATCCATAGAATCCGCTGCAGCGATCCGGTGAGCCTTGGATCATGTGGACGCACTGCGGTCGGCACGCTGGGCTGTGCCCGCAAGGGATGGCCAGAGGTGTTTGCTGCCAGTGGGTGCCCGCCTTCTCGTCCCCTTCTGGCAGAGAGGGGCATAGGAGAGGTGGCGGTACAGTTTGGGAAAAGCGTTCCATCAAAACAGTAAGGAAAATGAAGGTGGTTGATGAGATGGCATTCACAGTTCCTCATGGGAACCAGTATGGCTCTGGAAAGATGCTCACACTTGTATGATTGTCTTTTTGCTATGAGACAGACTCTTTAACCTTTCTTTTTTTTTTTTTTTTCCCCTCAAACATCACTGATTGGAATGATTTGATACAGGGAGTAAAGACGTCCTTTCCCTTAAAGGCTTAAGGGTCAGCCAGAGCAGTTAGTCAGCTGTTGAGATGCCTTCTGAAAGCTGTTGGAAAGAGAGCTCGCTCCTAGTGCTCCATTTCTGTCTGTGCTGTTCTTCCCTTTGCGTTGTCACGTCTTCATCTGAAGTAAGGCCCACGTTGTCGGCCTGCTTTCCAGGCAAGTCTAGTTCTGCTTCCTTGTTCGCCTGTTTTCGTGTTTCCAAACCTAACAGTGGCAAGTGTATTTCTGGCTTTTTGGAGCACATTTGTCCTCTCTGTCCGAGACTTTTGGTTAAATGCTTGTCATGTGCAGTATTTTAAGCTTTCTAGTATTTTGCTTGGGCATTCTGTTTGGCTTTTTTTCCATGGATTTTTGATTTTTTTTTTTTTAACTGCAAACCTTTAAAACAAATAGTAGGATGCCCATAGCTTAGGTCTGTCTAGAAGAAAGAAGATTATTTGCTGGCTTCTTGCAATGCCCATGCAGTTAAAAACCAGCAAAGCAAACTGGAAAGCACACATGTCTAAGCGATTTAAGTGTATTCAGTACCAAGGAGGTACACAGAATTTGTACAGGACTGTCAGAATCCATTTGTAAACACTGCAGAGCCTGGCCAGTCTAGTCAGAATTGAGTAATAGTTTCAATGAATAATTTCTGTTGGTGACATGAGACCTTCAAGTAATAGAAATGAGCCTACAAGAACGTGTAACAGCACAAAATGCAAGATACTGCATGTATGGATTAATAACTATTTGTAGTGTAAGTCCAGGAACCCTCCCATCAGAGTAATGGGAAAATACCTGGGTTTATTAGTCAACAATGAAAGGAAGCTGCCAGTTTAGTGTGGTTGTGAAAAACAAATGTGACTGTGGTGTGCATACAGTCAAACTGCTGGATTACTGGTGAGACATTACTGTGCCCAGTTCTAATAAATCATGTCCAAGAAAGAGGAACTTGTACAGAAGTACATCCAGGAGGGTTACTGGAAACCAACAAAGCTTATCTACAAGAGTACACTGGGAGTATTTGATTAACCTAGGAAAAGCAAATGCAAGGGAGAGTTATGAGTAACCAGTAAGGCAGGGTGGAGTCAAGCGAAAGCGAGAAGGCATTTAAGCTAATGAACAACATTGATAGAAGTGCATGGATCTAAACTGATTATAACCTAGACAGAAAATTCGGCCCTGTCTCAGTGCACTGAAGGTTTCAACTTTGTGAAGAACAGTGACAGATGAACATATCTAGCAGGCTTTAAAATGTGTTGCATATCAAAATAGGAAGATTATGTGCAATCATGCAAATAGATTTAAGTGATCAATGTTGAAGGTAGGAGATTTGGGTTTACCTTCTTACTCATCCTGAGACTGGAACAACCTCCTAATGTTCGGTGCTTCTCAGAAAAAAAGCTGTCGGCCCCTGGCTCATGATGAGGAGGCTAATTAGTGGGAAGGCAACAGTTCAGAGAGGGGTAATAGGAACACTCCCACTGGAAAGTTTTACACCGGGAGTTCAGTCTCATAGATTTGATGGGCTGCAAAATGTTATTTCACTTAATAGTGTGTGCCGGGACCTAAGACATTTACAAATTGGAAATACAGAGGAATGGTGTATATAGCATGGAAGATAGAAAAGGCAGGATGGTCAACTGGAGGAGGTGCTGGATGCCTTGAATGGCTGGCTGTTACCAAGGATCTCTCCATTTCAGTTGTGAGGCTGAACATCTCACTGTTGCTCTGTTTTTCTAGCCTTCATTTTTGATTTTGATTCATCTGATGAGAACGACAACATTGAAAATTCAGCTAATAAATGTTGGAGGCTCAGCCTCAGCCCTAAGAACAAATACAGTACCAGTTATGTAGAGTTATTTATAGCGAGGTGGAGGGTAGGGGGCCATTTAGGTGTTGCCAGTCTTTCTTTTATGCATGTTGCTTATACTTTTGCTATTCTTTGCTGAAGAGTAGGAGAAAAAAAAAGTAGTAAATTTCAGGGAAAGAGAAACTTCCTGCCGCAAAAGATTGAATTGGGCAAAGCTTGGCGGGCAAGTATCTCAGCCCACAGCGTGCTTTCCCAGCATGACTTCCTTTGTAGCTTCTCATAGGAGACTCAAGAGTCATCTAGTCCCTTTGTGCTGGATGGCTGGGTTTTTGCTGGCTTCCTAGGATTTAGGAACTGCAGTTTTATTGCTCACTTCTCAAGTCTTTTTATGTCTTATATTGAACTGTCTTATTTCAAACTTCAGCAGCCTGTGGCTAACCGCACCATCTTATGGTAGGCTGGAGTTTCTCAATAAATATTGAATTTTTATCTTATGCAGCAACCAACACAATATTTCTTTTTTTTTTTTTTTTTGCTAGCTACTGTAGCCTCTGACTGTACATTAGGGAAAAAGGAAAAAGGCCTTTAACACCTATTTTCATTCCAAAGCCAGAGTTTCCTAATTCTTCACTACTAACAGTATCAGTCATAAGATGTAAAGTGTAGCAGTATGAAAAATGAAGGAATCCATAGCCTCTTCCCCCTGAGAGGTGATGATGGTCTTCTGACACTGAAGCAAAAGAGAATGTATGAAATAAAGCTTGTCTGTTCTACAGACTGCTCTGGTGTATATTTTGTTTTCCATTCTCAAGTTTTCTTTTAAGTGCATATTAGTAGAACAACATGATTACCATCCTGCTTACCATCGTGTCTTTACATTCTGACTGTCAATACAGTTCTCTCATCACATGGATTTCTCCTAACCATGTGTCATTACGGTATTTAGGAAGCATTAAGGATTGAGATTTTGCTTAATCTTTAATGTTTCTTGCTAAATTAATTGTTTTATTAGTACCGTCCGTGAAGTTGTCATCAAATTCAGGACACAACTAGCTGTCGTGAAATGTGGCTGACTTTGCTTACCCCATCCTTAGCATTTTCAGGTGATCACACAGTTAATTTCCCTTTCATACTGGCAGTAATGTTGTCCCTTTTTTTTTACCGACTGCAAAATTTTACGCGTTTAACGTCTTTGTTCATGCTTTCTAAATGAGAGCAGGAAAAACCTGAGTGTGCTTGTAAAGGGAAAGATGGTTGGACCTCCTCCATCCTGTCTGGCAGCAGTCGGGTGACAGCTCTGATCACCCAGTAGCCTAACCAGTGACAGCCAACACCATCTCCAGTCTGGTGGAGGGTGCAGGGTTTGGGATTTAACTTACCACACTCTCAGTGCATGTTACAGAAGTAAGGTTTCATTAACTTCACTACTTGCAGGCCAGTTTGGGTTTCCTGGTTTTTTTGTTTTGTTCATGAGGAAATCTGTGCACATGTTTTTGAAGGTGCTTTAGTTCTGTAGTGGTGAAGCCTTGTGTGACCTCTGGGTGAGGTGACTTTTGTGTCTGTGTCAAGCCTTACTGAAGTCAGAGGTGCTCTGTGAAAGATGAGGTAGCAGCTCTCCATAGATCTCATTGTAAGATCAGAGTCAAAATTTGCAGTGATGGATTGCAGTCATCAGCGTCTGCATTCGTTGTGCAGGGAGTTCCCAGGTACCATCTTGGGCTCAGCACGCTAAGGTGGTAAACTAGGGTGCACAGGGGCTGAGGCTCAGATCATCTATGATGTGTAGCAAGCATGATGGTGGTCAGCATTGTCATACTTTAGTTCTGGTACCTGGTTTTGGGAAGTCAATTCACAAAGCTGAGGTAAATCTTGGCAAAATTGAGACTTTAGCACTCACATTTCCAGCAATCAAGCATGCTGAGTGGGGATATCTTAAACCAGCTGATTGGAAATGTTCTGTGGACAGCTTTTTTCTCCTTGCTTTAAATTGCTTATAGCCTTCACTTAAGCATATGGAGAGTCAGGGAGCCAAAATCTGAAGTGGTCTCTTGCACTTCCTGTGACTCCATAGGGAGGTAGTAAGCAGACCCTGCAAGGTTGCTGTGTTGCCTTCCCCACTCGGCGCAGACCCGCAATGCTTTTCTCCCTCCTAAAACAGTGCTGGGCCATTTCAGCGCACTAAATTTGTAGAAAGTGAATCCAGACTACAAATACAAATTGTTATATAATTGCTGGCTGCCAGGGGCTCAGCCAGGAAAGAGGAACGGAGTTAACACCATCCTCAACCTGAAACAGTTTAACCCCCACCTATTGATTCTCAAGAGAGTGTTTTGTGTTGTGAAGAAAAACAAACTAGATTACATTCCAGCAGAATGAGATTCAATTAATGTGTTATACCTTACAACTAGAGAGGACAACAAGTGTGAACACAATTACTGCGCCTTCACCAATAGATACTTATTAAATTGCCATAGCTGCCACTTTCAATTGTGTGCTCTAGTCCCCAGGGTTTGGGTTCTTCTGTTTTTTACAGTTTGAAAGAGACAGAGGCAATAGGAATAGGCATACTAAAGTCTTCTCTCAGTCATAATTTAATTTTCTAACCAGAAAGGAGCATTAAGGTGGCTTCAGTCCCATGGGTCAATTTCAGAGGAGGGCCAGTTTGATAGGTCTGCAGATCCCCACAGCTTTCTCATTATTGATCCTGTCATTGCAGGTTAACTGTTCAAAGCAAGGGGAACACTTGTTGAGGGGGAAAGCTGATGACTTTTAAAACTATTTTATGCAGTCAGCCATCCCTGTCATGTAATAAGGGAGCTGTATTTATTCGAACATGGTGGTTAAATTTAAAAAGAATAATTGCTCCTGGCCCCTCTTTTTATTAATAGTGAAAATTTGATCAAGCCGTTCCCCAAAGTGCCAAGAAATCTAAGTGAAAATAGTATGATTTAGGTTGTGACCTGATTTTTACTGTTTTCAGTGGAGTTTTGATGGACTTCTGCTGAGGTATTATAGCATTTCACAACGAAGTTTTCCTTGTCTCCGATAAAGCAAACAAGAAACCTTGATGATGCTATAATTTTAATGAAAACTTCCACTGCATATTTAAGTTTTGTAAGAAATATTCATCTGTCAATGAAGTTAAGTTGAATAGGTGTTGTTCATACGTAAGTTCAAAACGGGAAGTAAATTTCAGGATATAAAAAAGCACAGCAAAATAAACTAAACCCAGGTAATTTATTATTCCATTTGACTCTTTCATTCTTTCTCCTTATGATGTTCAAAAATAGATCAATTCAATCTCAAGACATAAGAGAAAGTAAAAACAATGATAGTCTGTGTTGATTAAGGTACAGAAGTCATGCAGTATCTGTCACAAGTCTCATAGCCATTTTTTTCTGAGTCAGACTTGCAATAAGTTTAAGCCATTTGTTTTAATAATCAGCATATAAGCATCAGGGAATTGTATTCCATAAGCATTAGATTTTGTAAGCGTCAATAAAAAATTAATATTACAGTTACAGTAATATTTTTTTACATGATTATTTTTAGCAAAATATTCAGTACTGAAATTGCAAGATGCCTTAATTGCTGTGTTACACTGTAAATTAAAATAAGATTTCCAATATGCTTTTTACATAAAGAGGGGTAGCATTTAATCCTCATCTCATGTAATCAAATCATAACTTAGATGAGTTCAATTCACTACATGCACTGGTAACTGAGTAGGTAATTTTGGTGCCTGTCTGAATACATGGATTTGTCCTGAATGTTTGGATTTACATCACCTGTTTTAGGCAGTGAAGCCGGTTCCTCTGCCAAGTATCCAGATCAAAGGGTGAAAGACCCCTGAAGAGAGGCAGGTTTTAAGGGGGTTGGCAACTGCCTGGGGGATGTGAGAACCCCCGAAAAAGATTCAGCAGACAGTTTGCCAGCAAACACTGACCCTGTCTCCATACACAAATAGGTGGATAAGTGTGCCCAGCTCAAGCATGGGCCCTCCCTCCCTCAGTGGATGCACAGAGAGGAGATAATCTGGGGATCACATGGGTGTGGGGAGGCAGGTTTCACCTGCAGAGTAACTTGTCTCTTTCTACCTGAAGGTCTTTTGGAGGTTCCACTTCTAGGAGCTTATTGAGCCCAACCTCTAATTAGTGGAACAGGAAGTTTTAACTAAATGCTTCAGAATCATGAGTTTTGTATATGATCTTTATCAACATAGGAGTTACTAACAGCTGGCCTTCAGAGATAAACATTAAAGGCCTGAAAGTCATTGCGTCCCAACACTGACTGTTGGATTTGCCTTTTGGTCTTTAGATAGTGTTGCTTCTTTTTGCCGCTTCCTTACAGATTAAGTGTTTGGGTTTTTTAACAGAAGCCAGGAATCTCATGTTCTTGATTCCAGTATCTGGTGCTTTAAAATGACTCAATATCATAAATTTATGATAAAATCAGAAGTTTGGGCAACGGTGACTATGGACAGAGTAAAAACAACTAATCATTCTGAGGCTGAAGAAAGGATTCATGAAAGGGAAAACCAAAAGGAACTGAATCTGTGAGGTACACAAAGCTTTCATACTCTGCTTTAGGTCTTCAGTGCTGTACACGAATGCAACACTGTGACTACTGCGTTCCAGCAAACTTTCAGAGCTGTGTTGTAGTGGGAGGAATGTGCAAGCATGAGATATCCATATGCTGCTTTAAGAAACACAGCTCATTTGCTTGAGGAAAGTAATACAAAGAATTAGCCCCAGCCCCTCTTGGCATTTTCTCTTGGGGTTTCAGTGAGGGCTGATAAAATTGCAGATAGATGCTTGCAAACTAATTTGGGAGTAACCCACAACACACCAAACAAATCCATATTAGATTTTCCCAGAATTATTTTGGAACTTTCACTGCACAGAGATGAACATTATCAGGATAGCTTTTCTGGGACAGATTCCAACAAGATTTCCTCATGGGTTTGGGTTAAACATAGTGGCATATTAGATGACTGATGAAAATGCTAGAATACTCCATAACAGTCTTCTGAAGGCAGTCTGTGTCTGTGATTTTGTGTCTTTATTCTGGTTCTGCTGTCATCTTCCAAGTCAATTTTCTTTTCTCGCACTTGAATCTCTTTTCCAGTTACTCAGCGATGGGGGAAAAATACACAAGATTATTTTTTGAATTATTTTTACTTAAAGAAAGAGTTTGATGCAGCAGTGCAAGGGTGTTACCTCTTCGGGGTGTTGGGTTTGGAGGGGGTGTGTTTTTTTCATGGAATCACAGATTCGTAGAATAGTTTTTGTTGGAAGAGACCTTAAAAATCATCTAGTTCCAATCTCCCTGCCATGGGCAGGGACGCCACTCACTCAATCAGGTTGCTCAGGATCTCTCCAGCCTGGCCTTGAACGCTACCAGAGATGGGGCATCCACAACTTCTCTGGGCAGCACATTCCACTGCCTCACTATCCTCACAGTAAAGAATTTCGTCCTAATATCTAATCTAAAATCTCTCCTCGTTTAGTTTAAAGCTGTTCCCCCTTATCCTATCACTGTAAATGTGGAAAAAAAACCAACCCAGCCTTTAGGTAAAAATTATGATGACTCAGCTTTTTCATGAGCTGGGATTAATTCACCCCAAGAGCTACACCCCATCCTGGTGGCTGTTAGTAAAATATAATTGTTTAATAAAAAAGCCTAATAATATGTGTTGCAATATAACTTCCTTATATTTACTTCTGCTTCCTAAAATTTGCATTGCTGTATCATCAAATCCGCTCTTGCGTCAAACCTAAAGCTTGCTTACAACTGAAATTCTTGATTTGCATCCATGCAAAGGAGACAAGATCTTGAAAAGATCCCGAGTTGTGTTTACCACTGTCTTTGGATGAAGATAGAAGCATCCAACACAGAGGCCACAGAGACCTATGTTATCCCTGTGGGAGACCATCCAGAGTCTAAAGACCTGGGACTGCAGTATCCAGGCTCCCTGCACTTGCTCCAAATCTTCTGTTTTGGGACCTGGAGCAATGCAGTGGTGCTTGCACCATACTCAGGAAGTAAGTGGGTTTGTGGAGGTCGGTGCCATGAGGGCACAGTGCTCTTTGGCCAGGCTTCCTGCTGCTCCAGGCCCCCATCAATGCTTTTCACCCCAGCTGGATGCAAGGACATCTGAAGGCAGGGGCAGTGTCTGCTGGAGGCTGCTCCACTGATCTCTTGCTTTATGCCAGTCGTTCTTTTAAGTTAAAAACTTTTTAATGGGCCATTCTCAGTAGTTTCATCTGGGAGGGCATCATATCATATGCAGGCAGCAGATAATCTGGACACCACATAAGTATCCAGGGAGGAATCATGGAAATTGATGATCCAAAAGGAAATGAGACCTGCTTGGTGGATGACAGCTGGTAAATCACTGCAAATTTGAGCTGGGAGAGCATGGGGTAAGCGATATTTCTACACAGCGCCGGTATGGAGGGGTCTCCTGCAGTACCCCTGTGTGGCTCTTGGCCTTCAGTACCTAAATCATCTGAGAAGGTTATTCAAACAGCACTGTACCTACCCATCTCCACTTCGGTGTAGGTATGGCTGCAGCTCATATTAGGGCTAACTGCACGTGTGGGGACTGTGGCAATACAGCCTGGTGTCTGTGTTGTGTCCAGGGGTAATAAATATGTTTCCTCCTGCTTCCTATGGGGCTATGTTATGTTCCTGTGTGGCCCTATAATGTTCTCTTAACCATACAAATCAGCCACGACCTGTCTAGTTAAGGACTAGCTTTTCATAAAATACTCTCATGAGCAAAGTTTTGACATTACTAAAAGTGTGCTGGTGTAGTATTTTAAAAAGTGATCATTTAATTTGCATATATTGCCTAAGTACTGTGTGTATATATATATGTCAGTGTGTGTGTCAGTATTTAAGAACACATAAAGGAAATTAAAGAACAAGAACGATCTTTGCTGCAATGTCTTCCATGCACTTGAAAGCCTTCAGCCAGTGTCTCAGCCGCTATAAACTGGCATGAACTCCAGGATCTTAAAGCTGCGCTTTAGTTTATGTGACCGAAGGAGATGACTTCTGGGATTTGTGGGACCACTGTGTAAATACCAGAGTCTTTAACCTGCCAGGGTCAAAATAAATAATGCTTTTGGTACAGTCCTGGCTCCATGGTTATGTGTCAGTGCATGATTTAAGCAGCGTGTGAAGCAGCAGCAGGGGGAAGGGAGTCTTCAGCAGTTCTGCACTTCTCCCTAGCAAAACCCCCTCCTGCGTTTTGCCATTTTTGTCTTGCAGATGAAGAAATTGACAAAGAGAGAAGCTGTCTCCTCACTGCTGTGCTAAAAAATGCTTTTCTTTTTTTTGTGGACAAAAGAGGCAGTGGCAGAGCTTTTCAGTACTCAGTAGGGGGCACACACTTCTGGGGAATCTCTATCATGACAAGAAAACTTTGTTTCTCCAAGCCCCTCACTTGCCTTTGGAGTGACACAGAAGGAGGTGGAGAACTGATCCAACTGATCCACCCGCACAACTGCAGCAACGATGTTCATATATTGTCTAAGTCCTCCAGAGGCTAAGCCTGAAGGGCTGAGGTGCTGCTTTTGCAGTGCTGCAGCCCTCCCCTTGTGGCCACACAGCTGCTTCCTTAGGGTCAGGACAAACAAGTGGTCTCCACCAGCTCTACCTCTGCCATTGTGCCCATCTGCAGTGGGTGGGTGGATGGACACACAGGGACAGAGCTGGGCAGGCTAAATTGTTAGGAATGTAAATGCCTGAAGAATGGGCTTCTCACATTGATTTTTCACCTGAGATAAAAGAGGCACTGATGAATCCAAACATTGGGAACTGAGCATTGGCAAAAGGTGCCGATCTGAGCTTTATCCAGAGATAAAGAGGCAGCAATCTTGGGTGCCTGGGATGCTCCTGGCAGCAGTGGCAAAGGCATGGAGCCGTTCCTCCCCGCAGCAGGTTTGCTGTACCAGCAGGCATATCTGCAGGCTGCTATCATCATAAACCTCCACCTATTTTCATTTCATCAAAAAAAATGTGAAGTTTGCCTCTAAACAGATATTAAATGTTCTAAAAGAGTCTTGGGCTTTCTCTAACACAGGGAAGATGCAGCGATCCAAGCCCCGTGTCCTGTGCCCGTGTAGGTAAGGCACGTGGAGATACACTGGGAAAGTCTGAGGAGCAATTGCTGGGGGGCTGGGTTGAAGCTGAGTGAACAGCTGGACATGAGCCTGTGTCACCAGCATTAAGCTAGCGGGATAGCTGCAAGAACGAGGGCTTAAGGCACACAAATCCAGCCAGGTCTCTCTTCCGAAGGGAGAGAGCACTTTGGCTGCCAGTGACAGTAGCAGAACAGGTGCCATCAACAGCCAAGGGAAGCTCAGGGCAGAAACAGGCAGGTGTGTTGCAGGCAAGCTTTGTCTAACCTCAGCTGCCTCCGAGATCTGTAAGTGCCCTGTGGGAGCTAATCAGCCTCCCAAGGCCCCAGTCTTCTTAATTTTACTGATTTAAAAATAGCCTCAGGCTCCTTAAGGGGCTGTGGCTGAGGAGCCTCCCTTCTAACTCAGCTGGCTGAACGGGCCTTGTAAAACCTACTCGCTCGCCCAGGTCCCGCAAAAAGATGTTTTCCAAGTGCGATAGAAATAGACATTTCTCTATTTCTGTCTTTGCATTTGCTCCGATTCCCTCGTATTTTTTACAGAAGAAAACATGCAGAAGGGAATGGCTACAGGGCAGCCAGCGCTCTCCACCAGAGATTTGGCAGAAGAAATCCCAACAAGGAGAAGCCAACAGAACTTACTGTAGAGACCACAGACTTCCCTTCTTCATACTTTCTAGCTTCTCAGAGGGGTCCTGCTACTTCTGATGCCAAAGGTCAGGGGACTTCGGGTTTTATTTATTTACAGCAATATTAATTTGCATGCGCAGGAACAGGATAGCTGGTGAAGCTGTTAAGTTTCTGCCACAGGGATGTGTTGGACTGCTCAGGATAAAGACACATCCCCTGGGCTGTGCCTCTGAGTCTTCTCCTGTGGGCCCTCCCACTGCCTGCAGCTCTGCCAGGAGGCTGCAGAATGTTCCTATAGCAAATCTAGTAATCTGTCTGGTGGACAAAGCACCAGGCACCTGAGAAGGCCTTCTATGGCTTGTTCAGTGGTGATTGCCACAGACAGGCAGACACCTTGGGATCCTGAAAAGAAAAAAATGTTTAAAAAGATGAGGTGCTTTCATTTCTGACAACCAGAGCACTTCTCACTGCAGAGCAGCTACCCACAGCCCCTGCAGAGCAGAGGCAGTCTCCATAAATCCACACACTAGCTTATCCTAATACCCTGCTCAAGTAACTCAGCCCGAGTCTATTCCTTGCAGCTGCGCATCCAGCTCCGGTAATAAATTTCTAATCCCAGTGAAATCCAGCTGCTGCAGGTCTTGCTGCAGAGGGGCCCCGCTACAAAGTCTGGATGTTTCAATAGGAATCAGCCCCGTTAATGGGGGCTTCTGACACCATGATGCAGCAACACGCATTTCTAGATAAAAATCACCTTGGCACATATTTCCATTGCTGAGCAAGCTAAATCCAAGTTCTACAAATACCACATCTTAGCAGGGCCATTTTCTTTATCAGCTTTATTGCAAATTAGCTTGATTCTATGGACTCCTGGAGCATGAAGCCACATCCAGCTAAGTCTTAGAAGCTGAAAACTAAAGGAGAGGCAGCTGTTTCTCTCTGCAGTATTCATGAGGTAATAATAGTAACAATAAGGGAAGGAAAATAGAACAGTTTCATTGTGATATTTTTTAGAAAGTAAGGATTCCATTGAATATAAAATGATCATTGATTTTAGGCACTTTGATGGACTAACGTTTGATTCTAATGGAGTCATTTTCTGAGAAGAGCAGAAAAAGCTGTGTCAAGAGGAAACAACCCTCCTTTGTATAGAGATGTGTTGCTGAGTAGCACTGCTGGAGTCCTTTATTTAAACAGGAATAATTATATTGCACAGGAAACTTGGATTGGAAAGCAGTTCCTCTGATACATTCCTCTTCAATAGTAATTATCTGCTGCATTCGCCAAAACCTGAAGGCTGGTCTCGTATGGCAGCAGATCATCTCCATTATGGCTAAAATTAAAACAAAGGGAGAGGAAAGAAACAAGAGAGGGTGTAAAACTCCAGAATGCCAGGTCTAGAAAGGTGCTCCACCAAGAAGTGGTGAAACACCTTTTAGAGTGAACATCTGATGTAGATGGAGGTGAGAGGCAAATAAGAGGATAATTATACTGCACTTGGTTTCCACCAGCTGGCTCCTCACCGCATGATGTCCCCTTGCTGCTCTACACCTTTGGCTTTCCAATGGGTTTCCACCACATCCATGAGCTCTCATCAAAACCTTTCCTGTGGACAGCATTCACTGGGAGAGACTGGAAAATTTCTCTGGCTAAATAATTATAATCAGAGAGCTGCTTCTGCTGCTGAAGCGGGGATTTTTTGCAGTCAGCCTGGATTGCAGCCTGCTCCGTCTGTCTTCTCCCTGACCATAAAATGTTGGACAGAGCAGGTGAGACATTGCCTGCATCAAAGTCAGATGCTCTCCATGAAGGTTTAGACCTTTCATGTAAAACAAATCCATAATTAAACAATGCTTTAAATGCTTAGACTGTTGTGCTTTCCTGCTTTAGCCATGAAAATGAAGTCCATCTGGTCATTCCTACTGGAAGTGACTTACACAGGCTTTCATAACCTTGCAAGGAACTTCTCTGTGTGCTTAAGAGCAGCATGACTTAATTTGGATCCAAGGGTCTCCTAAGAAAGGCCAGCAGAACCACGTGGGTGAAGATAAAAGGCTCTGTGCACAAATTAAGACAGGACTGGCTAATGCTTTACTCAAAAGTAGCAAGAGGACATTTCCCCCCTGAAGTTTCTTTGAACAGTAAAGGATTCATATTAATGTACATGTGTAGTGGTGGGGAAAGGTATTTGATTACTGTAGAACACGTCACTTACAAATCATCTTCTCACCTTTCAGGCAGTGTGCTTAGTCTGTGGTGGCAAGATAAATCAATTCATTGCACCTGTTAAAGCACTGCAATGGTGCAAGGACCACGATGTGCTCCTCAACCATATGATGGTATGAAAGCCTATGTCATTTCTAGAATGAAAGGAAGAAAAGGGGAACAAGATGCTTGAAAAAAACCAACCACCCTCAGACAAAAATAAAGGCACAGAAGCTGGCAGGAGGCATGGGGTTCCCATGATGCATATATACTTTGAAGAGAAGCTCGGGGGAAAGACAGAGCAAGAAGGATCTGGAGGCAGGAATGTGAATGCATGGCACCTCGCTGTGTGCCCCAGCTTGATGGAGGAGGGCTCACACTAGGCATTTCCATAGGCAGCAGGGCTGGAAAGGCTTCAGAAGAGGGAATCCTGCCTAGAAGTTGAATGTTGTTGTCCTCTAGCAAAACCTCAGTCACCCTCTCTCCATTTGCTTATACAGGAAGCCTGCGTCTGAATGCAAAAGGCCTGAATTTTGTGCGGTAGTAGCATGCTTCTGTTCTGCCTGCACACAGAAAAGGCTGCTCAGAAGAAAACTACTGCCACTGTTCAGGCAATCCATACTGTGCTGTATCTGACAGAGTGGCTGCAATTAAGGAAGGGCCAAGTTGGCTGACAATTGGATTTAATTTGGTTTCATTTGCTTTATAGGCTCTCTGTATAGAATCATAGAATGGTTTGGGCTGGAAAGGATCTTTAAAGGTCACCTAGTCCAACCTCTTCCATGGGCAGGGACATCTTCAACTTGACCAGGTTGCTCAGAGCCCTCTTCAACCTGGCCTTGAGTATTTCCAACGGGTCTGCATCCTTCTTATGTTGGGGAGAAAAACATCAAACAAAAGTCCCCCTACATACCTGCAACTCCAAATAAAACTGGATTTGAGTAAGTTCAGCCTCTCCTATGATTGAGTTAAAAGGAAATAAAATGAAAAGTCCACGGGCCACAGCAGGAATTTCCAGCATGCTTCTACTGCTGCCCATAAGCACTTACCATGGATTCCAAGATGACAGATGTACCATCAGCCCAGGGGCTTACTCCAGTGATTGACCTTAGGAAGTTCAGACCCTTGGAGGACAGCACTGATTTTCTATTAGAAGAGTTCAACTTCATTTATTTCCTCTAGAATGAGTATACAGTAATCACTTTTAAGGTCAACAGAAAGGGAAAATGCCTTCTATCCCATCCTGTAGTTAGAAAGTCTACTGAGATCTGCTTAAGGCTGACCACTTTTTTTCCATGTGAATCTTCATGTACTTGCTTATGTAGTTTGTCTTTTGAGCACATTTGACTTGAGGAAGGACATAAAATGGGACACTTGCCTTTCATCATTTATCTTAACCCTAGAAATGAATGTGTAGGCTCTACCTGTCCAGGGACAGCTTGTTATCGAGACTCAGAGATATTAAACCAACCTTACTAAATTGGATAGAGTAGTGTACAGTCATTTCACATGTTAAACAGAACAATTTATTTGCATACAGGGACAGTCTATCCCATTGCAACTGCATTCAGCCTAAGTTATACCAACATCATCACACCTTCATTGGCATAATAATTGAATTAAGCCCATGTGAAGGTTAAGCCTGAAGAAATACTACATGCTAAAGTGTTACCGTATTTCTTCATTCCTTCCTACAACATGGTAACAGATAACAGTTTGAATTCCTGTTATCAGTTTTCACAAGTTTCTCAAGAATTCTATGAACTGCTTTTTTAACTTTACCTCCATGAGCACAGCGGCACATCAGGTGGCGTGAAAAAAATTTCTAGGTATACAGTAGGAGAGAAAAAGCTTAAATGTGCAAGCTGAACGTAGTCCAAATACCTACAGAGAAGAACGGGGTTTTTAACTATTAGACCATCTAAGCCAGTCTCACGATTCTATAATTTCTTGTGCATGATGGTGTTTTAAAATCTATCAGAACCATTGTTCTTCATGAAAATAGGTGGGATTCATTGACTGAACCCATCTAAAGTGTTGTAGAGTATCTGAGAGACACGCATGGGGCTGGCAGTCTTGAGTTAACATACCCATCCAGACCTGTGTTGCTCCACAGGAGCAACTCCAGCCAAGTGGGTACTCTGCAGTGTCTGATTTGAGACTCGACAGCCACAGAGAGAAAGCTGGATCCCACCCTAACAGCTTTCCAAGTGTGAAAAACTTGCTCACTTGCAGTCCTTAGCTGTGCTGTCGGCTACCAACTTTAGCACCTCTGAATGTGCTCCACTGGCATTCAGTGTGATGGCTACAACCGTAAAATAAAGAAGTAAAAACATTTCCTCCGTTTTACCCCTGTGTGAAAAGGAGAGGCAGTCATGGCAAATGCAAACACAGCTCAGGCAAAGACATGCACCTGCATGACCAGCCCCTGGGGGCTTGTTCCTGCAAGGCGAACCTCACACCACTGTGGTCACCCTCGTCACCACCACATCTGTTTGGTCTGGTGACCCTCTGAGGAACCACCCAGCACGCAGGCCACACCCTGTTTTGTGACAATTAAGACTAAGGAGGACACTCACCAGAATTTGTTTTCCTTAAAAGTAGTATCCAAATCCAGCTCTTTGAAGATGAGAGGAGCAGAGCGTCTTTCCCGTAGTGATTTTCCTAAATCAAGTCAAGTGTCTTTTCCTCACATTGTAAGAAACTGTGGTGGAAATCATGCAACTGCAACCCAGCACTGTATAAGCAGCTCACACTGATATCTTCCTTTCACATTTCCTAGTGTTGGGTTTTTTTCCCTGCTCAGCAGAAGGTATTTTCATGTAATGAAACGTGTCATTTATTTTCTACAATTTCTATGGTTTCTATAATTAGAGAATTAGAAGAATAACAATTTATAAGACATTTCCATAATTTATTCATTCACAGATAACTATATATTCTGTACCTATTTGCTCAGTACATTACATACCAGCAATAGTAACCGCTTTAATGCAACAGCCGAGATGATTTTGCTCTCACACACTCCCACTCCAGCAATAAACATCATCTTGACCCATGCAAAAAGCCTCCAGAACTGTAAATTACAGAGCATTAAAAAGGCAGGCTACTGGACAATAGGTTTGGCTAGAGAACTGATTGCAGGCATAAAGAGCATGGTATGCTCAGATGACCATATGATCAGGAAGATTTTCAGCAATTCCAGACGACGTGTTTTTTTGGGTCCCATGAATTCATGCAATAAATGTTATTAGCAGAAGATTCAATGCCTGCACTGTTGAGCAGCCTTGCCCTCAAGCCTTTTATTCTGTCATCACCCAGAGTATAGAAATGTTGGGTTGTTCCTGGGCTCTCTTCTGGAGTGGAGCAACTCTTTCTGAAACAAAACCCAGGTGCTGTTTTGGTAACTTGCTGAACATTCACTCCCAAAATGAAGCATGAACAAGACTCAACCAGTTTTGGCTTTCTTTGCAAAGCTATCCCAGCAGGTTTTGATCCTTAAAATGTCACATCCCCTTTTGTTTCATGTTCTTAATTCCAGTGGACTGCAAAAACACCCCAGACACAGATTACTTCAGACTTTTGAACTGGCAACCAAGAAAAACATAGAAAATAATGTCTTACAGTCATGGCTACACCACATGAGGCCAGGGGAGATGCAGGGCCAAGTGCGGTGAGTGTGGACCTGTCCAGTTTGCTCCAGTGACAGCTGATGTTGAGCAACGTGACGCTGCTGCAGCCCTTGGCCTGGTGTGAGGGACTGCTCCCTGCAAGGGAGCAGCCTTTGGCACCAAAGCTGTGGCCACAGACTGTCCATGAGGACATGCGTGGCAGGGGTTAGAACCAAAGGTTTCTGAAGGCTTCTCTCTAGAAGTATCTTGCTTCATTTTGGAAACCTTGACGTTATCTGAAGGTACAGACATTGTGGGTTTGGTGTGGCTCCTGAAAGCTCATGGCTTCCATGAGCACTTCTCCACTGCCAAAGAAGTGCCAAAGTTGACAAGAAACAAAGCAGCTTTTAGACAAGAAGACTGACATGTCCTGACCCTTCTTGGCAGCTGACAAGTGTCCAGGGTGGGGTTTAACATAAGAAAGCATGAACAGACAGGCTTCCTGCTCCTGAGTCATTAGGAGCTGAATTTTAATAATTTGCTGCCTCTGCTCTACAATGCCCTTGCAGCCCTCTAATGCTCCAGTCCTTCCCTGTCCCTGCGAGTCATCCTGTTTCTCCTCTCCATCCCACATGCTTGTTCTCAGCAGGCTTCTGGCTCTGTATGTCTGTGATGCATCCAAATAGACTGGTTGAACTGATGGTTTTCCACATCACTTGTGACCTTGGACTCTTTTCCAACCAGTCCCATGCTGATGAAACGTAGATAACTTTATGACACAAACTCTTCTTGATTCTGCCAGAATTGTACTTCCTTTCTTTAAAGCATTTAAAAAAATACACAAGAGAAGGCAGTGTGAAGAAACCACAGAGTTGCAAGCCAGAGGTTTTAATCCCTCCTCTGTCACTAGCTTGCCATGTGATCTCTGCCCTTGGGCACACAACTCCTCTGTGATGCTGCTCTCTCCTGAGGAACTAGCAGATAACAGGGGATTGTTTGTTGGTGTAATACACTCCGAGTTGTAGGAAAGGAAAGAAGACGCAGAGGACGTGGCGCCAAAAAAATCCCCCAATAGCGAAGCAAGTGTGAGCCGCACCGCTGAGATAACCACTGCCTGCCTGCACCCCAGCACGAGCAGGCGGGCAGAAAGGGCACGAAACGACTGCCTGAGGCTAAGGCTGTGCAGCGTGGCACCCTCGGCACACTGTGGCTGGCAGGAGAAGAGTATGTGCTTCTTCCTGCAGCATCTGCGTGTGTCCTGAACCCGGGGACTACACTTGAGGATTTGTTACTTTAACATGCAATTAGGAAAAAACTAAAATACAACAGAATAAAATAAAAAGTACGTACTTCTGTAAAGGCTCCTCCACTTTCTTTTAGCTGTTTTTTTGTTACCCTAGGCCCCTCTTCCCAGAGCCGCACCACAAGAAAGGACTGCCCTGACTCCGCTCTCATTTTAAAATGCTTCTTTTTATTTCAGTGGTTGTACATTGGGTGAATGAATTTAACGTCACAACAGAAATAAAATGGCTATTTAACAGACCACTAGTAATTATATATGCTGAAAAAGAGTGAATGAAGGGGTTTGTTTTAACTGTTACCGAAATATTCATTGTACATGTCGTCAATTATGCCGGATGAGAGAGGCAAACAAAAAGGTATTTTGGTGAGGTGTTGTATCCTTTGAAGAAAAGAAACACTGAGACATCTCAAGTTACTTGAAACCATGTCTCAGCTACAGTATTCACTGTCTCTGTGTTGGCCCATCTCATGGTTCTTTTAGGGGGTTATATTTGTTGTATTTTTTTTTAATTAAACAAAGCATTTAAAATTTAATCATTTTCATTAGACTTTTTTTTTAAAATATAAACAAAGTTTTGGCAAATAATATTTATACAGAAAAATAGTTTTAGATCTTCCCAAATTTTGAAATAGTCTATAAAATTACTTTATAAATAAATAAAATGCAGAATCTGTTGTACACGTATTTGCACATCTCTGTAATTGCCTCCTTACTGTTAGCATAGGTTTGTACTTGTACAGTTTTCAGGAATATTACAAAGTCATAAAGTCGGAAAGTGGATCTCTTATTAAAAATACATTTTCTCTTTTGTCTGTCAGTTTATCTGGATGAAATACCTGATGTATCTGAAGCTTCGTCATCCATGGGCAAAAAAATATTGGATTAATTGTAAAAAACATAGATTAACAGTTATTTTGAAACATAAAAAGTTCACACAAAATGATGTCTTGAAGAGTTATCTACATAAAATATTTAAACAACATGGATAATTTACCATTTAGTATTATACAATAAGCTACCCAAATGCCTAAATTAACTATTATAAAAAAATAAAAACAACTTTGACAGATATAGGCAAGTTGCAGTGTCAACTACCTAGTTATAATGACTGAGAAAGTCTACAAATATTAGTGTTTTAATAGTATATAATGGTGATACCTTAACTGCTAAAGTAACAAGTTAAGATACATTATTTTCCCACAAATTAAAACTAACGCAACGTTACAAGCACTATGTTAATTTTACAACCGAATTGTGATTATTTTTTTTTTTCCTTTCGGATGATCAAATCTCCAGCTTTATATATAAATAGATAGTAATTAGACATCGGACAAACAAGATTTAGCCTGGAAAATAATTTCCTAGACAAATAATAATATGGTTAGTGCCTTCAGTCGTTCAGAACAGGCAGTGCTGCCAAAGTTTAAAATAGTTTACAATCAATCTGAAGAGGTTAAGTTAAAATACTGCAATCACTAATAATGTCCACATAGAAAACTTATGCTGCAAACAATTATACATAATATCCACTTATAACAGCTGTCTTGTTTTTTAAACAATAATTTAAAAACTATGTCATTTATGTGATACATGTGCAACATATAAAATGTGAAATATGAAATATTTGGTACAATAGTGCTTGAAACAAATCTCAAATCAAACAAATGAAATTTTAATTATACATATATAATTACCTTGTAAATCAACAAAGTATTTAAAAAAGTAAACAACATTAAAATCTGCTTCATCCATATATATGTATGTATGTATATATAACATGTATATAATTGTATTAAAGATATCTTCATACTTTTGTGACATAAAATATGTTTTTAAAGAAAAACAATTAAAAGAACTATTTTTTCTCCACTCTAATCTGGTTACAATCTTATAATCCAATTAAAAAAATGCAAATACAGTAATGATTTATTAAACTGAATCTCATTCTACATTCTTAGTGTTCAGTTAATAGCCTAGATTAAAGTCACCTATGAAGTTTCAGTGACTCAACTGAATTTTAATTAAATTAGAGTATCATACAATCTCTTCATCTACAGCCTTCTTTTTCACCTTTTCTTTTGTTAGTTTGGTCTTGTTTTGTTTTGTGTGATTTTAACACTTCTAGAAGTTACTTCTTAACAGCTTGGATCTTTTTGGTAACCTGACTATGAGTTTCAAAGATTACTTGTGTCCAGTGAGATTTGACTGTTGGCATCAGGCTCACTTTCATCAAGTCTGATGTGACAAAATTTAGGCACTTCTGCAAAGTCTCTTTTAAAAACATTATAAATATACTTGTAAAATAATATTCTCAAGACTTTGTTCTTTTGGGGATTGAAAGGGGTATGAAGGTTCATACTGTGCAAAATTTTTAAAATTTTCTTCAGCTATTCTGCTATGATTCAAATGCAACTTCTCCATACAAGTCAAACACCAACCATGTGCATCTAAAGAATTTGTGCTTTCCTTCAGACTTCTTGCTAAAAATATCAGATTGGCAGGATGATGTGCAGGACACTGGGCTGTGTTTCACTTCCTCTGTCTTGGAATCAACTCACCAGGGGAGCAAAACCAAGATTTTTTTTTTTTTTAAGACAAGAAAACCCCCAATCATAGTTTGGGTGAAAATTAAACCTGCAACCGGGGTAAGTTTTTAGCCAATACAACTCAATTATTGCTGAGCTCGAAAGATTCATAAGCATTGAATCTCATGAGAGAAACTTATCTGGACCATTTCCGTTAGGTGTAGTTATGGAGAAAAGACAATATTTGCAAGAATTAAACTATGCTTAGAAAATCTTTAAAACTAAATGTTACCCTTTATGTCTTGAAACATCACAGCTGGTATCAGGTAGTTAACTATTTTAGGTTGGAGTATAGTAAGCATACCATATTTAATATTCATATATGACATAGCAGCACTAGCTTTTTTGAGTTTTTGATTTGTCCATAAGAACAAATTCTTGACTTAGCATGCAGTTTGTGGCAACTCTAGAGAGGAGGAGACAGGGTAGTATGTACAGTAGCCGTGCTTGGCCGTCCGCAGGGAGGCTTCGTGACACTCTGTTCCGCTCCTGCTGGCTATTTCAGGATTATCTGTCAAGAGAAAGGAAAGCGTGACCGCGCTTTTAGGGGACACGGGGAGCGCAGTTTGCCCACATGGCCAGCGTTGGACTAACTAAGCTCAGGTGCAGCTCACACAGCACAGCATCCCGTGTGGGACAGCATCCTGTACTCTCACGCTGCCTGGGAGGCACTTGTGTTTCACAAACCTAGTCGTCTTCCCCTGCACGTTGGTCCTCATGTGCATAAGAACATGCAGAGGGGACTCTTTATGTGTCAAAATACTGGAGGTAGTGCTGAAGCCACAAAGGAAGGGCCTGGCCATAGGCGGGGTGTGCATCATCAGCACCCTGGCTATCAGTGGAGGTGGAAGCAGCCCTGTGCCTCCCAAAGAAGCTCAGAAGTGCATCGTTGCCTGGGCCAACTGTCCAACTCCCATCGTGCTCCCAGAAAGACAGAAAATGACTGGCAAAACAGTGGAGGCAGGGCCCCTCACCACTAACAAGCAAAATGATCACAGAATCATGGAGTCAACCAGGTTGGAAAAGATCTCTGAGTTCATCAAGTCCAACCCATGACTCAACAGCACCCTGTCAACTAGACCACAGCACTAAGTACCACATCCAGTCTCTTCTTAAACACCTCCAGGGACGGTGACTCCACCCCTCCCTGGGCAGCCCATTCCCATGTCTAGATGTACTAGGCTAGGTGTTTTCACAAAGCTAAAGTGTCTTTTCAACGCATTTTTAGCAGCTGCTTATTTCCTAAAAAAATTATCTTCAGATCAGAGAACCTGAGAGGTTTTCTCATGCTTCCTTAATGCCAGGGAATTCAGGGGATGACCACAATGGTACTTCTATGCACCTAACTAGTCACGAACCTTGCTGCTTTACCTCCATGGTGTCACAAACAGAGGGTGGAGCAACCATTTTAGAGGTGTAAATTCTTGTGTTTCCAACACTGTGAAGGTTAAATGGACGATGGGCCTGGCAACCAACTCCATCTGCTTACAGTACTGGAAAATCACCCAGATTTCCATCACCTGCCTGGAATGTCTGTCAGTGAAAGCAGTATCAAAAGCCAGGGGTGTGATATTTTATCACGCCATTGCTAACCTGTACTCCAGGCTTAAGCACAAGTCAAGAAATTAAGAGTGTATTGCCTGCTCTTACTGTTTAATTTGGCACTCGACGTATTTTTAAGCTGAATTTGTAGGTGGTAAGCAAAGCAGCCATGACAGTACTTTGACCTACTTGTGCATTACAAAGCTAGATCACTGCTTAATGCAATATTTATATTAAAAGGGGGGGAAAATAAAAAGGTGTTTTGAAAGTAACTCCAGCGACATACTACCTCTGACATACAGACCTCCAGAAAGAAACAGGCTTGCCTCTGTGCGCAAGGCTCTTGTTCTAGTCCCCGGCCCAGTCAGCCTCCCTGCACCTCACAACCCCACTGCCTTGCTCTCTGTACACAACTAACTACTGGCTCCCTGACCCTGCTGAACTTGCCAGCATGCCAAAAAGCCATCTTTGATTACCATCAGCACTGAAAATCTGGTGACACGCGAGGCCCCGTTGTAATGACACCGTACAAACACCTGCTGCTCCGAAGGGCTTAACATCTAAATACATCATACACACAGCAAGGACATATATTTTTAATGAACTTCCACCCATTGTGAGCTTGTTAGCTTATCGCCTATCTTCTGTTTCCTATTGAAATAACAAAGAAATACCTTTGCTCAAATAATAAAGCCCTGTCTGTGATAACCCTGGTCCAGCTCCAGCACGGTGGTTTGACAGTACGCACTAAGAACGCAGCCGTGCTGAAAATAAGAAGTGACCAAGATTTTCAGGACTGGTATTTTTAGCATGTTACAACCCAACATGTCAATGTAATTAATAAAGCAGCTTTAGCTATACTGGGTTAGCCATAATCACACAAGTGTATTTAAAGGTTCCTAAGGTCTCATTTAATGGGACATAACCTGAAACCTACTCAGTGTAAAAAGCCCCAGAATTTCAAACACTGCAACCGACTACACTGTCTGTCAACTTCTGAGGGGATAAACTTGCTTTTTCCTATAGCTTTTTTTCTCCCAATACAGGGAGACAGATAACTGCCCCTTATGTCAAGACTTCTTTGCTCAGAGTCCCACAAGTCCGATGTTCCCAATGCCTCCAAAATCTGTGACAGAGAATGCAGAGGCCCTAATCTCAGGCTGTTTCATGGGAAAATGGCAGGACTATTCCTGGCACTGTGATTAACCAAGTGCCACTCACCTCGCTGTGTGCAAGGCAGGACAGAGGGGTCCTGAGCAGTGTGAAAGAGCAGGGACCCCTTCTCTTCTCTGCCCTGGTGAGTGGCAGTGGCAAAGCCCAGGATAAGGATGTCACTGCCGTGTCCCTATTCCGGCTGTTTCTCTCCTCCCGTGAAAACTCAGGAAACAGCAAAGACGATGTAAGCACTTCCCTTTTGTGTGTGAGCATGTCCTGTTTATGGGTTGTGGGTGCCAGAGGAGCAGCTGGAGCCCTCACTGCCATGCTTCTCCCACTGCCAGTGGCTACGGAGCCGCCTTGCTCCCACCACATAGTCCTCGACAGGGGATGTAACTAGGGCATGTTGCACCCGACTATTTCTAGTACACGTAGGAGTCCTCCTAGGGAAAAAACCTCAAGTCTCTCCTTCAGAACAAGCTTCTCCAGTGCAGTCACAGAACTGAGGAGCCACATTACTTTTTTAACCTTAGCCACAAAGTGTAACACATCTCCCAGAGTCTTTAATTATATGTTCACACCCTAGTTCTTAAAAGATATCACAACTCTGCCATAGCTACATACACAGGCATCAGCTTCTGCAACTGTTTTGTTTCTCTTTTTTCACTGTGTCTGACAGAGAAACATAAAATGCTAAACTACTTTACATGGAAAACACACTGTGAACCTCTTCTGTTTAATCTACAAACAAAGTAATAAACTGTGATGGAAGACAGAGACTATCTAAGTCTGCATCTCTGCTACTTGCCCCATCACTTGCGTGCTGAAACAGAAGAAGCTGTAAAGAATACACCAGTGAAGGAACATGACTGCAAACACTACAGAGTCGGCATTCCCTCGTTACTTATAAGTAGGTTCAACCATCTTCATGTTCACTACACTTTGAAGAATTACATCCTAAATGTGTGTATATGTATGACTTGTCATATTTACCATGATACTATTATATCATTACACTCCACAGCAACGAGATACAATGTATTGACACTTTTACCATAGTATATATAAGCATAAACCCCTAAAAACCAAGATTATACAATGAGTGTTCATTGTTCCATGTACAAAGGTCTACAGGTCAAGCATGGGAAAGCATTTTCTCATGCTCTGTTAGATCCACAGGTGTGGATACAGACGTGCCAGAAAACATACCTTCTGCTGCTGCACTAAGAGATCTAATAAGAACACTATTTCCAGGATAAGCAGAATGGCCTGGCTCTTACAGTCTGCAGCAGTAATGCACAGAAGATTTAATAACAGGAAATGGCATTTTTCGGAGGTAATCACAGATATAGGGTACCTTCTCCATTGCCTTCTTGCTTGGTGCCTGTTTAAAGTGGCAGAAAGCTGGTTACCCTTTAGACTAAAATTACTAAAATTGTGCCAGTGATAAGTTATCTGACCTTGCTGAAACTAGTAACACATAGAGTGGACCTAAATTTCTGCGAACTGCTTTCTAGCCACCAAAAAGAACATTTGCTCTTCCAAATTTTCCATCTCTTTAGAGGTGGCATTTTCACCTCCTAAATCCCAAGCCTTTCTTTCTTTTCTACCAGAGCATGGCTCTTTTAGACTTTTACCTTCAGGATGTCTGAGTGATCACAGTGGTCATTAAGCCCCCTGTGCAACACAGAAAATCCCTAAATTCAGACAGGGTTGCTCCTAAGGATGGTAACAATTCTGCAGCAGCATCCAGGGGAATGATAACCAAGAGAGATATTACTGCCAATGGTTTCAACTTCTGACTACCAGACCATGGTAGTCAGCAGACAAATCTATGTCAGCTTGGCAGCTGTGATCAGTCATTGTCTCAAGACTTAAAAAGTAAAATTGAGAGTCTGTTAAATTAAGGTGGAAATTCCACCTTTGTGAACTCTTTTTGACATCCAGGTTACTGCTTTATTTGATAACAGTTCAGTGAATTAACCAAATTACTGAGAATCATGACTAGGTACTAGGAATTTCAAGAACACTGTTTGGCTTGAGATTTTCTGTTTTGAAGCTACAATTCACAAAGCTTTATTCTCTCCAAGTTAAATTCATTTTCCAGTTCCAGATTTATTATACAACAAGGAATACAGAAAACTCACCATTCTGCATGAATCATTGTACATGAACTCTTGTTCAACTAAAGACCTGTCACTGTGGATCAGCCAGAAAACATGACTTTGCATCTACCTCTGACATTTTTCTCTTTCAGAAGTTTTGAAGTTATTACTCCAAATCACACTGCGCTCTATAAGCCTTAATATATTTTAAGGAGGCATTAAGATTGTATTTGACTTCTGCATTGCAAAGCACTTATCCCTCCAAAAATACATAGTAAACATTTTGGACTGCTCAGCCTTCCATTTTAAAAGCAGTGTAGTGTAGTAGTCATAGGAGTTTTTTGCAGACAAGATTAATCTCAGATGATTTCAGACACGAATGCCTCAGCTGGTCACCCATTTTACATCTTATTAGCCGACCTCAGCATGAGACAGATTATCAGCTCACAATGCCTTTTTCCCCTCCACCAAAGGTAAGAGTCTGCGGCGAATAGTTCACACTGAGGTATTCAACTTTTGGACACCTGCATCAGGACAGATGAACCCTTCCACAGTGACATATTCTGTTCTCATGTTTTTCACACAAGTAGCAGACTGGTCAGATATATCTGGGGTATACATTAAAAACAACAGATATTTTCAGACAGCCGGCTCATGTCAGGCTGCCTCATAACCTCTTCTGCTTTCTAAAAATAAATCTAACACCAAGTATTTCTTCCCTGTGACATGGAACCCAAGACTATTTATATTTCCCCATGCCTTTGGAAAACGCTTCCACCTCTTTATTTTTCATTTTCTCTTACAATGTTCTTTTGTTGTATGTGCCCTGTTTCTTCAAAATAAATCAGGGTGGGGTTTTTTTGTTTGAGTTTTTTGTTTTGTTCTGTTGTGGGGCTTTTTTGGTTGTTTTTGTTTTGTTTTGTTTTAATTAGAAGTGGAAAAAGGTGAGTAAATGCTCAGGCACTTACTGAGAGTAATCTCTATTTTATCAGTTATGCCTGGTCATACTTAATTTTTACTTAGCTTTTACAGATGGCCTTTTTCACCTCCTTTTCCCATAGCTTCCACAGCAGCACCTCCATGGAGCACCATCCCAAACATTCAAATCCCTCAGCCCAGGACTCGCACTGACACTCTCCCAAAGGATAGGTTCTGTCCCTGTCCTCGACTGGCTAACAGCTGACCTGGCTCCAACTCTCACTCGCATTAAATGCAGCCTGGCTTCTTTCCTTTGCTCTTGATAGCCATAAACTTCATTCTCATTTCCAGCATATTATCTTTGTATATTTAATGTACATGTGCTTTGTTTCTCTCACTAACCATGGTCCTCTTCCCATCCAGGGGTGAAGGAGGATTTTATCTTTTTGTTTCTCAATGAATCCAATGCAAACCCAATATACTGATCTACTCTGCTCATCAATTAAGGTGACCTCTGATTTGTATATAAAGGGCAAGATGCCTCGACCACAGATGACCTCTTTGGTTGCCTGCCTAACAGTGCCTAACATGGGGGGCATCAGGTGTTTCTTGAGGGTTGAAGGTCCTATTTGCTTGGCTTTCTCATAGCCCATACCCTCACATGGTAAATCTGGTGTCCTGCTCAGTCCTCTCTTTTCTTCCCTAAATCTGAGAATGCCCAGTTCTGCCTGTCCCATATGCTGGTAATACACCTCTGGAAAAGGGTGAGGGTCAGATGTGCATGCTGAAGTGGACACATCTGCTAGCACATTTTCATTCCATCAGGCACAAGCTGTTGGCCATCAGGATGTCATAAAGCTGACAAAGACCTTGTCTGAATCCAGCTCTTCATGATGATCTAAAAAAAAGATCAAGGCAATTATGGGATTCCAAAGGCTCAAGGGTTCAGCATCATCATTTGTCTCATTTATTATTCACAAAGTCCTGAAAGAGAGTCTAAAATCACTTGTGCTGCCAACCCCTTAGTTCACTTATAAGCTTCAGTAGGTATTTACTCAAGTAATAATGTATAATATTTAAGTTCAACTTAATATGTATTTACTCACTCCAGAGAAACAGGATTAGTTGTTTTAAAAATGAAAGCAATCTGGCTTTATTTATTCTTCTTTAAAGTAATAAATAGTGCAGTGCTAAAAACTGATCATAACATACTCTAATATATTCTATCAAAATCTATTTTTAAATAATTGCACAGCCAGCAGCAGACAGACTACACAGAAATGAGAAAACCACTGCTATAATATTTTGGGAGCACCCATACGGTGACTGTTTCGAATAGTCACTCAATTTTACCTTTCAGCAGGTCCAAGCTACTGCAGTCATCTGTGTTTTTCACTTCCTACTTTTAGGTCATTTTTCTTTTCTTGAATTTTAGAAACTTGCAGAAAAGTCTTATGTAGAGGAACTGAGAGCACAAATGAGTGAAAGGCCAAGCACAGGTTGTGCATTATCTGTGCAAGTGCCCATATTTCTCTTGGAGGGGTGTTACTTCTCTAATCCTGCGTTTTCCTCACCTAGGTATCCTCACCTAGCTTTTTTTTTTTCCTTTAACAAAACCTGCTTTGCATCTTCCTCTTACACATTGAGCATGCCCAAAATCATGCAAGATGAGGCTTCCACTGCAGCATCCCTTTTAGGCAAACGCACCACTGCACACGGAGCGTGGGTAGCACTTCTGCAGGTTCCATTGCAGTTATCGCCACCCGGAAACCCCTCCTCTCCCAAAACCTGGCATTCCAGTTCAGACTTCCTTCCAAGCAAGAGACAGACCCCTGCAACACCTGGAACCTAACTCAAACACAGAAAGGTACTCAATGTATGTCCATCAAAGTTACTCATCAGACACCCTGCTTATAACACTTGTGTCAGTTTTATAAAACTCACTGTGTTTATAACTTCTCCGAGGAAATCTTAACCTTCATGACTTTTGACTACTTACCACTTCCTTAATTTTCTTCTATCTGAATGCTCTCACATTAACAGATATACATATTAGTGTGTGTCATGAAACATAATACTGCATAAAAAATGAAGTCAGGCAAGTTAACAAATTTCTGCCTTCAGATGAAAGTCATGACAGATACAACTAACCAACCAAGAAACAAATGAATATATATCTAGATGCTTCTACTGTGGTTACATGGACAGCCTCCTGCACACTCAAAGCCAAAGACTGGCATTTCAGGTAGGAAATAAATCATACACTATGATTATAATAAAAATATGATCTTTGTTTAATTCAAGGGAAAATAACTGGAGAAACTAGAGATGTGCAGATGCAATTATTTCAAAGAACAGAATCTCAAACAAGTACATCTGGGGCTTTGCACTGCTCTGTGTTGTTAAAATTTTATGATGGAAAAACACAGACTCAGACGAGCTGTGTGTATGCACCATGAAACAAACTCATTTTTCTCCAAATGCCTAAAAAATTAGATGACCTTAGAAAAATTTTCCTACGTTTAAATAATAAATATGTGCCCCAAAAGACTTCTACTCAACTTGTCAAAATATCATTTATTGAATAATTGAAAGCAAGAAAACAAAAGGAAGTTATCATATCAGTCATCAACACTTTTTAAAAAAATTTCAATGATATAAAAGCTAAAAGTCTGTAATACGAAAGGGAAATCTGTTTTGATTTTTTTAATATTAAACAAAGAAGTGTTTGCCTTTGCTTAGTGCTGATGTTGTGTGACACTGCCATCTAGCAGGCTATCAGAAGAAGTCAGGTCTTAATCCTACACTGGGGAGAGGGGCATGATGGGAGAATTTCTAAAAACAAATCAGAGATTTTTCCATTTCTTCCCACTGGATTCTTGTATATAAGCATGTGATCTAACATTCTGTACGCAAGCCTGAGAAGCCTACAACATCTACAGAGAAACAACACACAATCAGAGACCAAAAACTATTATTAAAAGTAAAACAAAAACTAGTTTGAAGTTTGCATGAGAGTAAAATACAGTTCCTTTGCATTTTCTAGGGTGATCTTTTGGCTTTGCTTCCTTGCTACCTTACAGTTTAAGAAAACAAAGTTTTTGTTGTGGGCTTTCAGATTGGAAACTTTCTCCTGAGTCTGCAAACTGTTAATTCTGCAAGTTACAGCTACTTACCTGTAACTCGGTGTCAGACAAGGTAACTTGATGGAGTTGAGGCTTCTGATTCCTGGTTGTCTAGCATGAAAGAGGTAGCAAGCAGCTTACGTTTTTTGCCTTTCCTACTGTGACAAGCTATTCCTATTTAAATACCTTTGCTAGAGAACTGATTCTTCACGACCAAGGGTTGTTTAGGTTCGTTTCTCCATCCTGGTACATGTACAAGGCAAGATGTCCAGTCCTGCATTCCGCATGCCAAGGCACCATAGATGGGCGTCCTAGGCCCAGTTCTGCCCTGGGCTGGCTACCTGCAAGCATTCCCTCCGATAATGTGTGTCAGAAAGGAACCTGTTCCTCTGTCTCCTTTTTTGGACTCCTTAATGTCAGATTCAAATCATCCTTGCTGTTGTTACAACAAAATTTTCTAAAGAAGTATTTATCTTGAGGTGTTACGGAATTTTTAGACCAAAACTTTCAGTCATAAAAAGACAAAAATTCTTTACAAACTCAGTATTCCCAGCGGAAGCACTTTGCTACCTGTTGCCCCATTCTCTCAGAAACAGCAATTAAAGATTTTCAAACCACTAACAAGAATTTTGTATAGGCCCTTATTTGTAAAGTTCTTACGCTTGTTTTCCCTTCCCACCTTCCTTTTCAAAAGCTTACTTTTAAATGACAAAAAAAGTCCATTTGCTACCATTTACCAGATTTTTCAATTTGTTTTCTCAGTATATTGTTACTCCTGTCTCTGTTTACATGTACAGCAGGTTTCCTTCCATGAAGAATAAAGGGAATGTGAAAGAGTAAAAGCCTGTCAGCAGTGCTATGGACAATCCTCTGCCCTGCCAGAAGGCCTCCCAGGGTTGGAGAAGTAGATTGGAGAGGAAGCCCTTTTGGGGGACAACAGGCAATATTTGCAAGAGCAACTGACACTTCTGCTTTATGCAGAAGGAGAGATCCACTTGAGTAGGTGCCAGCATTTTGGTCTAAGAAGAATCTGCCTCCCTTGGGAGTGGTGCTGCCTTTGCAGGCACCTTGGCAAGGAGAGGAGTTCTGTTGCTGCATGTGCTGGCTCTGCTCCCTCCCAAGGGAGCCACCACGTACGGTACCTCAAATCCCAAAAATGTGGGATGTTTGTATTTTACAATATGTTAACTAGTTTTTGAATTCCGGGGCAAATATTTTAATTTTCCTTTTCTCAAACATAACTTTTTATTTTTGCTTCATTGTATTCTAACAGATTTTGACAAAACTAAAGGCTACTGAATGATTTCATAATTAATATCTGCATAATTGCCACCTAATTCAGAGAGAACGCTGATGCATAATTTAAAACAGCTGTGCCAGATAATCACAAGCCTTAGCATGAGACAGCCTGTTGATCTTATATTTCTTTTCAGACACAGCTTATTAACGTTTCACTCTTCTATTGGATCTGTCCTTTAATTTTTTCCTTCCTGGTAAAAGGTCATATAGCCTGTTGTCACCAAATAACATCTTTAAGGATCATTCTCTGTAATGCTATTTTAATGCTGTCAGCCTCTGGTCCATTTTCATTGTTACAGAATATAAAGCCATGCACTGTTCTGAACTGATGTAATGTGAGCAAGGCTCACATCATTTGGAATCTTTTGGAATTTGGTAATTGTCATCTAATAACCAGGAACTAAGCAAGCACCAACTGAGCTTAAGGACACCGATTAGGACACAGAAATGCTTGTGTCTTAACCCCTGGTGACACTCAATGAGGTGATAAAACCTAGTCAGTAAGCCAACAAAGCCTGCAGATCCCTTCATGTGATCACCCACTGCAGGCTCAGGTCAGTTGCTCACCAGGGTTTTAGTACCATTTTGGTTAAGGTTTCCTGCCTGTCATCCAGCTGCCAGTTCAGAAGTAAGTGTGCAATATTTGCCTGTAGGTCCTGTATGCACCTGCCAAGCTTGTGAAAATGTCTTGGATAACCTAGACATCCAAGGTTATCTTAGGATAATCTTAAACGTCACTAGACACATGTTTAGGCAACTGAACCAAGCCCTGTGAGACTTCTGAAGGACAAGCCAGACTACTTTCTAGACTTCATCTGACTGGGCTGATAAACTTCAAACACTCTACAATGGGTACTTAAACTTGAACTAGTATCTTGCATGTAGACACCCACACTCAGACACGAACACTGTACTGTCTTAATTCCGGGCTAAGTCCTAATCTTTTAATTCTTGCAGGACTCACCAAGGCATACATATAAATGAAACAGTAGTAAGGCTTTCTACTTAGAAATTTAAAGCCCTCCCAAACAGGTGTTGCCATTATTTAAAATTGAACTTCAGCCCCAAAATTCAGAATAACACCTCTCTCAAATAATGTTAGGATAAATCATCCTCTGTTAAACCATCTTTGGTGTGCAGGGTAGAGAAGTCACATCTTTCCTCATATGCATAAACATGAACATCCCCTCCAAGTGGGCTTTACTTAATTTTTCCCTAAGTTTCTAATCCTGTATTTACTTACAAAGCAAATAGTAAACCAAGAAGAGAAGCAAACTTCCAAATAATTTTCCTTAAGATCTATGTCTTCTCTATCATCCTGAAATTACAGCACTGTACATTCTTAGCCTAAAATCATCAATAAATATTACTCTTTCCCTCTACAACTACCTAAACGGAGGTTGTAGCAAGGTGGGGGTTGGTCTCTTCTCCCAAGTAACAAGTGATAGGATGAGAGAAAAACGGCCTCAAGTTGCACCAGGAAGGGTTTAGATTGGACATTGACAAAGTTTCTTCTTGCAAAGGGTTGTCAAAATGCTGGAACAGGCTTTTCAAAGCAGTGGTGGATTCACCACCACTGGAGGCATTTGAAAGATGTGCTGCACTTTGGGTCATGGTTTAGTGGTGGACTTGGCATTCCTGGGTTAACACTCAGGCTCTATGATCTTAGAGGTCGTTTCCAAACTAAGTGATTCCGTGATTCTATCTGTGAGAGATGCTGAGCAGGTAATAGTTTCCTTGCCTCCTGGAGTACTGCTAGTCCACTAGCTACAGAAGTAACAATTAAAACCTTTGTTAAAGTTCTCTGAAGTACATATTTACACACAGAGACTGTATTAATACTTAAATAAGACTTTCACATACCTCTGTCCACATACATGCACTAGAGGGAGCTAGGACCAAACCCTCCATATACATGCCCTAACACTGCTTCTCACCATCATTTCACACTACTTGGAACTTGCTCCCAGAAAATGCTGTTAGCATCCCGAAACACCTTCATTAAGGGTCTACCTTTGAAGCGTGTTTAAGCAGCTTAAGTTTCCAGCCTCATTCTGAAGGGAATGGCCGGAGTAACTGTGAAGGGGGGAAGAAGGAAAAGGGGAAGGGCCTCTCAACTCTGACCAGACATGCTCCTGGACTCCTCATGTACCTTTGGAAGCCCACCTGCCTTTCACTGAAGAGCTGAAGTCCACCCCCTCCACATCCTCTCCCCACAGCCTGGCAGATAACAGTAAGCGGGGACACCCCCTCAAGGGATGTCCTCACACAGTGAACAGCACAACAATCAGCTCCTATATTAACACAGTTTTTAATCAGGCTTTGTAAAACACGGTTTGCAGCATTTTTGCTGCATCCTGTTTCCACTGCACTGAGCCAAAGCAATGCTCTTCCCCTCTGGTGTACACTGCAAGAAAATTATCTTGGTTTGAAAACCTACCCTTTGTTAAGTCGGAAAAAGCAAGAGATTCCCGGTTTTCCACATACTCTTAACTGGTGTCACCCTGCACAGATGTACTACACTATAGCCTTTAATCCTACACAATCTTCTCACGTGCCTCGTGCCATACATTGAACACACAATGCCCAGAGTTGCTGGCCAAGCATGACTGACTGTGCGTGTGTCAATGCAGGTACATTTTGAGCTGCTACTCATGTTATTTTCTGAAAGAAAGGACGTACAGAAGACATGAGGCAGAATTCTTTTTTTTTTTCAAAATACAACCTGGCGGCATGTAACAAATAATTTACTGGACCCAGAGTTATTAGGTTTTTCCAGCCATTAGCTGAGACTCTAACTTTTGGGATGAGGACTTTTCCCTTCCACTGGTGCTTCAAGGACACTGGGATCATCACACTCAATCCAAGGAAGACCAGACATCTTTCCCCATGTCAAAATACTAAGCCAAATTATACTACGCTAAATGATTAAGCCCTGCTACAACCTTCTTTTCATGCCTAGCACTGTGAGTAGAAGTTGTGGGAGCTGAAACGGGACAAGCTGAAGTCTTAAGGGTGTAAAATGAAGTATGGTAGAGACACCAGAAAGAGGAAGCTGTACCCCAGGGATATGGCGTAGACCAGGAAAGGAAATTTCATCTAGTCCTTTTCTGAAATAAGTCCTTTTCTGAAATACTTGGGAGAGTTTAAATCCATACCAGGGAACACAAAGAACACTATGATCATGAACAAAGTCATCTTAGTAATAGTAGTAATGGCCAGTCTTCGCGAACGAAGAGCCGGGGAAGGTCTTTACACCTTCCAGCCTGCGCATTGGATTTTTTAGGTGAGACACAGTGTGCGCGGAACTGAGCCC
>JAWMRA010000009.1:663480-681839 GCA_035584735.1 Pseudotriccus pelzelni | reverse complement strand
GGCAGCGCCGGGGAGGAGGAGGCGGATCGGGAGGAGGAGGATCGGGAGGAGGAGGATCGGGAGGAGGAGGATCGGGAGGAGGAGGATCGGGAGGAGGAGGACACGGCACTGCCGCCACCGGCCCCGGCCCCGGCGGGACGGCGCTGCTGCGGCCCATGGCGGCCCGGCCCGGCCCCATTGGCTGTGCCCCGCGGCCCGCCCCCGCCCCATTGGCTGAGGCGCGCGGCCCGCCCCCGCCCCATTGGCTGCGGCGCGCGGCCCGCCCCCGCTCATTGGCTGCGGCACGGCGCCGCCCGCTCCCATTGGCTGCCCGCCGGCGGGCGCAGCTGCGCCGCGCCCCGCCCCGCGCGTGTGAGCCTCCTCCCCGCCGCGGGACCCGGCGGCACCGGCCGGGGGGCACCGGCCCTGCCCCGCCCTGCCCGGGGGCACCGGCCCTGCCCTGCCCCGCCCCGGGGGCACCGGCCCGGCCCCGCCACGCCACGCCCCGGGTCTGTCCGGAGCGGCTCCCCCGCATCGAGCGGAGCCGCTCCCGGCCCGCCGGGGGTCCCTCGCCCGGCGCGGAACGGGACCGGCAGCCGCGGCTCTCCGCCTGTCCCCCGGGTGCCCCCGCCCGTTCACCGGCGCTGCCGGGCCCGCTGTGCCCGCCCCGCCCGTCCATCCCATCGCCGGGGCCGTGCCCGCAGCTCCGGGGCAGCCGCTGCCGGGGTCGGGTCCCCCCGCAGCCCCCCAGCCCCTCTCCCCGCTCAGGTGGCTCCAGAGGCTGGAGTTCCCCCTCCGCCGGTGGGAAAGGCTCCCTGGGCAGCGCTGTCTGCCGAGGAGCCCCTCCCGGCACGCCCCAGTGTCCCTGTTCCCCCCGCCCGGAGCCGCCACCGACGCGTGGCTCGGGCTGAGGACGTGGCCGTTGCCAGATGCCGATGCTGGTTGGCACTCGGTGACCGGCAGCGTGGCCTGGCAGGGCTGAGTCACCGGGGCTGGCCACCGGCCACCGCGTGTGGAAGTCGTCCCCTGGAATTCGCATCAGTCAGATCCCTTTCAAGAAAGTGTCGTTAGCCTTTTGGCACCCCCCAGCCTTTGGTGTTACGTCTTACTCAGTTCTTTACTATTCTCCGTATTAATCCAAGCAGTGTTGGTTCGTAGGTCCTTTCTGCCACACCTTCTTCTTTCAAAACCTAATTTAAACACAGCACTTGGATTAGACAAAGACTGAAGGATTTGAAATAAGCTTTGCAAGTAATGTTCTCTTACTCCTGAACAGCTTTCAGAGGCTAAATTCTGAAACTATTTTTGCAGCCCTTAGGGTGAGGATTTGTCCCCGTGGTCACCTCTCGAGTGCCGCACCCCTGGTGGGCCCCTGGAGCTCAAACTGGACCCCT
Organism: Pseudotriccus pelzelni; assembly: GCA_035584735.1. Taxonomy (NCBI): domain Eukaryota; kingdom Metazoa; phylum Chordata; class Aves; order Passeriformes; family Tyrannidae; genus Pseudotriccus; species Pseudotriccus pelzelni. The sequence continues at coordinate 680,466 of JAWMRA010000009.1, read as the reverse complement.
CTGCTGTTGATGTGTAAGTCTTTGAAAACAAACCCCTCCTGAGGAACACAGACCTCGTGTTCCAGCAGCCTAGTGGTGGGATGGGCAACAGTTTAAACAATTTGCTTAAAACCATCTCATGTCCCAAACGTGCTCTCCCTGCCCTGTACCTGGCAGTGGAGTGGCCCTGGGTGTGATGCTGGTCTGCCAGGCCCACTCCTGGTTTCTCCCAGGTGCACAGTCTTCTCACGCACCTACAAATCCTGCAGGCTGCTCCCGAGCTGGAACAGGTGCCGTGCCTGGGATTGGTTTTACCTCCCATGGCATCCCAAGGGCCAGGCTTTGGTCCTCCCTCTTCTGGACTGTGCCTGCTGCCCGATAACCCCTACCTTGTGATGGACCTGGGGGCCCTCTTTTTCCCAGAGCAGTACTGCAGTTCTTGGAAAAACTCAAACAGACCTCTCTGAGTGCTTGAAAGCTGCTATTTAGTGAGTGAGTTGTCTCTCAGTGACAGCTCAGCTCATCCATAGATGTTGCCTTTGGAAACTAAATAACTGAGCTCCCTCGGAAACTTTTAAGCTGTTTCTCCACCTCTTTCGTGTTGTGCCTTTCACCCTCCATCTGATTCCCTCTCCCTGAAGTACTCTGGAAGCAGACAAAACCAGCTGTAGCAGCTGCTGAAAGGCCACAGTATCTCTGCAGAAATGTATTTTCTTTTCTGCTGTGCTCAGGTTTTGGGTGCAATGTGGGTTTGCTCACCTCGTTCACCTCTGTAGCAAACTCACATCTGAATTACCTGTATTGCCTTTTCTCCCAATATGCCAGTAGCCAATTTCATAAAGACCAGACTGTAACGTTGGTTTAAATTCCCATCTGTTTAATCCCGACTCACTCCTGGATTGTGGTGTAGGTTGTTTTTTCAGTGACAGAATAAAAAGACATTCTAATCTTTTTATTCTACACTATGCTATTAATTGCTGATATTTCTGGAGAAGGGAATGTGTCATGTTCAAAGTAACAAATGATCTTTATGCTGTTAAGTATGGAATATAATTTCTCAAGTCCAATATGTAGTGCTCTACTACATATATTAATGTAATTTCTTGTTACCAGCCAGCTCTAGGTTATTAGTCTGCAGTGCAAGGAGTCTGTGGGAAGTAACTAAAAAAAAGCAAGTCTAGTTTTGTTAAAAATGAATTTCCTGTGCATGGCTACAGACCACTGAGGGATCTGCAGGTTGGAAAGGTTGAAAATTCCTGGCTGAGGGTTTAGACATTGAAGTTAAATAAATCACAAGAGTATTCAGCACATAATGTTTGAGTTATGAAGCACACATTATATTGGGTTGTGTTGCTTCGTGAATGGTACCGCGGTTTAGATTCTCAAGAATAAATTAATATTGTCCTAAAAAGAGCTCTGGCTGTGCAACATGAAGGCGTGACAATGCAGCAGGGTCTGGGCAAAATATAATTATTAGAGCTGGCTGTATTAATTTGATTTTTAAAATGATCAAACGTGTTTTAAAAAATTATTTCAAGATCATATGATGCTATCTTAAAAATGCCAAACTAAAAATCAGCTGAAAAGCATAGATTTGGTTACTAAGCATTTCACCACAAAACATTTCCATGTGTAATATTTACAGCTTTTCCTGCCGTGAGTAACCCTGGCCATTCAGTAAAACTGCCCACAGCAGCCAAGGTTGTTTCTGTGCACAGTTAGAAATACAGAGTCATTCGCTGCTGCTCATGGTTATTTGTCTGTGCAAGTAAAGCAGTGGGTTTGGGGTGGGGTTTTTAATGTACTGTACTTCTTACAGGCAAAGACTAAGCAAGTGTAGTTTAGATCAGTAACAGGTTTGGAGTAAAAAAGGCACTTTGCAAACTTGCTCAGAATCAGGTGAGTGGATGTGCTCATGTCTGAAACCTGAAGCTGCGGCTCTCAGGTGGGAAGAGCTGATACCCCCCAGTCAGAGTTTCTCTGGCTCTGTTGGTGACTACGCATTGAAATCGTTTTTCTTAATATGTGGGAAGCTCTTGGGGCTGTGAGAGAGACTTCTGAGATCATAGTGCTCTGCCAGGTACCGGCTAGGCAGGGTGATAATTGAATTTTAAGGCTACAAATCATACTAAATGTTGTATTTTGATTTCTCAGCATTGCTGCTGAGAAAATCCCAAAGGAAGTCAGGGCTAAGGATACTGCACACAGTCATTTCAGTCCTGAGGTCAGCAATGTTCCCTGGATATAACAGACATACCTTTCCATTCACTTGGGATTAAATTATTTAGCTGGTTCATAATCCAATATAAAGCAGTTAAAGTCAAAAGAAATGCTGTTCTGTCACTCCCATGCTGTCAGTATGTGCCACTTATGTTGGCACTAAACCTAAAGGTAAAAGGAAAATAATTACTGAGGGGAATTTAGGAGATGAAATAATCTCAGAGGGTTCAAAGACCAGAATTGCACCATGTGTTTTCTGGCACTGGATAAATCTGGAGACATTTTTCAATGCTTACTTATTTTGCATGTGTGAAGTTGAGCACAGTTTCTGGGCCTGAACTAGTTTTTAGGGCAGTGGTGTACGAAGAAGTCTTTATTTTGGATTTGGCAGCAGCATGATTTAGGTTGGTTTGGGGTTCCTCTGGGGGGCTGAGGAAGGAGAAGATGACAAAAATAATCCAGCATCCAACAGCCTTTAAATATAATATTTAACTTATAATATTAACCTTGGGTTATTCTTGATAGTTCCGTATGTGAACACACATCTGCAACAAGACTGCCTAATGTGTATTTCTCTTAATCCGGTGGCATCAGGATTTCTCGTTCCAGAGTCAGGATGTGCACATATGGAGTGAAACAAGATAGCCAGGGTAATTCCAGGGACAGGGTTTATTGTCAGTGAAACTGTTCTGTTTGCTCAGCCCCCAGCCAGGCAGAGGGAAGTGACAGCACAGATTGCAGGTGACTCAGGCCAGCCCTGCTGCCGTGACGGGGCTGTTTGCAGTGGCATGAGCTGGTTCCTGCCCTGACTCAGCCAGTGGACCATCTCCCTCCTGCCAGCGACTTCCTGAGCAGGAGCTGCTTGGTGTGGAGTCATCCCTCCCCTGGGCCTCTGGGGGAGGTAGAGCCCCACTGGGACTTTCCTCTGCCAAAAGATCCTCAAATGCAAAATACCCAAGTTTCGTTTTTTCAAAAAATAACCACAGCTGCTGGTGGGTGTAAATAAAGATAAAAAAGAAAAAGAGAGAGAGAAAAAGCTGACACACACACAGAAGAAAAAGTTCGTTATTTCCATCAAAAGTCCTGCCAGAGATCTTATCACTATTGCAAAAGTAGCCTGTGCTGCCAGAACTTATCACATATCATCTGTCTTGAATTGGTGTCATAATGCCACTTTATTTTAATTTATAAAGAACATGTTCAATGGCATGTTTATATCCCACTCGTAGATGTGATGTTTATAGTCCAAATATGCGTAGTTGTCAAAGTTCAGGTCTGTTTCTGTGTTCTTTATTTGCTGTCAACCCCCTTCTCTTGGCCCCAGGAGCAGTTTGCCAGAAAGGTGATGGATTTTAGGTAAGCCCACAGAACAGAGAGAGCACTTATCTGTTATATGTGCAGCACTGGTTGTGTGTAGGTGTGGTGAAACAGCTTTTGGAACCATAAATGTAATCTTGATAGCACTGGCATGGAAACAGGGCTATTGTATGGTAATGAAACTGGTATAATCAGCCTGGAGTGAAACTGGTGACTAATTCAAAAAACAAACTTCCTGTCTGCAGCAGAAGCCCTTCTGGAGAAAATTGCCTTTTCTTCCCTGTCCCGTGGCAGTGTCACATTGCAGCGTTAACTCTGCTGGCAGCAGCGCTCAGGCACACCAGACAGTTGTCATCTGGACTTTTCACTCTTTCCCGTGTTTAAGTCCTCAGTCTCCTGACCAGGAGCAAAGAGCTTGTCCTGACAGAATCTCCTGTCAGGGCAGTGAGAAATGAGCGCTTCCAGCTGGGCCCCCAGCGTGCTTTGTGAGACGGGAGAGTTCCAGAGGTCCCAAGGAGGCAGGAGGTGGTGTTGCAGGTCACCAAGTTATGGCCTTTTCCCCTGTGTGAGGAATCACTGTAACTGGTCTCAGCACTGTAACTGCCCCTGGTCTCAGATTGGTGGTAAAACTGTGGCTGTAAGTCTTGGCAGGTATTGAGGTCTGGGGAACTTTCCCTAACCAATAACAAGAGAAACACCTGCTTACTCTAAAAATTGCGAGTGCATCTCTGGAAGGTGATCTCCTAGATAAAACCAGAGTTGTGTTCCAGTCCTTTGTCATTGCCTGTCATTCCCATGAATGTTATGGAGCAACAGATGAATCCAGCAAACCAGTGGGTCCGTAGCCATCGTGTAGATAATGTGGAACTGGTGTGATGAAGGGCCTCTGGATGGGAGAGAAGGGAACCTGACTCCCCTGCATACCAGAAAAAGAGAAAGAGAAATACTCATTCCATTTATCAACCAAAAAAGTGCCTTGAACATGATGAAAACATATGAAAGGTTTGGTTCTTAGGGCTGTCTGTAGTTTTCTATGGACCGCGTGGAATTTCCCCCCAAATGCCATTCAGTCAAAATACCTATAGGTTGAGCAGGTGTCTCCAAGTTTAAAAAATGTCACATAGTAATCCAGGAACAGCCAAAGCTTTAAAGCCAAATAAATGTGCAACAAGTCCAGCAAGGACTTTTGTCTGCTTTTGGCTTTGTATTGGTGGTAGGAGCTGAGCAAGAGAAAGCTGTCACACAAGCAAATTTGCTCTTTGTCCAAATCTTTCCCCATGTGATTTTTTTCGGGACTAGACTCACAGAAGCTCACAAAAACAAACCTGTTTTTAGGCACTTGGTCCAAACTCCTGAGATATTTACAGTGTGGCCCTCCAGGGAGCTGAACTTCTTGAAGCCTCACATCGGCAGGCAAACCATGGACCCCTCTGTCTCCCCCCAAAGAAGCCCTTGAGACTGGAAGAGAAAAATCAAAGGAGGCAGGAGGAGCTGCCTGCTCAGTTGAGTTTTATTTCGTGACACCCTCCAAGGTCAGCAAACCCCCGTGGGCCAGGTGGGCAACGGCAGGGCCAGGTCTGGCAGCCTTGTGGTGCCCATGGCACGTCAGGGAAAGCTGTATCAGAGCCAGCTGCAGAACTTCACTCTTCAGTCCGCTGGGAAGGATTTGTAAGATCAGATTTTGGGAATGATGGCGTTGTTTCAGCTCTGAGACGTGGGCTGCGCTGTACGTAGTGCACAGAACAGCTCCTGGTGTACCCTAAGGAGTCCTGCTGCTGCAGCTCGGGCCGCTGAAAGCATTCAGATGTAAATATTGATTGTTCTTTAAATGCCTGTAGACTCATATTTGAGTATTTTGAAGTAATTTGGTAGTAAACATATCACCAAAGGAGATAAGGAGTTTTTGACACCCATGTTAGGCTCAGACTGACTGTCAGTTGTTTGCAGCCTGAATAGCCTTCAAATCCCGTGCAGTCCTTTAACACAATGCCATGTTTTCTGATTGCTTTATGAGGGCTGCTGCCGTGGCTCAGTTGTCTCTGGCTGGTCAAGGCTGGAGGGATCACTGTGACTGACCACTGATTATGTCAGCAGCCTAAGCACTGTTTCACCTTCCAGGCCTTCAGCTGCTGGGCCAGATTAAGGAGAACGTGGGAGCAAACTGAGTCTTGCAACACCTGGCCCTGCAGATAACCCCACCCAGCCCAGCCCGGGTCAGTCAGGCACGAACAGCCACTGCTGCCCTGGCAGATGAGCTCCGAGAGCGAGCAGATAAGACCCAGTGATGTTGATACCACTTGATTGATGTTCTGTGTTGTCAGCAGGGCAGTCAGGAGTGCTGATGTGACCACAAGCCCCTGGAGGATTTGTGAGGAGGCTTGGCTGTCCTCATGGCCTGTCAGGACACAGCCTGCTCCCTTAGGGCTGGTCCCTGCAGGCTCCTGGCCCTGCTGGGAAACCCACTGCTCAGAGTTCCTGCAGGCCTTTCTGCATGCCCCAGTCCACAACTGCAGCAGTGAATATGAAATAATAGCACCCATGCAATGCAGATGCTTTTCTGTTTCTGTAGGCTTCATTTTGTCATAAATAGTTCCAGTAAGAGGACACTGCAGTCCATCGGTGTAACGGCCTCTGTTGGTGGCACCGATCTGCTCGAAGTGCCCCAGTAAAACACAGCCCAAACCAGTCCTGTCATGTGAGAATGTTGTCTTGCCATGTACCAGAAAAACAGAGTCAAAATCACTTCAAGCATGAATTGCTTCTGCCTGTGATCATCACTTCACGAGGCTGAGGGACCTGCAGCAGGTTCGCAGATCGAAGTGCATTGTGACCGACCTGGCAATTGTGGCTGAATGAAAGCAGAGTAGTGTGGAATCAGGAGCTGACCCGCAGTAATTGGGGGAAAAAACACAAGTTACTTTATCTACAAGAAGCATATTCCCCACAGCAGAGTTGAATTCAACTTGTTTGTCCCACTTGCAAACATCCAGGAAGACCCCTGGCCCCAGGATCTGTCCCGGTTAACCCTGTTAGTGCTGCTGGTCACTTTGCTCCTGAGTGCTCGGGCAGAGGTGAACTTGGAGGCTCTCTCAGTGTCAGTGAGACAGATGTGACGTCTTAACACTGTTAGCAAGACAAAGTGTCAGGATAGTCAGAGAGGTGCCGTTTTCCTCTGCCCTTCAGGGTTTTTGCCTGGTTTCCCTCTGCAGGCTGCGTGCCCTGCCAGCAGATCCGGTTTGGGTAACGGTGAACTAGAAGTTAAAACTCGATGTACCATTCCAGATGGCATCCAGGCACAAATGTCTGTCAGAATCCAGTTTATCAAAATCATTGAAAATTCCAATTCTCTTCTCCAGAGTGCTGACAGCCCACTTGATGGCAGTGGCAAATTTTGGGTTTGCACTCTAGTTTTCAAAGCATTAATACAAATATAAGCAGCAGTACAAAGCTCTGGTGTGTCTTCCAGTTTCATGGCAAACTACTGACACATTAGAAGTTTTTCAACAGGTTATTTATCTTCTAGATGCTTTCCCAGACTGTTTAATGAAGTGTTGTAGTGTTCAGCCGGGTTTGTGGGCACTGAGGTGACTGACTAATGCAAATAGATATCTAAGAGTCGGGTTTGATTTCCGTGTTAACAAGTGCCTTGGAACCTGTCTTTGTTCAGTAAACAACATATTTCATAGTTTACATCAGATTGAATCCTTCTGCAAATATAAACAAATACATTAATGGAACAGGAAAGTAAACTCCGTGGGACATTCATGGCTGCAGTGACTAAACATTTAAAAAGTCTTTTATTGTTGACTATTCAAACCAAAGCACCCAGCCCTGTAGTGCAGAACACCCAAATAAAGAACAGCTTGGGGTCTGCACAGCCTGGAGAAGTGTTTGGGATTTTGTGATTGCTGGGACTGGAAGGAATGAGCCAGTTCTGTGTCATGAACTTAGTCTGCACTGTCGTTGCTTCAGTAATGATTTTAAGGCTCCTTTTAGTCTTCCTGATGACAGACTCTCAAACAAAAAGACTCTCCTTGTCCAGGAAGGACTGCTGGGACAGCTGGGAAAACAAGGGCCTACAAAAATGTGGATTTCACTCTGGGTCAACTGGAAGCAGAAGTGACAGTGGTCCTTATTCTGCCTGTGCTGCTCTGGGCATTTCCCTCTGGCTGGGATGAGGCTCCATCCTTTGGGAAGGGGCTGGTTGGGATGAGGCTCCGTTCTTTGGGAAGGGGCTGGCTGGGATGAGGCTCCATCCTTTGGGAAGGGGCTGGTTGGGATGAGGCTCCATCCTTTGGGAAGGGGCTGGTTGGGATGAGGCTCCGTCCTTTGGGAAGGGGCTGGCTGGGATGGGGCTCCATCCTTTGGGAAGGGGCTGTGTGCTGTTCCCAGCCCTGCTCTCCCGGCTGGCTGGGACACACGGAGTGCGGTCCCCAGCGTGTGTTGGATCTGCTCTCCCTGCCAGGTCCTCACCTGTGTCAGTGCCTGGTGTGCAGCCATAAATACCACCCCAAAGTGTGAGTCACACCTGCTGTGTGGGGCTGGAAGCCTTTCCTGCTACTCCAGGGACTGGAGGGAAGGGGAGAGCCCGTAACAGCTGGGACATTTTACAAGGTGCGATGCTGACTCAGGGTTACTGTTTTCCTGACCAATAAACAGAATTAACCAGTAACCACCACAAAACCCTGTGATTTATACTGAGTGGCCCTCTGCCTTCCCAGGGAGAACACTGAGCTCCAGCTCTGTCCCAGGGGAGGCTGCAGCTGGGAGCTGCAGGAGCTGGGACCAGCACAGCCATGCAGTCAGCTTCCTGAGCAGCCAGGGACACCGGGAGGGTGTCCCGTGCCTTTGGACAGCACCAATTGTGGAAAAGGAGTAAAAGTCACCTGAAACATAAAAAAACCTAATAAATAATGCTGTTTCCTCTGTATTGTAGTTGTACCATGAGTCTGCAAACAGACAGGCTGTGTTCTTACTACAGTTACTTCACTTTTAAAATAACATCTTGATAGCAAAAGTGCAATTTGAAAGTAAAGTTTAGTATAGATAAAGACCAAACCACCATTCCTACTCCTACTTACCGTATGGAAAAGCCACTGACTGCTACAGCTCTGCCAGTAATTGAGCTCACAGCACAATGAAACTCTGTAAATAGTGTTTAAGCGCTGACAGTATTTAAACATTTAACTCACCGAGCCTGGTGTAAGTGTACTGTCTCAGCATTAGGAAATCTATTGCTTAACTAATGTTTTATGGCAGTTTGCATATGTAAAGCACTATATATGAATGCTGAGTATGATTCAGTTGTCAGTATCGGAACATGAATTACATTTCACACAGGTCTGGGAGAAGAAATTCCATAACATTAGGCAAAATGGCTCATGCATTCCCAGTAATTTTACATAAAATCTATTCATAGTGCCCATTGACTGGAAACAATATATGGGATTCTTTTAGTTGAACTACTTAATTCAGCAGAGAACCACTGCTGCTCCACAGTTCACGGATGGGAATTTAAGGGAGCAGCTGAGGCATCCACTTGAACTCTATTAATGACAAAGGAACGTTTCAGAGGACAGAGGGGACACTGTCCACTGTGCCCACAGCACAAACCGAGGGGGCAAGTGACCACTTGGAGCTGAGCACTAAAGCCAGGGCTGGGCCTGCCCAGAGCTGATCCTGTCCTGGGAGCTGATCCTGCCCTAGGAACTGATCCTGTCCTGGGAGCTGATCCTATCCCAGAGCTGATCCTGTCCTGGGAGCTGATCCTATCCCAGAGCTGATCCCGTCCCAGGATCTGATCCCATCCCAGAGCTGATCCTGCCCCAGGATCTGATCCCATCCCAGAGCTGATCCTATCCCAGAGCTGATCCTGCCCCAGGATCTGATCCCATCCCAGAGCTGATCCTGCCCCAAGCCAGCCCCACTGCACATGGAACAGAGGACAAGGAGGTCTTGGATACAGCCAGGCCTGAGTGGTCCTGCCATAATAAGTGAGACAATGTTTGTAGCTTCTGCATTTGTTTTTCTTTCCCGTTTTTCATAATATCAGAGTTCTTAGGGCCTGACACTGGAGGGCCATTGTGGGGCAGAGCCTTAGCACAGCAGTTACCAATGAAAAATGATGATTGTGATGAAATAATTGCCCAACAGTGTCCAAAACTGATTCATGAAGAAATTTCTAACAGCAGAAAATTTCTTTCTGATATTATTTTATGAAAGAGTGTTAACAGTCACTCAAATAGTGCAACATGTCAATAAATTGCCTTTTTTTCTCTGTGCTGAGTATCTCACAACTCAGTGGCAGCGCTCTGAGTGTTTGTCACCAGAAGGTGACAGTTTGAGCTCGAGGAGGAAATGATTGCAATACACAGAGAAACAGAATGGGCTCTCCTTGTCCATTGCTGTGGACAACAGCCATGAGATCTCACTCAGAGAGACGTAAAACCAGACCCAAGGACTCCTGGTGCCGGTTATTTCCTGAAGAATAGGAACAGAGTGGCAGGTTTTCTCTTTCCCTCCCTGTTGCAGGCTTGCCTGGGGCAGACCCGCTGCAGATCTCTCGGACAGCCCGCAGGGATGTCGCTCCCGCAGCGGTGCTGGAGCTGCCGCCGGGCAGAGGGGCCACAGCTCTGCCCTGGGTGGGCTCTGCCCGCCTGCAGGAGGGTCCTGCATCGTCCCCCTCGCTCATGGCCCACGGCCAGGCTGCTCTGGGACTGCAGACTGCCAGCCCTTACCCTCCCACAGGCTGCGGCTGAGACCTCACTCACGTTCCTCCGGCCACAGCCTTGGATGGCGGCAAAATTCCCGACCCACAGTCTGCCTTCTCCTCCTGGCCCAGCTACAGCAGGGTCGGGACTGTCAGAGGCTCTGGAAGGAGCTGAATTCTGGGGAATTAAATTGTGCTTTTCTTCAGTTGGATATTTCCTGAGGTTTCTGAAATGCCTTCACCCTGCCTGCAAGTGGTTTTTGGGATGGAGAGGAAGGAGGCGGAGAGGAATGAAGCATCGTTATTTCTGCTGTCACAGGAACAATTAAGTTTAAGGAAGTTACGTATATGTATATAAAAATATATATTGGAGGATTGTATATTTACATACACAAATGCAGAACAGATATTTAAATATATATGTTTATTATATTATTTATTATAGTGTATTATTTATTTCTAGACATAGTACATATTATAGATAATTCTCTATTTAATAGAGTACATGTATTCCATATTAAAAATACAGCAAAAATTCTGTATTCTCTCTCTGTCTTCTGCTATTCTGTTCCTGGGAATGACAGGAATCATTCCCCACTCCTCCCCATTTCCTCAGGATTCTGTGGCCTGAGCCCACCACCCCCAGTTCAGCCCACGGCTGAGCCGGCTGCCTCCTCCCACAAATCCTCTTTTGCTTTCTTTCTTAGGTTTTCTGTTCCTGATAAAACTGTTATTCTAGTTTCCAGCTCTTCCTGAAAGACTTGCAGAAGGCAGTGACAGGTTGCAATTTTAAATCCACTTAGCTGTTTTTTGTGAATAATCCTGTTTGACAGGCTTCCCTGCCCGCCCTCCCTCCCTGTCCTTAGGCACGGCTGCCGAGGAGCAGGAGGATTGCTTTGGCTGGGGACACAAACGAGAGAGGGGCACATTTCCAGCTACTGCAGCCAAAGAAACAGCAGAACCGGTGTCTGAAATCCAGCTGAAAAGCAGTTTGATTTGTTAGATACCAGGAATATCTATTAATTAATGCTTGGACTGACATTTCAGTGTTGTATTTGAGTAACTTTGCTCTGTGCAAAGTTGTAATTTTATTCATATAGTTTTTAACAATGATATATTAGATATTATGAATCTCTTTTTTGATAATGCTTATGTTAATGCTTCCCAGTAGCATAAAACACGCAATCTAATCAGTTTTAATTGTGTTCCTTCCTGGAGGGAATGACAGGCTGACTTGAGGTGAGTGGTGCAGAGTTGAGGGCACAGCACCTGCCCCAGGGCTTGGGCCACCCTCCTCCAGCTGCACTTGCCCAACACTGCTCGGGAGAACAGTGGGGCTGTCTGTGCAAGCGTGTCCACATTCAGCTCACAAAAATGCCTTTGAGGGCTTCGTTAATGGGGCACAGTGGAGACAAGCCAGGAGAGAGGGCAGGGAAGGGGCAGGAGGCAGGTGGGATGCTCAGCCCCTTGCTGGAGCTGCTGCTGCCTTGTGCCGGTGCCACCACGTGCCAAAAGCAGTCATGGGATCCAGGACAGGGGAGCCTTCCCTGTCATTTAAGGGACACCAGGATATTACGGGGCTAGTGCAGGCCTGGGCTCACCAGGTGTTCCCTGGTTTGAGTCTCTGCATTTCCACTGGTGCTGTAGGTGGCTGCAGCACAGAGTCCGGCGTGTTAGTGAGCAGCGTACATGTGAGCACACACTCCCCGGAGAGAAAAGGTGCCAACCAGCCAGCCTGCCTGTGTGGAGCATTGCTGCACACGTGCTCAGAGAGATGTGTTAGTTATCGTGTTAGTCAGCAGCCAGCCTTCGAATCACGAACAGGCGGCCGTGGAGGATGGCCAAGGGAACTACAGCCACCCACCATCATCCCTGCTGGGGAGAGCTGAGGGATGGATGGAAACACAGTCACACACTGGTCTGCTCTGGAAGGGACCCAAAGCTCATCTGTTTCCAGCCCCCTGCCATGGGCAGGGACACCTTCCACTGTCCCAGGTTGCTCCAACCTGGCCTTGGACACTCTCAGGGCTGGGGCAACCACAGCTTCTCTGGGCAACCTGTGCCAGGGCCTCCTCACCCCCACAGACAAGAACTTCTCCCTTATGCATCTTGGCTAATTTGGTGGAACAGTTCAAGCTCGCCCTGCCTGTGCCCTGAGCTGGAGGATACACCCAAAGCAGCAGCTAAATATTTGCCTTAGAGGTGTTGCACCAAACACCCCTCTCTCAGCATGGCGGGCACGGCCACGTGGCCGTTCCCCTTGTTCACTGGAGCCGGGTCAGATCTAGCCAGGGCCGATGCAAAGATGAGTCTGTGGGTGCACAGCTCTGCAGACGTGGATTTGCTCCTGGATCCATCCCTTTTACGGGCTCAGGGAAGGTGCTGATGTGAGAAGCCAGATCCCCAGGGTCCCTCACTGCTCACCAACGGCAAGAAAGAACCAGCTTCGTCTCCGGCTCAGTGAGTGACACCTCTGCTGAATTGATCTCTGGGGTGCCAGAGTTCACAGGATGAACCCACATATTTGTACTGGACACCATTCTGCAAAGAAGCTCTTTCAGTAAAACCTCCCTTTTCCACTGGGGGTTTGTGCATATATCGTGTTTTCAGTGTTGCCACGTTAACCCCCAGGTACGTGTGTGCTCCGTCGGGCACGTCTCACAGGGGCCCGCAGTGCCCAGAGCCTGTGCCAGGGCAGTTCCCGGGCTGTGAGCAGTCCCAGGGCTGGCAGACCTGTGGTTTGCACACACAGATGCCAAGCCCTCTGGTGGGACACGTCCCTGGCACTTCTCCCCTCCCAGCTCAGGCTGTGGCCAGGGAGGGGACGTGCCATGGGCTGCCCCTGCCCTGGGTGCTCTGGGTCAGGACCCTCAGCTGGGCACTGGGACCTTCACCGAGAGCTGGGCAGGGCTGAGCCTTGGAGCCAGGGAGCTCCAGCAGCCCCAAACCCTGTGTCAGCAAGATAACACCTCAGCAGAGCTGCTGTTAGGGCTGTGGCTTTTGTCTTGAACTTTGCTTCCTAGATTAAGCCCTTGCCCTTCCAGTGGCACTGCCAAGTACCTGTCAGTTTATTGCCTCCGTTGTCCCACGCCCTTTCCAAGGCGAAGGAGTTCAGTCTTTCCCACATCAGTGTTTCTGACAGGAGTTTTGGAGAGGCTGGAGTGAATGGATGGACACTCTAACAGCCAGCAGCTGATAGCTTGAGCCTGGCTGAACCAGCCACTGCGTGTGGCCGAGATGTTGTGTCCCTCCGTGTCGAAGCAGTCTGGGAAAATTAAATTATTTTGCTTCTTACTGATCAGGTGAAAAGATTTTTACTTACACTGTGCTATGGAAAATATATAAAACTGGTTGTTTTGAGAAGCTAACGGGATTTTTCAAATTGTAACAGGCACATCCATTGCTGTGGTGTTTAAGGACGATTTGCCTCACATCCAGTTGTCCAAGTAATTGACGAGCACAGCACATACACTTGGAGATGTTTATTATTCTGGAGGAGAGAGGGAAATAAAAAAATAACCTCCTGTTGCCTTTTAATTGCTCATTTCCTGCTCGAGGCAGCAGATGCCATTTGGCTGCTCTGGGAGAGATAAATGGACGGGCCAGGTTCTGTGCTCCACCAAGGAGCCAGAGCTTTGTTCATTAGTGCAGAACCAAACGGAAAAATAACCATTAGGAAAACAACCCAGAGGTTCTTAAGCAAGGAATAAATCCAGATTATTTCCTCCAAATGCATAAAGGCTCCAGAGCCACCTAACGTGGCACTAATTGATTCCATTCCTACGTGCTGCTGCTGAGCAGATGAGTTTATCCCTGTGCTTCAAACCAGAGGCTTGGGAGCAAAACAGATAAAAACTCTGGCCTTTCCCCTTAGGTGCAGCTGTGGTTTAACAGCAGCGTGGTGCTGGTCTGCCCCAACACTTCTGACTTTACGTATGGAAGTTCATTCCTGACCATTATTTGCATTTTATCTGTACTTAATTTCCTTTAAAGATTCTAGATTCTCTGTAGTTTCCCTGGACTCTTTAAATGCCTGAGACGTGATGAAGGGCAAAACATCAAGTCCGGACTCCATGGGAATTCAGCTCCAGGATGGTGGAAATATCACAGAGAAAAACCTGTGAGATGGCAGAGCTGGGGGAGCAGCAGCAGCTCCCTGGGGCAGGTGAGACCCGGGAGGGAGCAGTGGGAGCAGGGAGACCAGGAATCCCTGGGAAACCAGAGCCCTGCTGCTGGGGATGCTGCTGTGACGTGTGGGGACCAAGCACCCAGGAGGCCCCAGCACTGTGAATTCATCCACTGGGCACCTGGCCCTGGTTTTCTCAAGCCCTTCCTGCATCTCCCTTTCTCCCACACTTTTCTTCTGGCCACCAGCCCTGCGGGGACAGGGCGGGACAGAGAGGGACGGAGAGGGACAGATGGCACTGGGATGTATCATGGATCCCTAACGCTGGGCTGCCCGGGACGGGCATTCTTTGGGGCCAGGAAATCTGCACCTCTTTTAACCCCAACCCGAGCTCGAGGGAACCTCGTACGCCCCGGTCAGAAACAGCTCCAAGGCAACAGTGCAGAGCAGAACAAGCTGCCTTGTATCCAGTGGTTCCGTGGAATCACAGAATGCCCTGGCTGGAAGGGACCCACGAGGATGATCAGGCTCATCTCCTGGAACACCTGTGGAACACCCTCAGTGCTGGTGGTAACTGGTGTGGTGCTCTCTGGCAGGGCCACACGAACAGCCCTCATGCAGCCTCCGAACGTTTTCAGCACTGCAGTGATATGAGTGTATTTGTGTTTATTTCATACATCCCTGCCTCTCTTTAATTTAGTCTGGAATAGGTTTTATGTTCAGTTATATTTAAAAATAAAAAGAGCAAGACCCCACAAGTCAGCTACTGCTCCTCATTTGGAACTGGAAGTTGGGGAATCAAAAATTAAAGTCTGGTTTTAAACAACATTCAACACCCTGAACTAAAGCGCTTAACCTGTTTGGTTTAACTGGAAGATCATTACAGTAATTGGATTACAGCTTACAAACACCTATAAGGAGAACACGAGTGGTTTCAGGTCTCTCTGGGCTGGCAGGCAGGTGTGATTTAAGACCCAGGCACTGCAGGCTGAGGCTCCGCAGTGGCAGAGGGGACAAGTGTGATCAGCCAAGATAAACTATCATGGAACAGTTTCCTGAAAACTGGAAGGAGCCTGCTGCCCCTTGTGGGTTTGTAAATCCAGAGTTTTTTCCTGCAGGAGCTGCTGCAGGTGGGCAGGAACACGCTGAGCAGTGCTGCAGTTTATGATATGGAGAAGGTCAGACTGAAAATTTCAGTGATTTCTTCTGGGTTTGGATTCCTTGAATGTAGACTGAGAGTCAAAAGTGAGTAGGGCCTGTGAAATGCAAACCAGGATACCTGGGATAGCGCAGGAGAAGTAATAAAGCAAGTGATTGTTGGAAGTTAAAGAAGGCAGTGTTGGGTGCCCTTTGTTGCAGAGATAAGCACTTAACAACCCACATCCTGCCTGGTGGGGGGCTTGGATCAGCCTTGTTCCATCGTGTGCGCGATGTGATGAATCACATCCTTGGCCAGGAGGTGAGTTACCATCACCACGGAGAAAATGTGCCTTTGAATCAGCAGCAAATCCTCGAGGTCCTGAGCAATCGGTTGGAAAGACGTTGAAATCCAAGGAATTACCAAATCCCAGGCTGGTTTGTGTTGGAAGGGACTTTAAGGCTAATCTCATTCTACCCCCTGCCATGGGCAGGGACACCTTCCATTAGACCAGGTGGCTCCAAGCCCAAGGGATGGGGCAGCCACAGCTTCTCTGGGCAACCTGTGCCAGGGCCTGCCCACCCTCCCAGCCAAGAATTCCTTCCCAAAGTCCCATCTATCCCTCTGGCAGTGGGAAGCCATTCCCCTTGTCCTGTCACTCCAGGTCCTTGCCCAAAGTCCCTCTGCAGCTCTCTTGGAGTCTCTTCAGACACTGGAAGGAGCTCTGAGGTCTCCCTGGAACCTCCTTCACTCCCGAGTGGGCTCAGGCAGGGCAGAGTCTCGCTCTGACCGGACCCATTGCACCGTCCCCAGCCCCCGTGTCCCAGTCCCGCTGCTCAAGGGGGCCCCACGAGCATCCCCCACGCGTGCAATTCCTCCCCCTCCTCGCCCATCTCCGCCGGTTCCTTCCCTTTAACTCGGCCGGGAAGGAAATTCCAGACGCCGCGGGCGCCACCTGGTGCTGCCGGGGCCGGGCACGGAGCGGGGCCGTGTCGGTGCCACACGCGTGTTTCGGGGGATGAATTCTTGGCAAAAGCGACTCCCTGATCCCCCGGGGCCACCTCCGCCCGTCCCACGGCGATCTGTCCCCGGGGCGGGCGCAGCCGAAACTCCAGAAGTGTGGAGTTCCCTCCCAGCCCCGCTGCCGACGGCGTTTAACTCCTTCCCGCTGAGAATTTCCCCATAAAGGGCAGGAAGGTGGCGAGGCAAGAGCGCGGTTTGCTCCTGTTGTGCCCTTGGATGCTGCAGCGGGCGGTGTCCCTGCGGGAGAACCGGGGCTGGGCTGGCACGCTGGGGGCACCCCTCCAGCCACAGCCCTGGGCACTGTGCCCCGTGCCCTGCCCCAGAGACAGCCGGGGGGGCTGTAGGGGTGTCCTGGCTCCACGGAGAGGGAAATGGGAATGAGGGCAGGGTTAGATGAGATATTGGGAAGAAATTCTTCCCTGGGAGGGTGGGCAGGCCCTGGCACAGGTTGCCCAGAGAAGCTGTGGCTGCCCC
>JAWMRA010000009.1:645082-663473 GCA_035584735.1 Pseudotriccus pelzelni | reverse complement strand
CTGAGTGATTCTGGGGGGTGTTGGATGATTCTGGGATTGTTGGGTGATTCTGGGGGGTGTTGGGTGATTCTGGGGGTGTTGGGTGATTCTGGGGGTGCTGGGTGATTCTGAGGGGTGTTGGGTGATTCTGGGGGGTGTTGGGTGATTCTGATCTCGTTTCTCCAGCGCGGTTCACGCGTGTGCAGCTCTCGCAGCCCGGCCGCTCTGCCTCGCCGTGGCACCTCGCCAAACCTTACTCACCACATGGTACGAGGCTTTTATATTTAGCCAGTGCAGAGACAATATCTCCAATTTAAAAATAGGTACAAGCGAGCCTGCAGCTCTCACTAACAGCACTGGAGTGCTCCAGAGGGGTCGTGGCATGGTCAGCCGCGGGGCAGGGCAGTGTCAGGGCAGAGCCATCACCACGGAGCAGAGCCACCACCGAGGCCAGAGCCACCTCTGCCCTCGCACCTGGGTTGGTGCTGAGCCTTGCTGGGTGCCGAAGCTGGGGCTCTGCCCAGTGCAGGCCCTGAAGGGGCTCTGCGGGGAGTGTAATGCCATGTCTCCACGCGCTCCCTCCCGCTCGCCCCTGGCTCCCGCAGCCCGGCCGCGTGCGGTGCCGCCCCGGCACCTTGCGGAGCTGTGCCGAGCAGTCACCATGGAGATGCCGGCGGCTCCGGGTCCATCCTTCAGGGGAACTGCAGAGGAAGGGAGAGGCTGCTTTGCAGCAAAATTATTAGCAATAATTTTAATTTTTATTTAAGTTATTGTTTTCAGTCATCCCCTTCCTGTTCTTCGTAGATATTGGTGGGTATCGGCCCAGTGCTGGGCTGACAGGGGTCTGTTGGAATGACCTCTCTGCCCACACGTGGGATATCTGACTTCCGTGATTCTGAGGGGTACGAGGGCGCAAGTGGCACTTGGAAAATACATGTTGTTCCCACAAATCCCTCACTGCAAAGGGACGGATCAGCTTCAGAAGGCACAGCCTGCCAGAAGCAGCAGGCCCAGCTGATGCCAAGGGCCTGTGTGTGATGGGCAGAGGCAGCAGCGCTCACAGTACTTGAGACACTGGGATCCAGTGGATGCATCACCATTCCTACAGGCAGCAAACCCCCTCCATGTCAAAGGATGCTTTGTAGTGTACCTGTAGACTGACCTGTAGAGTATTTGTAAATGGACCTGTGATATATTATTTAGGAGCTCGCATCATAAGACCATCATTCTTTTAGTGGAATTAGGAAATCGTTAAGCTCAGGAGGAGCAATACATCATCCTTCCAAAAATAAAGCACCTCATGATTTTAGTGTGACTTCTTGTTACTGACACATGTGAACAGCCCGTGATGGCAGAGCCTCTCCTGTACCCGAGCGGGGTTCTCAGAGGCTGTGCCATTTATCTGCTCCATCCCAAAGGATTCTCATCGGATCGCTGTTTGCTGAGCGCTGCTGGAGCTCTAATTTACATTTCCCAAATATCACGACTCCTTTCTCAGCCCCGTTCCACCCACCTCGTTTTGCTCAGCCCCGAGCTGTGGTGCTCAGCGTGCCGTGTGTGGTGCAGGTTCTGTGCTCACCATGCCAGGAACGTACAAGGGCATTTAATTGTGCCACTCGTGGTTTCTCAGACACACCTTTCGCGTCCCTTTCTTTTCTGTCAGGTTGTGTTTTCCCCAACCTTCCCAAGGGTTTCTCCCCTTTGCTGCTGTGGCAGCCGGTGCCACAGTCCCTGCCAGGCCTCGCAGCTCCCAGCCCTTCTCCCACGCTGAGCTCTGCTGACCCAAGTGGGAGGAGAGCAGAGGTCGGAAACGGGAATGCTTGGGAAGAGCTGGGAGCCTGCACCGGCACAGGCTGCTCCTGGCACATGAAGTCCAGCATCAAGGTTTGACTCCAGCCCATGAGTATTCCTCTCGGAGCTGCTGCTTCTTGTGGAGTCCAGCTGCAGGCTGGCAAAATCCAGGAGGTTTCTAAGCAGGAGGGATTCAAAACCTTCAGCTGTGCTAAGTGGGACTTGCCTAAACCACCAGTGGGTTTGTGTCTGTGGAGGTGACACAGAATTGGTTTGACACCTCCTTGCCTCAGCCCCTTACAGCTTGGACAGATTTTCCCTGAGCTTTTATAAATACCACGCCCAGGACACGCAGGAGCTGGGAAAGGATGGACTCCGGCAGCAAATCTCCCCTAATGGGTTCAGCTCCTCTGGGAAGAGGGATTCTTCTCCTGAATGCACTTGGCAAAGAAGCTTTGCTAAGATACAGAATTAAGCTACTTTTTTTCTGTTTAAATTGTACTAATCAGCTTAACACCGTTAAAGACACCATGGAGAAGTTGCTTTGTAATTCAAAAAACCCTGGAATCCTGACCTGGAATTACCCTGGGGTGCCCTGTCTCCAAAGCTGTGCATTGGCAGTGGGAGGAGAGGGGAAGCAGATGGGAAGGGACACATCTTCTACCCTGATCTCTGCTGGATATTCCCTGCGTGATGATCTCTATGGACCCAATACCTGGGACGGACGTGGGGACCCCAAGGCAACACCCAGTGCCCCAGGGCTGCGTTTGGGGTTTCTCCAGAACAGACTTTATGGTAAAGGCAGTGCCAAAGTGGAGGTATCCTGGTCCTGGTCTGGTTGATTCTGGTATAATCAGATAATCTGTTTCACCCAGGAAAAGTTTGTCCGTGGTAATTCCATCCTGGAAGCACGAACATGCCTCCAGTCCCTGCCCCGGAGCACAGCGTGGGTTCTGTCCCTCAGCTGCAGCACCTCTCTGGGAGCAGCCTGTGCACTGCTCTGCTCCGACACCGTCCTGCGGGGCAGCAGCTCCTTGGTGGCTGGTGGGGGAAAAACCTCCCCGAAACTCAAATAAAGCTGCGGATAAATATGGATGTTGCAATGGAGCAGCACCCGCCCCCCGCCCGCGCGCCGCTCCAGCCCTTCCATATGCATTCCTGGATCACCGAGTATTTATAACCCTGGAAATGTGTGTCTCTAGCAAAGCACGAGGTCGGTGCCAGCCCCTCCTGGCGTGGAGGGCCTGGGGCAGCGAGGCTCGGGACCAACCCGGGGTGGCTCTGCCCAGGTCAGCATGTGCAGCTCTGGAAAAGCCCCTCGGGCCCCGCAGCCCACGCGGGAGCCGCTCACCCCCGAAGTGTGAAAGCACATTTCCAGAAAGAGTGATCCCCTTGCGAGAGTCTGGGAGGGACGAGGGGTTTGGGAAGGGGCTCAGAGCAGCTATTTTGGTGTTGGATTCCAAACCCCAGGCGGTGAGTGCCCCGGCAGAGCTGAGTTGCAGCAGCTCAGAGACGTGTGGAAGGGAAGTGAGACAAAAAAACAAGTGAGAAAAAACCCAGAGATATTCCTGCTTCCTTAGGAGTTTGCAAATGTGGTCTTTGGAGGCCCAGGGATGCTGATTAACTTGCACAGGCAGACATAGACCCTGACATCAATTAAATACTGCTGATGAGGTGAGGTCGATAGTAATTATAACCTGCTCATATCTTCACGCATTAGAGACGTGTTTAATCTTTTTATTGAAAAGCTTTTTACTGAAATTGTGTAGTATGTTAATGTCCTGCAGTGTCCTGTTTCCTATTAAGTAAATGGAAAGGCAGTGGATTGCACTTCATCAACTCTGCCTCAGTCAAGTTCCTGCTAAAGAAACACCTTTAGGGCTTGTTTGGTGGTTTGTTTTATTACGAATAAAAAAAAAAAAAAAAAAAAAGCCTTTTAAGTGGCTTTGAAAAGGGACATCACACTTATATGAGTATTTACACACCCTTTCAAATAGAGGCCTCAGAGTCAATGACCATGACCGTGAAACAGCCACACTTTTGTGTTTTCCAGGGAAATCCCAGCTTCTGTGTGTTTCTGGCTTAGCTGGATGCTCACTGAGCTCCCAGAGGCACCTGGTTCTGCTGGAGCACCGTGCTGGCGGTGGGAATGGGAATGCCAGGGTGGTTCAGGAGGAGCTGCAGAGGGAGCTGTGGCTTTCACCTGCACACACTGTGCCTCGTAGTGTCTCGGAGAAGGCACCTTTGGGTCGGGGGCTGCCCAGCCGTGTAGAGCTCTTCCACCCAGCACAAGCCCAGTAAGGAAAATGGTATTTTTTACCGGCTGGGGACACACTGCCCACGGCAGAGCAACCCAGGACCACAGCGGGGGGATGGCAGCAGCACATCTGCCAACCTCCTGCCACCACTGCCGGGCACTCCCAGCCAGCAGCCCTGCTGAAAGTGTTCACCCACCCTTGTGAAGTGCCTGTGAAACCCGACTCACCTCAACCCCACGATTCGATTCGGAGAGAGCACGACAGCCAGTGGCTCAGAACTGCTCTGGAGCAGTGACAGCAGCAGGGCTTGGGAAGAGGTTTGGGAGGCGCCTGGGAACTGGTAGTGCTGGAGAGGGAGTGTCCGCTGGTTCACGCTTGGCTGCCCGGGCATCCAGGAGAGACAACGCGGCTCCTCCGTCGTGCTGCCAGCTGGGAACGGGCTGCAGTCCCTGCCAGCACGGTCTGCGATCGCTGTGAGCTCATCGCTGAGGTGGATTGTGTGGAACCAGAAGCAATGGAGGGGGACGGGGCCAAAGGCAGGCACAGCCTGCTCCTCTGCCAGGGCATGCCAGCAGCTCTCGCCTCCCCTCCTCAGCTCCTCTCTCTGCTCCTTTTGTAGAGCCTGTGAAGGGATTTGTGCAAAGCATCGGTTTCCTCCTATAGTCTGTTGGCAACACCTGGAACATCTCTGCTCGTGCTGAGGGTGCAGGGGAATGGGGCAGCTGTGCTGGTGTCCCAGGCTTCAGGAGCACAGCAGTGCTGACCGGCCACAGCAGGCCTTGTGGCATCATCCTGGAGCTGCTGGTTGTGAGGCTGAGTCTGTCCCTGCTCCCACCTGATGAACCTGCCCCGTCCACCACCAGCTCTGTACCTGAGCTGGAGAGGCCGTGGCTCACGTACACGGGGCTGGAGCTTGTGGCCCCTCAGCATCCTGGGATCCATGTATTAGGACAGGCTAATGAGGGTTTTGGACCGTGTTAATGGTCACTTGGCACTGAGACAAATGTATTAGGTTTGTCAGGGAAAGTTTATATCCCGGTTAAGTGGCTTTTACAGAGAGCAGTGGTTAGGGCTTCTGACTCAGTGCTTTGTTGCTCCACAGATTTTTCCACGTGGTTTGGGGCATCCCCACCATTCCTTGCCCCCTTGTCTCCTGGTGGCACCATTCCCTGGACACAGGGGAGGGCTGGGGAGATGAGGATCCTAAAGGCACTGAGGCTTTAGGATCACTGAGATACAACGGTGACAGGAGGGATCGAAACACCTGTGGTAGCTTTGGTGATCCTTAGGAGGGGCTGGGAGTGCCCAGCCAGGCTCAGGGCATCCCACAGAGGCAAAGACCTGTACCAGGGCCTCGGCTCCTCTCAGGGGTGTCGTTGCCACCTGCCCACCAAAACACCTCATTTGACTGGATGAACGTGTGAACAGCTCTGTAAGTTTGGAGCTGATGAAAAGGAGCACCACACTCCAATCTCTTTCAAAGCAGAGACCTTGGAAACCACCAGAGCCTGACACACCTCTCCAGGTGTTATATAAAGTAACTGTTCACAACACGAGCTGGCAAATATCATATATGATAACTAATAATTACATGGCACTGAAATAGGACTCGTTTCCAGTGATCCTGGGTGCATGTTTATACCCTCACAAGTAGTACTGGGAAAGAGAGCAAAAGCCTCTTGAGGAGCCCCAGCCTGGTGGGTGTCCTGGTGCAGCTCCTGCTGGGGAGTCAGCCCTGTGGGGGGCACAGCCCAGTTCTGCCCAGTGTCCCACGGGATTTCTGGGGGGCACAGCCCAGTTCTGCCCAGTGTACCAGGGGATTTCTGGGGGCACAGCCCAGTTCTGCCCAGTGTCCCACGGGATTTCTGGGGGCACAGCCCAGTTCTGCCCAGTGTCCCACGGGATTTCTGGGGACACAGCCCAGTTTTGCCCAGTGTCCCAGAGGATTTCTAGGGGGCACAACCCAGTTCTGCCCAGTGTCCCACGGGATTTCTGGGGGGCACAGCCCAGTTCTGCCCAGTGTCCCAGAGGATTTCTAGGGGGCACAGCCCAGTTCTGCCCAGTGTCCCAGGGGATTTCTGGGGGGCACAGCCCAGTTCTGCCCAGTGTCCCAGGGGATTTCTGGGGGGCACAGCCCAGTTCAACCATGGCATCCTGCAAGATTTCTTTGTATGCACAACCTGGTTCAGCCCAGTGTCCTGGGTGTTACTGGGGATGCACAGCCCAGTTCAGCCCCACCATCTGATGCAGAGCACCCCAGGGCAGCTAACTGGGTCTGCAACCTGCCCGAGCCCCCTCAGCTGCCCCATCCACGTGTTGGTGGTGTGGGAGGAGTGTAGCTGTGGCTGCTGCTGAGAGCACCCTGGCTCCGAAATCCATCTGGGAACCCCCACGCCCCGGCAAGGCTCCTCAGGGCGGCCTCTGTCCCTGCTCTGTGACCTGTTTAGCTCCAGATATTAAATCTGGCGCTTAATTACAGGTGGTGCTGACAGCAGGGTTAGTCACAGTGCAGTGGTCCAGCCCAGGGTTTGGGCTCACTGGCTGCATCAGGCAGGACCAGCGGCAGGCCTGGTGAGGCAGAGCACAGCCAGTGCTGGCTGCTCACACCACTGAGATCCAGCAGCGTTTCCCAATGTGCAGATTATTCCTGGGATTTGCTGGATAGAGCCTGCCATGAATTAATTGGAGTTTATGTTAGTCTAAGAGGGAAATTCCTGTTTGCTCTTTTAAACAATTCAGCCTAAGAGACAAAGCAGAGCCCAGAATGCAGCCCCTCAACTCTCAGTTTTGGATGGCGCCGAGTCACTCCGGCTCCTCTGTTTCCTCCTGGGGACTTCCCACTAGTGTGAACTCACTGGAGCTTCTAGATCTGTTCCTGAATCTTACAGGCACGGGAGCCTTCATGGCAAGTTACTGGGCAAATGACAAAAGCCCCATTTGTGCCCTGCCAGTGCACTGTGTTTTCTACCTCCCCATGCTTTGCAATAAAGTATCAGGAATTTGTATGAATTACAAGTGGATCGCAGTGTTTTAGGGACAGATGCACACGCACAGAGTTACACCCCACCCCTTAGATCCATCTGTGTGTAGCTGATGGTGTATTTTTAGATGTGGTGTAAATTGATCCTGTTCATGAGGTCTGGTCAGCATGAATTGATTAAGAAAAGGAACAACTGAAAGCTTATGTTTCTGTACATTCTATACAGAGAATTAATTTCCAAAGGCTGACTTTGGAGTCCCCTCCTGAACTGAGGGTGAAAACAGGTGAAGAGCTCGTGCCACCTGCACTGCTGCCCTGCGCTGCACCTCCTGCTCCCGTGGGTTTAGGAGTCGTTCTGGGCTGACCTGCACCCTGGAGCCCTAAGCTGCCCCAGGGCTCCACTCTATTTTGGGTGCAGGTAACTATACTTAGGGCTGAGTCATCCCTTCCAGTATCAGTTACAGGAGAGCTTAAATGAGCAGAGTCAGTGGCCAAACCTGCTGGTGAAGGATCGGGGCCACGACGCCGACCTGGAGCCTCTCTGGTAGTGTCAGCAGCCACGGATCCATCGGGCAGGTGACGGTGGGGTGCCAGCCCTGGCCCCTTCTCCCTAGCTGAGCCCAGTGAAGGGCCATGGGGTGAATTCCAACCAGCAGCTGGGAATGGTGAGGTGGGCGCTGTGTCTGTGCTGGCTTCATCCCTGCTGTGGGCAGGGCACCCCTGAGCCCCCATGGAGGTTTTAAAGGCAGCATCCCTCAATGGAGCCATTCCTTGAGGGCACTGTGGCCTGGGGTGCTAGCCAAAAATTCAGGTCTGCTTCCTTGTGTACATCCATTAGGGACAACTGCTTATACAGCCACTTACTGGGGGATGGGAATCACTGAGACTCACTGAGATTCACTGGGACTCGTTGGGATTTAACCTCTCCTGGTTTTAGCAGTCTGCTGATGCTGGAGCCAAAGCAGCTCTCAGAGCACTCAGGAACGCGCCCGAGGGGCCGTGGCAGTGCTGGATCCTGCTGGTGTGGCACCAGCCCTGCCAGCACACAGCACTGAGAAATGTTTTCCTTTGCACATTTATCCCCGTGCAGAAAAGGAAGGGTAGAGAACATTTTCATTGAATCGCAGCCAAACAGGCAAGTCAGCTCCTCCATCTGCTCCCAGGGAGGGTTTGGCTGTTGATTTGCCTCTGTGGGTCTCTCTGGACCTGTTGCTCTGGGTTCCATGAGATGCCTGTGGGTCAGGTTTCTTCTGATTTTTGCTGTGCTCTGTTGTCAACGCCAAGTGACTTTTTGCTCAGAGTCTGAAGGAGAGGAAACAACTCAGAAACAAAGGAACATCTTGGTGCAAAGCAGTTCTGATGGTAGCAAGAGCCAGCCTGTAAACCCAGAGCTTTACTCTGAGTCGAGTCCCTTCAGTCATACCTGAATATTCACATCATTTTTTAAAAAAGCATTTATCATTGGAAACTTTATTTTTAGTGTGCAAATGTCAAGGTGAATGACAGCTTTTCAATCATTCTCTAGCTCCTCCTGCTCTGCGCCCGAAGCTCCCGCTCCCCTCCAGCACCTCTCCGTGGGGCTGGGAGCCCCCTCCATGGGGAGGAGGAGGAGGAGGAGGAGGAGGAGGATACTGCACCCAGCGGGGCTGGGAGGTGATGGGGTGAGGGGTGATGGGATGGGAATGTGGTGGGGTCAAGGGGTGATGAGAGGGAGGGTGATGGGGGGTGATCAGGGTGATGACACTGGGGGTGTTTGGGCTGCTGCGGGACTGGGGTGGGCAGGGGGAGGCAGCAGCCCTCTCCCAGCTCTCTCCCTTCCCCAAAGGACTTTGTTTTAAAACAAGTAGTCTTTTAAAAATCTAGGGCAAGTCAGCCTCCTGCCAAAATTAGTCTTTGTGCAAGAGCATGAGAAGGAATTTTAATGGGTAGCTGGTATGTGGGGATGAGGGGAATGACTGCTTTTACTATCTAAATGCTGTTTAAATAAGGCTGTAACATCAAACAGCTTTGCCACGCTCGCAGCTCTGTTTTACAGGAAGCATCACTGCCGCCGCTCACAAATACACAAGAATGTTAAACAACAACTTTTGTTTGTGCCAAACGTGTCCTGACACATCGCTGAGGGGGAGGAGAGCAGGAGAGCTCCAGCGCCAGGGAACCTGCTTCCCTCTGGCCTGGCTGCTGTGCCCGCACTGGGAACTGCCACAAACCCCAAGGTTTGCCCAACTGCAGCTGAGGGGAGCAGGGAGAGGAGAAACCCATCCTGCTGCACCCAGCCGGGTCCTGGGGCCCTGTGTGGAGCCTGCAGTCAGGGTGGGGATAGGGACAGGGATGGGCCAGTAATATCGTACAAATAAATAATTTCTCCTCTGTAATGCGAAGTTTAATTATCTTCCACGTATGGCTGAACTTCTGCGCTGTTTGTACTGTGCTGAGGATGTTAAAACTCAGGAGTCTGCAAAGAATTAAACTTCTGTGGACTCTTAAAAGTGCTCCTTAATTCCGAAATAAGATAACGTTTGGTACAAAAATTGTGTTATAACCCTCAAGAGGTTCTTCCAGCTGGGTCCCAGAGAGACCAAGCAAGTCCTCATCCACTGGTGCCAGGCTCCATTTGGGATGTTCAGCTGCATGCAGGACCATCCTTTCCCCTCCTCTGTCAGTCCCTTCCGTCACTTTGGGTGGTACCAAGGGCAGGACACCCACCCACCCCTGCACACCCTCTGTGGAGGGTCCCACACCCACCCTCCTCCCCAGCCCTGTCCGGCCCCAGCTCCCTCCCCAAGCTGCAGACTCAGCCACTGCCTCCACGGCTGGGTCATTTCTCAGTCACTGCCCTGGAGAAAAATCAGCTCCCTACAAAAGGCCATTATCAGCAGTGGAAGGAAATGCATTTGTGACCAACCAGCCCAGCTTCCACAGAGAAATCCCTGTCAGTGGGCACGTGCTGCCCACTGGGCAGTGGGTGTCTGCAACCCACCAGGAACCAACCTGGCCTCGGACACTTCAGGAACGGGGCAGCCACAGCTTCTCTGGGCAACCTGTGCCGGTGTTCCACCAGGCTCACCGTAAAAATTAGGGCCTTTGGTTAAGAACCAAACCAGAGCTGAGGCACTCGGCCTGCCGGGGAAGGTGTGTGAGAGCAGAAGGGCTCCTGCCCATGGATTTCGGTCCATCCTCGCTCACTGCCCCTGACCCGGGGAGAAGTGTGCAGGGCAGCTGCTGGTGCTGCTGCTGGGAGAGCCATAAAGCGAACGGAGAAGACTTCTATGAATTATTAACATGAACAGCTCTGCCGTGCCTTGGATGGAGGGGAATGCCAGGAAGGGTAAATGGCGTTTCCAGCACTTGAAATGAGTGGATCATCTGATGTTCACTCCGGGCCGTCAGGGTGCTCCCACAGGCAGGCAGCAGTCACTCGGGACCCTGGTGGGAAACCCTTGGGTTTCCTGGTGGGAGTCTCTGCCTGGTTCTCAGCTGGGATGCCTGGCGAGTGCCGGGGCTGCAAGGCGTGTTGCCGGTGGCTGTGGTGGGCGGTGGGTCGCGGCCACCTCGCAGAGGGGTGACACCGTTCCCCAAGGAGCCTCGTGTTGGTGTGTGTGCCCCGGGGGATATAAATACACCCGACACTTCACTGTCCTCTTGGTGCCTCACACAGAGGCACTGCTAGTGCTGGTGACACCCACACTCAGCTGCCACGGAACGGGGCGGCCTCCGGCTGTTTATATTCCTGCCAGCAGACACGGCTCAGTCTCAGCGGTTCCGAGCAGCTCCGTGCCTCTCCTGCCTCGCTCCTGGCCAGGTCCAGCCCTGTGGGAATGCCAGCACCGGGCAGCAGGGCTGGGACCCCTGAAAGTCCGGTGGGGCTGGACACCAGCTGTCCCCACGGCTGCTGGTGATGGTTTGGGGTAAACCCCAGAGAACGTGTCCCTTCTGCCAGCGGCCTCCAGGCTCTGCCCTGCTCCCAGCCCAGCCTGAGCTCAGCTCGATCCACACAGCAGCGTTCCTGGCATCTCCCTTCCATTCCCATCAGAGCCAGAGCCTGGTGCTGGCAGCAGAAACCTGAGCCGTGCAGTCTGAAACCTCCCCATTTATTTAATTCTTTATCTGTTCTGCTCGATTCCTCTCGCCACAGGCTGGTCTTTCTTTTTCTAATGCTGTAAAATAATGTTTAGAAACAAATGTCCCCTGGGTTCCTGCACTGCCTCACCTCTGCCAGGGTCACGGCAACCCGTTTGCCTGCTCGGGCCAGGCCGAAATGAAGCCATTGTGGTGACTGGTCAAAGGTTGGACTCGATCATCTTGGAGGTCTTTTCCAGCCTAAACGATTCTGTGACTCCGTGAAACCAGAGGGAAATGCACTGTCAGCACAGGCACTAAAGCCGGTGTTCACACGCTGCCCGTGTCTGCTCACGGCAAACACAACCAGCCAGAGCAGACTCATGCAAGCCCCGATCCCTCTGGACCTGCCTGACTGTGCATTTGAAGACTTTGTGCTGAGGGGGGAAGAGGCTGTCGGGTCTCAGCGGGTGTTGCATGGGAAAGGGAATTTTGGAAAGGCATGGAACAGCACGATTTGTTGAAAACGTAATTCATTCAAGTGTTATTTCAATGGAAAGGATGTTACAGCAAAGCTGAAACACTTGCATAAGGGGCAAAGATAAACCAAGAGGAAAAGACAGTAAAAAGAAAGCTAAATAAATCTTAAAATAAACCAGGTGAAATCAATTAAATACTGATAGGTTACATTCCCTATGCCTGCTGTTGGCACCCCAGAATTGCACTCAGACCCCACAGCTGGGCCTTCATCCTCTAGGATGAAGCACTGCTCATTTATTCACTTATTTTGATTCTCAGTTGATCCACCCGGTTCCTCTCAAGGTTTTAAATTTTATTTACGAGCATTGGGTTTTAATGTTTTGCAAACTATTTATGATCTGTTTCTAAGGACATATCGCTGCCTGAAGCATCACCTGGAAATGTGAATTAAGCACAACGACACAAAAGGCAGAGGAAACGTTTCATAATGCTATTGGGGCGGCTCCAGACGAGTTGCTAGGTGAGGTGGTGTTGTGCCAGCAGCGCTGGGGCCGCAGTTCTGCTGCCACTAAAAATAGTTGCAACTTCAAACCCAGTGCATGCACATGCAACCAGCCTCGTGCTCTATTAAAATCTTCACAAAAATCTTTTTGTTCACTAAAATTATAGACAAAAAAGAGGATTAGCAGTTCTTTTGTCTCCTGGCACGCCGGGATCAGTGTGTTTAAGTCCACAGCCCTGACTTTCCAGGTAGGACTCTCCTGTGGCGGTGGGGCAGAACAGCCCCTCTCCATCACTGCTCTGGCCACGTCTTGCAGTAGCTGAGTGGGCAGAAGCAGCACCTCGCACTCTGGATGGACTCAGCCCTGCAGCTGGAGCAGCCACGGCAGCTCCCGGCCAGGCATTCCGTGCCAGAAACCCCTCGGAGCCTCTTCCTCATCCAGAAAGGATGCCAGGCTCAGGGAGGCTTCACATGACCCCTCCTGGGGCTCACAGGGTGCGACCCCAGAGAGACCCCAGAGAGTTTGTGGGGCCAGGCTGTGGGGCCAAACCCCTGGTGTGTCCCTGGGGAGGTGCAGGAGGCAGCAGGACGCTCCCAGCACTCACACGTGGGCCGGCAGCTACTGAAATAGTCCTACAGCTTCCCCAGCTCCCTCCAGCCATGGCAGAGGGTCGGGTGGGGAGGCAGCTCACCGGGACACCCAGTGCACCCTCCTGCCAGAAGCAGGGCCAGGTGCTGCTTGGTGTTACATGAACCGGATGAAAACAAAAAAAAAAATCCACGGTGCTGTGTTATGGAAATGTACCAGCTGCCAGCAGCTCACCTGTAGGTTTCATACTGGCTTCGTGTTGTGTTAAAGGTATGTAAGAGTTACTGGGCACAAATGAAAAAAAATCATTAACCCTCTGAGCTGCAGGAAGCAAACACAGCTCATGGATGAGAATTGGTGTCGGCGTGGATCCCTGCAGAGTGCTTTGGCTAAAGTTAAGCTCTAAATAACTATTACTTCAAACTTTGTGGTGTCTCCAGTGAATTATTAGTAGGTAGTTATTAGAAGATTTCCAAACATACCCAGAGGAAAAATAGGTTACATATGTGACCACAAAATCAGAACACGTTTAATCTCATTTGCCAGTCGAAGGCTGTACGGTTTGAGGGAAGGTGGAACTTTCAGGTGGTCACTTTCAGGTGAGGTGATGAGCTGAGTCCTGTTCCTGTAATCACAGCCCATTGTCATCACTGATTATTAATTAGCAGCCCACAGGCCAGAGCTGCGGTTGCATTCCCTTTGCGCATTGGGAGGATCAGAAACTCCAGCTGAGTGGCTCAGGGAAAGGCCTCTGACTACACCCATCTCCCAGGTTTAAGGATGAACACCTTGGGCCCCCAAGGCTGGTGGACTGTCTTCCACAAACACGCTTTCGAAAGGAACAGTTTAACAACAGACTTGCCAAGTCCCCCAGGAGCTCATGGCTCTGCTTGGGTGCCCAATCCCCCCCAGCTGACCAGGATCCTCTCAGATGGGACACCCAACACACATGGATCTGTTGTTTCAGGAGGCGTGGGAGGAGACAGGAATTTGGTGGGATTTTGCAGTGGCTCCAGCTACCCCGTGCCAAATGCAGCAATGCCTCTAAACCAGAGCTCTACAGGAGGCTGTCAGGCTCAGCTCCACGTTCCAGCAGGATTCAGCAGCGGCTGTGACATCTCAGCGCGCACAGCCGGGAGGCGCAGGAGCCGAGAGGTGGAAAATCAACCGCGTGTCAAAGCTGTTTCATGACCCCGCTCGTGCGTGGTGGGAACGTGCTGCTTCCTGCCACGGCTGCTCGGCAGTGCAAGGGACCTTCATCCAATGAAGCGTCCCAACAGACTTCAGCGATGAGCCGGTGGATCCTCCCAAGCGCCCCGTCCCTCTGGCCAGGCAGGGAGCACCAGGGAGCACCGGAGCCAGCTCAGGCAGGCTGCCCCAGGGGGCACAGGCTGCAGGTAAGGAGGCCCAACAGGGTTTCCAGGGTGGATCTCCCTGCTCCATCCACACGTGGGTCTCTCCTGCCACGTGTCCAGCCACCTGGAGCGGGGCTCTGTCACCCGTGGGCTCCGTACACGCCTTTACAGTCGGCCAACTCTGCCCTATCAGAGCCACACTGGAACAGCACTCCAAGCAGCTGCAGAAGGCTCAACCTGGGTGTGCAGTTCTGCATTCTGCTGGGGCTGTTTGCGATCTTTCTGCGGGCGCGAATTAGTAGAACTATCTGAAATCAACCACAAAACACTGGGAAATGAACAGGATTTTCAACGCAGAGAAGCAGATTCAGAGAATATCCTATTTTTGTGTTCCCTCTCCATGTAATTCATCTGCCATTCCAAACAAGATGTGCCTCAGCTGAATGAAGCCTCAAATAATCACATAATAGGAGAAGTCATTTATTGTGAATCAGGCTCTTTCTGTGGTATATAAATAGTCTGTGCTGTTCCATGGGCTTTGTCAGTCAGGATTAATTAGCAATTGACCCTTGGTTGGGATTTCTTCACTACCTCTACATTTTTCACAGGACTAAATGAGCTCTCTGCATTGCTTTAAGAGGCTTCCTAAGCTGGAGTTTCATTTACCTCTAGGCTATATATCAGTAGTTTAATTTATC
The DNA here is from genome assembly GCA_035584735.1 of Pseudotriccus pelzelni. Lineage (NCBI taxonomy): Eukaryota > Metazoa > Chordata > Aves > Passeriformes > Tyrannidae > Pseudotriccus > Pseudotriccus pelzelni. Next base: position 648,782 of record JAWMRA010000009.1, on the reverse strand, counting down.
ACTAGGTTACATATCACCAGCGAATAGTCAGGGTAGAATCGAGTTTATTATAAAGATGTTCTGTTAGAAGACACATTATTACAGTGATTGAAACATGCTCTTCAATTTTCCATTAATGCCCAATTCTGAATATGACCACGTAGAACCACACTTTACATTTAGCACTCTAATAAATAAGTTCAATAAATAGGGATTGTGCAGATGAAGCCATACGTGTGAACAGAAGCTGCTTTACAATGTTGTCCAAAAATAACTACTCTCGTTTGTTACCAACCACTGGAAATTGGTAAGTAAAATATAAATATTTTACTCTCACTATAAAGACTGGAGGAACAAATCACCCTTAGGATTACATAGAACTTAATTTCGTACACTAAATTCATAATTCAGAGCATGCTTTTATAATGCTTTCAGCACAAAATATTTTCAGATACATTTATTAAAAATATGAGAAACGAGTGAGACTGCCCATGTAAGATTTCGTCTGTGCCTGATCACTAGCTCTTATGTTACACAATATTGCAGTTTGGCTAATTTTGGATGAACTATTCTACATTTGGAGAAGATCTACAATAAAGGGCCGGATTCAGTCTTTAGTATATTGCAACATGTTAATACAGTAAATTTATTTGCCAAAGTACAAAAAAATTCATTCCCTCCCCCAATTACTGTTATATATATATAATATATATATATATATTCCATTTGTGTTAGCCGTTTTAATCATCATTTTTCTATGGAAACAACTCTTGCGCTGTCCGTACAGGCTGCAGGAACAGAACCATTCTCGTACCAAAGGCAGGCAACTCGGGCGCCCGTCCCGTGCTCGCCTGGAAGGGTCGGGCATTTCCAGCACACCCATTTCTCCCCGCACAGAACTCCGCAGGCTCCAGGGCCACGGCGGGGTCCTGGCAGCCCCCGGGGCCGGGCGGCTCGGCCGCGCTCCCCGGCCAGCCCGGTCCGTGCCCGGCGCTCCGGCACGGAGCAGGGTGGGACCCTCGGCTCGGGGCCAGGTCACCTCCACGCGCCTCTGCTCAGCAACGCTCGGCTCGCGGGGAGACCCCAGGGCCGCCTCACCCGCGAGCCCTCGGCCTCGAAGGGGGTCCAGATTTGTCGCGAACAACCACCGCAACCCAAAAGCACAACCATGCACACACCAGTTAAGCCTACCTTGAGTAAAACACCGGCACTGAAAGAGGACTGAACCATTAATGCCACCAAACTACCAAATAATTATCAGCACTAGAAATAATAAAACTGTAAATGATAACTGCATCGTGCCTTTCGTTTAAATCCTTGTGTACAACAGCGAAAGGCTGTGACTGAGCCTCAGAAGACAAGATACTGCTCTTATTTTTATTTCCTATTTTTAAAGACAGGCTGACTGAGAACATTTTTGAACGTGGGAGACTAAGTCATTAAACTAGAAGCACTTGGATTGCTTTCCTCCTTTAGGGGATTTACTTCATTTTACTTTATCTGACACGAGTCAGAAAGAAATGAGACTATTGAAGGAAAGCTGAATTTTGACACTTTATTTTCCATTAGAATCCTTCCACTGACTTTGTTAAGCTTTTTCTAAGATCAGAAAATGAGGCTTTACCTAAAAGGAATTTGAGACTGGTAGATTTTCCTCACACACTTGTAGCCCTACAGTCTCCTACTGCCTCAAAGCGGAGGATTTTTTCAAACCGTTCTCAAACCTTCCGCATTTGTTCACAAACTGGTATCTCCATTCTGTTTATACTCCGCTAAAATATTGAGAGTCATTTCCTCGCTTTTGGACTGCACGTTGTGTTCGCTCCTTCTGGAGGATTTCCTGGTGGCCCTGGAAAGCCGCCTTCGGAAGGTGTCACCTGCCAGGAAGTAAAGGATGGGGTCGACGCAGCTGTTGAGGCTGGCCAGGCCCCTCGTCACTTGGTAAGTGGCATAAACCTTATCGTTGAAGGCACACATGTCTGGAGTCTGAAAATCCACCCTGGCCCTTAGATTTAAGGTCTTCATCACGTGGAAGGGAAGGTAGGACACGGCGAAGACCGTCAACACGATAATAACCAGGTAAATGGACTTTCTCCTGAGAGGAGAATTGTCCAAATCTTTGTAAATCAAAGCTTTCACGATGAGCCCATAGCAACCAAGAATCACTATGAAGGGGATGCAGAACATCAGCACTGTGGTGCACATGCTGTAAACGAAGTAACTTCGCAGGTAATCATCGGCTGTCGTGTCATAGCACGTTATGGTTTTATTTTTCCTTATCCCCGTTCCCGAGTAGAAGAGTATCGGAGAAATGGCGGCCACCACAAGGACCCAGACCAGGCTGCTGATGTACATGGCGTTCTTCTTCTTCAGCCTCCCCAGCGACTTCAGGGGGTGCACCACTCCCGTGTACCTGTGCACGCTTATGCAGGTCAGAAACAGAATACTGCCGTACAGGTTCACGTGGAAGATGAACCTCTGCAGCTTGCACATGATATCTCCAAAGATCCAGTCTGTTTTGTTGAAGTAGTAAAAGATAAGGGCGGGCAGAGTCAAGACATACAAGAAATCGGCTAATGCCAAGTTGAACATGTAAACCGAGATGCCGCTCCAAGGCCTCATGTGGAAGACAAACATCCAGATGGCCACACTGTTGCCCAAAAACCCAGTGATGAAGACCAGAATGTAGACGGTGGGCAGGTAATAGAACTGGAAGCCGGTTTTGGTCAGAGAACACTTGGTGGTGACGTTTCCCGCAGACCAGCCGCTGCTGGATAACAGGTTGGGTTCAGTTCCATTCAGAGCAGCAGAGAGAAGGACTTCGGTCATGATCCTTCCCCCAGAGTCACATAGGTCTGAGGCGAAGCAACGAAGTATCTACAGGCACAGTAACGCATCTAAAAAAACAAGGAAAGAGCAAAGGAAACCTCGCTGGAAGGTGAGCCCTGCCCTGGTTTTCTTCGGAGGCTTCCAAGCGGCGGTGCCTGGCGGAGCGTCCGTCCCCCCGCAGCACCCGGACCCGCCGGGAGCCAGGGGACACCTCTGCGGGCAGCAAGGGCCCCGCTCCGCTCCCCGCCCCGCAGCACCGCGCACGCCACCGCGGACCGGGGACAGGGGCAGGGGCAGGGGCAGGGCGGGCGGCGAGGAGGGGCGGCGGCAGCGGAGCGGCCGGGCTACGGCAACGAGGGCAGAGCGGCCGGGCTACCCAAGGAGAGCAGAGCGGCCGGGGCCAGCGGGGCCGATCGGGGGGCAGCGGAGCGGCCGCTCTGCCCGGGCCCCCTCGGCGAGCGCCGCCGCCCCGCCCGCCCCCGCGGCTGCCGCCCCGTCCCGCCGCCCGTCCCCGCCGCTCCCCGCGGTCCCGCCGGCTCCCTCCGCCCGCCCGCCTGGACCCCTCTCCCCGCCTCGCCCCCGGCCGCCGTCGCCGCGCCCCAACCCGGCTGCAGGAGCGCCGGGGCCGCCCCACCTGCCTCCCGCGGCGCCTTCCTCCTCCTCCTCCTCCTCCTCCTCCTCCTCCTGCTGCTGCTGCTGCTGCTCCCGCTGCCGCTCTCAGCCCGCGCTCGCCGCTCCGCGCCGCCGGCAGCGCCCGCCCGCGGGGGGCGGCGTCCCGCCCGCGGCTGCCCCGGCGCCCATGGCCGGGCAGGGCCGGGGGCAGCGGCTCCGGGGGCAGCGGCTCCGGGCTCCCTCCGCGGCCCCGCACCGGGCACGGCCGCCGGCCCCGGGC
>JAWMRA010000009.1:619206-634799 GCA_035584735.1 Pseudotriccus pelzelni | reverse complement strand
TGGAGGGATGGATGGATGGAGGGATGGATGGATGGATGGATGGATGGATGGATGGATGGATGGATGGATGGATGGATGGAGGGAGGGAGGGATGGATGGAGGGATGGAGGGAGGGAGGGATGGATGGAGGGATGGATGGATAGATGGATGGATGGATGGATGGATGGACGGATGGGTGGATGGATGGATGGATGGATGGATGGATGGATGGATGGATGGATGGCAGCAGCTCTCCTGCCTGGCACATCAGCCAGGACTAAGCAACCTGAGAGGAGGCTTGCCTGAATCTCCTCACTCGCAGCGGGCACAAGCCTCGGGACTTCACTGGTGCCAAAGTCAGCTGCAGGGAGGAGAGTTTGGAGCTGGGAGATGTGGCAATCCTGGTGACTCTGCTGTGCTGGGTCATGCCTGGGGCAGAGGCAGCTGCCACCTCCCTGTCAGACACAGAACCCCAAGGGGAATCAGCCCCAGCCTTGCTTTCTGACAGCCCCGGCGAGGAGGGGGCACCCAGGGTGGGCAGGGTCCAGGGGGTCCCTGTGTCCTGGAACAGCAGGGCTGCCTGTCCAACTGCTTGCTGGGACCATGGCCCGGCATGACCACAGGGCTTCCCCAGTGACATCTGCGGGGTGGGAACTGGAATGGTTTAAGGTCCCTTCCAGCCCAAACAGGTGATTCTGTGATTCCAGGGCTTGTGCTGCCCTTCAGGCTGCTGCCAGTTGGTCTGGGCATGCCAGAGCAGAGGGACAAACTGGTGTCACTGTATCTTCACCCCCATCCTGATGCACAAACCCCAACAGCAGGCGCCTGGCCAAAGGAATTCCTGTGTAAGTGACAGATACCAAATGACCCTGATTTCGAAAACAGGAGCTGCTCTTTCACGAGAAAATCGCGTGTCTGGTAAACGCTGATGGGAGGATAAGGGGGCAAGAAGAAAGGTCAGATACAGAGACTTCCGTTGCACTGGAGGATGTGTGGAAAGCATAAAAAGTGTTTTTGACAACTCCCCGGCAGGCAGCTTTTCCATGCCAAGCCAGTGCTGAGCTCCAGCCTTGTGGGAGAGCGGGAGGCAGCTCGGGAGCACGGCGTGGACACAGCTGAGGAGTGGGGGAGCCTCCCGGAGTGGCCTTTTCCAGCCAGGGTTGGCATTAACCGGCTGCTTCCCCCGAACAGCTGCTCGAGGGAAGGTCTGGCACCGCTCTCCACGGATCCCTCCCACACTTGGTCCTTCCCCAGCTCTCCACAGAGCCCCTGCCCTGGGTACCAGGTCCCAACTCCACACATTTAAACCTCATCCCCTTTCTGTGCTTCTGTCTAGTGGGTAAAACCTGATTTTTTAAATATTTTTTTTTTAGCACTTATTAATATCAAAGTGCATCTCCTTAGGGGGTGTGTAAACAAAAGGCAGAGCCTGTGAAGGGGGGGAAGTGCTAGAACCGCACCAAACCATATAATTTAACTTACATTCTCCTATTTAAATTAATGCTCAGTTTTAAAAGACTGTTTAAAACCAGGACAAAGAAGTCCCTGGCAGTGTTAAGTGGGTCACTTCGAGCATATGGGTTTTAGCAGAGAAATGCACAAGCAAGGGTGCTGTTCTAGCAGTGATCCCAGAGCAGGCAGTGCCTTCCCTCTTCATGAAAGCACAGAGAAATGACAGGCTCGTGGTTATTGATTTTGGGGTTTGAAATGAAATTGCGGCAATTATTTTGTTCTTCAGAACAAGAAGAATTAATAGAATTCACGGAAGATGAATATCGGATTATCCTGGGCTAGGGGTTTTTGTGGCTGGTGCTGAAGCAATAAACAAACATTCCCTGGGAGAGCTGTCGTCTCCCAGGGAAGCACTTTAGGGGCTGCCTGGGGCCAGCCTGGCCAAAGCCCCACCACCCCAATGCTCCCGTCCCTCCAGCAGCACATCCCACAGGCCAGAGCACCTTTCCCGATGGCCAGAGCCAGGAGCAGAGGAAATTACGCAGATGAGAAACTCAGTTGGTGCTACCCAGAGTAGGGATTTGTCTGCTCAGTGTGGGCTTAAGCTCCAAACCCAGCTAATTTGCTTGTTCCGCTTCACCACCTTCACCAGCTCCTCCACTTAAGGAACATCGAGGGCAAGCCACGTTTTTCCAGCTCACAGCTCCACATTAGAAAAGACACAGGTGAAGATTTTTGAAAGTATTTTCTGCTGATAATGACAAGATTGGTTTCGGTTTGTTTCTGAGAGCGACAAACTACCATGGCAGTTGTTGAAAGAAGCAAACAGGGAGAAATGATCTTTGAAACAGTGAAGCGCATCGAAGCTGGCTTATTCTAGTGCTTGCAAGGTCCTCGAGCAGCCTGCCTGTGTTTTGTCCCTGGGACCACTGATGCTCAGCACCCTGTGTGTGCCCAAACACGGAGCCAGGCAAAGAACAGAAGACTTGCAGCTCCTGAACCTGGTCTGCACCAGAGCCAGGCAAACACCTGCCCTACAGGAGTCAAACCTATGGAAGGGTTTTCGAAGCTCGGACTGTAAGTGTGACACAGTGCAGGTGCCCTGGGACGTCCTCCCTCTCCTTGGCCCTGTCTCAGCTCTCCAGAGCACGAGGCCCGTGTCACCCTCCGGCACGAGCAGAGCGTTTTGGCAGAGGGGATTAAATCCCTTTTAAAAGAAAATAGGAGAAATCATATACTTTTTTCTTTACATATATATTCTTTATATATATATATATTCTTTATATATATATTCTCTCTCTCTATATATATATATTCTTTAGGGTTCCCACAGCCTTGCAGAGGAGGGATCAGAGCAGCACAAGAGAACGTGTTTACAGCTTCACACTTAAATTTGAAACGTGTTTTTAACCTGACGTCTGTGTGTTTTCAGCTCTTTCCAAAGTGCTTGTTTTGCTTTCTATGGCTTCTGCTTCATTATTCTAATTTAATAAAGCCGCGGCGAAGGCAGAGCGCTGACTCTTTGTGGCTAATGAAAGACATTGATTTGTTTGTACTTCTTGTTATAGATTTTTCCTAATTACAGGCGTTTTTCAGAGGCAGTTGAAAAACATAAAAGAGCAGCTGGTTTGAATGTGCAACCTATTATTGTATTTCCTAGAGCTGTGGAAAAAGTATTACCCTCACAGCGGGATGGTTTTCAGTGCAGGAGAGCGGAAAAGGCATTTTTCAGGTGGGAGTCCACTGGCCTCTTCCCCTCATTGCTACCGCCAAGAAAAAGCTAATTTTTAAGTCTTTCTGGCATCCCTGGAGGTGTCCACCAGCTCAGAGTGCGACGTGTGGGCTCTCCCCAGGGGCCTCCACAGAGCAGCCGGGGCAGGAGGGAGAGGAGCAGCATCCCCGGGGTGTGAGAGCAGCCGTGGTGGGTGCGGGAGGACGGGGTTCTCCAGGGCCTGGGCGAGCACAGATGGGGTGACAAACGGAGCAGGAGCCAAGCGTGGGAGACGCTTTTCAAAGCAAATTAAAACAGCCAAGGAAGAGGCCGATGGAGCGGCACAGCCCGAGCCTGTCCAGAGACCCTCCGAGCCCCCCCCCGGCAGCTCCGCTGCTGCCACGGCCCTGGCACGGTCCAGGGTGGGCACTGGGCCCCACAGAGGGGGCCCTGCTGTGGTGACAGGTGACAGACACCACATGAAGGGGGCCCTGGCACTCAGCCCACAAAACGTGCCCTCCGTAGAAATCCCGGGGTTGGCTCCACTGGCACCCTGTTCGTACGGATCCATTCAAAAATTTCCCATTAAACAGCAGTGGAAATCCCTCCCGAGGCGACCCCAGACTTTTCCCTCCAAGTGACAATGTTTTTTACTGCACGGTGCACACGTGCAAGGCCACGGGCAGCCCTGGCACCGAGGGAGGGCAGGAGTGTGGCAGAGCCCCTGCCCATCCCAGCTCCAGCACTGCCAGCACAGCACAGCCACTTCTTGCCATGCACTTCATTAGGAATCATGTCCGTGTTACAAAACTATTGCTAAACTCTGGTAACTCATCCAAGCCCCAGCCCCTGCATGTTTGAGTCATGCTTCCAACAAAGGCTGATTTTCCTATAAAAGCAAAACACTACCATCTTCTCTACCCCGCAGGCAAGCGGAGCTGTGGGTTTGGCTTTGGGGTTTTTTTTTAGAGATAACACACTTGATTGGAGAAACCTTTTGAGGTGTGAACGAAAACAAAAATCAGTTTGGAGCCTGTGCTCTTTACCAGGGCAAATCAGGAAAAAAAAATTGAATTTTAAACCAAAATGTTCACATTTTCCCCTGACAAAGTGTTGCAGAAGGGCACAGCCCCAGGGTGCCTGCCAGCACCTGGCAACTCTGCCTCTTTGCTGCCCAATTTTTTTGCAGAGCAACAAAGAATTGCAGCATCAGAGTCTCTTAAGGCGCTGCTGTTGGAGTTCTCTTCTCTCTCTGTCACTGCAGCAAGGTGCCTCGGGTAGCGAAGAGTTGTTCTGGAGAGCGAGGTGCAGAGAAAACAGTGAGCATTTACCTAAAGGCAGAGACCCGAGAGCCTTCCCCGGGTCACCACTGCAGCCCCCACTGCTGCAGGGTGGGAGCCAGGGTGGGACGAGGGGTGTTTTCATTGCCATGGGCAGTGTTGCTGCAGGAGCAGGAGCACCAGGGGTCCCTTTGTTGGGATCTGTGCCTCCTGCAGGCAAGGAAAATAATCCTTCTGCTCCCACACCGTGACTTTCTTAGCGTGATTCATTGAAAAGCAGAAGTAATTCCAGAATTAATTCCTGGCCATGCAGGCTGTTGCAATAGAAAGGTGGAGGCAGGACAGCAGGTGGGAGGGCAGGGGACTGCCAGAGGGGAGCCCGGCCTTTCCCAGGGACCCAATCCCTTCCTCTGCTCCTGCTCCTGGTGGGTAAACAAGGATGGTAAACAAGGTGGGAATCAACCACCCCAGTGAAACACTTGGCAATCTGGAACTGCAAAGGGCTGTAAAACAGCTAAATCTATTGCAGCAGGAGAACAGAAGTTTAAAATTCTCGTAGAACTTTAAAATTCCGTTGTTACTGTTTCTGACCCCAGGGCTCAGAGCTGCTCACAGCGATTGGGATCCTGTGGTGGACTGGCATTGCAGGTGGGACAGAAGCCACGGGCAGAAGACAATATATATGTATATGTGAGGAACAGATATGTAAAGAAGACAGTGATCATCCCTCCTCAGACAGGAGTAGTAGGAGGAGTCAAAAAGAAGCAAAGGAGGAAAAATTCTCAGAAGTCCAGTTTGAAAACAAGGAAATAGCAGTTATCAGCTCGTTCAAACCCTCTCTGGCTGCCTCCGGGTGTGTGCAGCAAATGCTTTGGGGTTTCTCCCTGGAGATCACTCCTGGGTGTCAGTGCCCTTGCTGCTGGAGCTGGTGGGGATGAGGAGGGGTGAGTGGCAGGATGAGATGACAAGCCAACCCTGCTCAGGCGTTTCTAGACGGAGACAGCCCTCTGCTCCCCCCCTGCAGGAGCATCCGGAGCAGCCTGGGCTGGCAGCGGGCAGGAAACGGGGCTGGCTCTATCTGGTGCCTCCTGCGCTGCTGCAGCCTGACCACAACCACTGACCGACATTCCTCCTCCCGAGGTGGGAGAGCACACGGAGGGGGGGAGAAAGGGGGGCCCTGAGGGGGCAGGCAGGGATCCTGGGGAGCCCAGGCCCTCTGCAGTATCCCTGTTTTAGGTTCAAGCTGGCGCCAAACAAAAACCCCTCGGGAAACACCCACCCTGCAGAGTCGGGGGGGTGCTCCACAGGGAATCACAACCAGTGCCCAGCAGGGCACTGTCCCTGGGAGCAGCACTCTAGAGCCACTGCCATCTGCCAGCAGGAAGCCTGTCCCTGTGTCACCCCCTGCCAGAGCCAGGCACGGGAGCACTGGGGCACCAGCCCCCTGCCAACCAGCTCCCCTCAGCCCGGCTGCAGCCAGACCCCAACCGTCCCCTGCTAGGACAGGACCCAAAGGTTCCTGGTTAAAGGGCCAAACACAGCGATCAAACAGGAGCCAAGAGCCTCGACTCACTGCTCAGCCCTCCCCAGAAGCCCTTCTGTGTCCCCTCAGCACCTCCAGGACCCCAAACCTCTTCTCTGCTGAATGTGCCGGTCCTGATGGCCCAGAGCGAATGCTGGAAGCTGCATCCCATTCTGCACCTGAGCTCGATCTAACCCAGCATCACAGCCAGTTCCTCCTGCAGAGGAGCCATCTCCCCCAGCACCGCCTGACGTGGGGAGGGTGAGCCAAGCAAGTACAGCAGAACCAGAGCCTTTATGCTTTCTGCTCTTTCATCTCCCTGTTGTCCCAGGTGAAGGAGTTCGGACGCAGCCATTTGGGGCAGTGGTTTGTTTGGGTTTGGGTTTAAGTACATAGCTTTTATTACTTAGACAATAAGGAGAAGATTGCACTCTTCATGCAGCTGGCAACCTCGCCTGCTGGTGCCAGTCCCCTCAGTGAAGTGGGAAATGTCCACTGAGCTGTAGAACACGTGGTTCCCAGAATCTGGAGCTGCGTTTCTAAGCTAATTCCCTTTGTGCCCTTTCATTTTTCCTCTGGAAGCTGCTGTTGTGCTGCTGGCCAGGGCTTCCTGAGCCCCGTGCCAGTGGGTGGGCTGAGCAGGGCTGGTGCAGACCCCCAGATGGGAGCAGGGGAGTGGGGGCACTGGGGTGCCCCACATCCCCAGGCACTGAAAAGCAACTGCTCTTTTTCCTGCCCGCAGCCCGACTTCTGCAGCACCGCCCTCACCTCCGTGTGCCTTTCCCGGATAACGTGGAGCCTAAATTGCTGCCAGAGGAGCACGGAGCCACGGAACACACTTCCCACGGCAGAGAACTGGGCACAGGCTGCCGGGGGATCAAGTGCCAGCAGGTGAGCAAGGGCAGGAGGTGCCGGGAGCAGCTGCGTTCTCCTGGCCCGGCACGCCGGGATACCTGGCAGCTGGATGGAGGGAGGGCATGGCCAGGCTCTGCTCCTGCCCTGCTCCACGGGATGGCATGGGCTGGCATGGGACAAGGCAGCTCCTGGCCCCTGGCTGTGGGCAGGGGGACACAGAGACCCCCAGAAGATAAAAACCCGGAGCACCCCAGCCCTGCCATGGGGTTGGGATCCCCCCGGGCTTCACAGCCTTTATTCTTGAAAAATCCCAACTGGCTTTCAAGGGCTGAGAAAAGTGATCCCTAATGGCTCTTCTTTTATCTGAACTTTTGGCCGCTTCTGTCTTTGTTGACGTTTTGAAACTTTTTTATTTATAAATTTCCTTCCTTCCACCACGGGCTGCTCTGCACAAAGAGCCTATTCCACACAAATGGCTTTTCAAGAGGAGTTCCGTCTCTCAGGCCGAATTATCTCACTGCCCCCAGATACAGCCCTGCTTAATAATGAATGACTTTTTTTATTTCCTGGAATATTGTAGAGATTCCTCTGGTGCACTGAAGGAAACCAGCCCTGTGCTCGGTGCTTGGACAGGAGCCGAAAGCCGAGCGCTGCAGCACAGGCACAGGGCAGAACTGGCTCCTGGGAAGCCCTCGTTTCTGCTGGAAGGTCTCACATTGGAAGGTTTTAAAGTTTGCCTCTTCTCACGGCTCTGGGGAGTAGTTTTCAGCTGCGGAAAACCAACAGCTGTTTAAAGAAGACACCCAAGTTTCAGAGGCACCAAATGCTGTGGTTTTCCAGTGGCTCTGGTGGTGCTGGAGGCTTCTGGTACCTTCCACAGGCCGCCACACATCCGTCAGAAACACCAAATATTGAGAGACAGTAAGGCCTGAAAGCGCTGCCCCCACAAAGAAAACCCTGGGGGGGATTTCCTCTCCCCATAAAGGGCACGGAGGGTCCCTGGGACACATTGCAGGGCTCTGCCCCGCAAACCCTGCTGGCCCCTCGCCCGTCACCGCCAGCGCCTGTCACAGCTCACGGGCAGCGTTGGAGCTGGTTCTCAAAAACAAATGCAGCAGTATTTCTCTTCCCCGGGCAATTCTGACATACTCTGAAGCGAGCTGCAAATTTTTAACATTCATAGTTGCTATTCAGTATTTTGAGTCAAAATATTAATTTTTTTCACATTGAGTAGTGTTAAACCCAAAGTGCTAGAGCATGGCAGCACTTCAAGCTGCTAACAGCATTCTACTCTGAATGTTCCCATAAATAGGAAAGACTGGATAAATTATACCGTACAGCTCCACAAAACTGACATAAACCCATGAGCAAAGCTAACGGGGAAGAAAACCTCTCAACAAAGCTCAACTGAGCACTTTCATTCTCATCTCCAAGTCTTTCCTTGTTTAACCCTGGTTTTAAAAGACCTCTGAAAGTTTTCTATTTTTTTCTCCTTCCTCCCCCCCCACCCCCGATCCCCCCCTTTTAAATAGTTTCAGTTCCATGCAGTTTTGCAGAGTGAGTTATGTGATTTTTCCTCTCTCGTTGCATTTACTGCCCTACTCGTGACAAACAACCGCAAACCTGGGTGGGGAAAAAACGGTCGGGCAGTCAGAGCCGCTGCTGCCAGGCTGGAGCTGTCCCACGGCTGTGCCACAGCCGTGCCCGCGGAGGGACAGTCCCCAAACTTGACTTAAAGCACCCCTGAGCAGCCTCCCAGCACGGCGGGTGAGGTGGCTCCTTTTCCTCCGATAAAGCATCGCCCATTTTCTCGTTATCGCAGCAATTCCTGCGTCAGTGTAATGTCAGGCGAGCCGCAGGAATGCGGCTCCAGGGAACGCTGGCTGCCTGTGGCCACGCTCCGGGTGCTGCCGCATCACCCTCGAGGGCAGAGGGACCGGCCCTGCCCCGGGGGTCCCCGCGCCCCCCGACCCAGCCTGGCTGGGGCAGCCTGGGGAGAGCAGCAGCAGCAAGGGCTGAGCTGGGCTGTGCTTGGGGAGCGGGGTGGTTGGTTTGGCGGGGTTTTTTTAAACGTTAACCTCTTCGGCTGTCTGCTGGCAAAGCAAATCGAGCTGCTGTGCTCTTTCCCCCCCGAATTCCGAGCTCTGGCCAGCGTGCAGCCCTGGCACACATCCCGTGCCCTCGCTGGCTGCCTCCGGCCAGGGAAGCTCCTCGGCTGATGAACAGACACAGTCTGCTCTCATGGCCTCTGCAACGCAGCGTGAGTCTGACAAGGCAACATTTAATTAAAGCAAATCCCCACATGATTTTCGAACAATCTTCTTTTTTAATTACAGGGCATCAGAGTTATATATTTAATGAATTGTACAATATTGTGGTGATCCCCATCCACTACCAAAACTCCAGAGGGCACATCTATGTTCATTTTCTGATCTCTCCTTTTTTCACCCTGCACAAACGTGCAAAGCCCAGAACCTGCCTGCACAAGCAAGTACCTGCACGTCGGGGTGATGCCCACAGAGGGGCTCAGGCCCTACAGGACCAGCAGCTCCCGTGGGGTCTGTCTCAGCACCATTTTCTCCCACTGTGGCCGGGGCTACGGGGGTCCAGCACCATGTGGGGAGTTTGGGTGGGAGCGCCCGGCTGGCTCAAGGGCTCCCAGCGCCAAGGCTGCATCCCAATCCCCGTCACTGCAGGTTCGGTGTGGAGGACAAGAGCCACAGTGTCCCCGTGGCCGTGGGGTTGCCAGTTTGCACCTCAGCACGTGAGCCCTGCCCAGAGCAGCTCCAAACACGGCCCCACCGCTCCGGAGTGGGTTTGGCAGGAGCACACCTTCCCCATTCCTAAACCACCTTGATCCAGCCTGGGAGCGAGTCTGGGAGGAGAAGAGCGTGCCAGCATGCCCGGACTGTGGCAAAGATGTAGAACAAAGTACCAGCTCCAGCACGGTTTTAAGGCTGCTCTCCTCCTCCTCTTCTTGGGGAGGAGGTGGAACACGGCCACGTTTTAGCCCTAACGGAGCCGGCCTGACCCACGCAGTGTCCGGGAGCGATGCGGGCAGCGGGGGGATGCGGCGGCACACGCCGTTCCCTGGAGCCGCGGGCAGGATGCGGGGTGGGGGAGAAGGCACCGCGCTCGCACGGAGGCTGGAGCCGTGCGGCACAGACGCTCCGCGCCTGGCGAGGAGACAGCTGGGCCTCCTCCGGACCAGGCGAGGGGAGGGGATGACTCAGCCTCCCCCGGCAGCGCGGGGGAGCCGCGGGGGCACCGCCTGCTCCGCCACCGGCGGCAGGAGGGACGCGGCCCCTCCTCGGCCCCCGCCGGCCGGAGGGGCTCCCGCAGCATCCCAGGGTGCCGCTCCCCACAGCCCCGGGCTGCGCTCGGCAGGGCAGCAGCTCCCCCAAAAGCGTTCCCAGCTTGGCACGGGACCCGCTCCCCAGGCAAGAAGAGACACGAAGCTGTTGACGCGTTTCTTCCTGTTCCCATTGAAAACCCCTTCGGAGCGGGGCTGCGAGAAATCACGTGCCCGGTTTAACAGATTTCTTCCCAGAATGAGGCTTGGGTTCAGAAGGGGAGGATGGGAGGGATTAAAAAAATTAATACATAATTCTGTTTGCTCGAGAGAACTGTCACAGCACGCTTGGAAAGGGCGCCAGGTCCTTCACCAATTCCTGCCCTGCAGTAGCGTGAACTGGTGCCGCTTGGAAAGCAGAATACTGAAGCAGCAGTTTGGTTCATGCAATCAGTAATATCCACTGCACTAGGAAAGCATTTACAAATCAAATATAAGAAAATTTTGCCCATCTGTCACAAGTGGGAACCTTCAAACTGCAGCATCACAAACTATTGCCCAGGACTGGGAGGGAAAAAAAAGGAGGGACAAAAACCAAGAAAAAAAAAAGAAAGTGTTGGAAGCGTGTTCCTTCCCTGCTGCCAGTCTGGCTGGCACCAGGCTGGAGGGACACTGACCTGCTGGGCAGAGCGGGGGTACGGGTGCTGCCCCCCCAGAGTGGGGCTGGGGGGCACCAAAGAGGGCAGCAGGGCAAATTGCAAAGTGCCAGGAAATAACCAGGGAAGTGGAGAGGCCCACTGTTCCTGCGCTGAATATGGAATGACACAGGACAGGCACGTCAAAAGCAGAGCCAGGGTTCTGGAAGCTTCCGACACTGGGTGCTGCCGGTGGGACATCGCGCTGCAACCGCGTGTTGGGGCATCTCAGGGCACGGGGCCAGCCCCATCCTATCCCATCCTGTCCCGTCGCATCCCCTCCCCACGGGAGCGTGGCAGTGCTCAGCCCCACGGCAGCCCCAGCCCACGGGTGGCTCACGGCCCCCAGCTGCCCTGCTCACCCTGGAAACTACTCAGGGTTGCAGGACCCCACAGGGGGCTTGGGCTGCAGGGAGGGACCCAGGGGAGGCAGTGGCACCCCTGTGGGGCTGGGCAGTGGACACACAGCTGCTGGGCACCGGGCACAGCCCCTGCTTCCTTCCCATGAAAAATGAGGGGTCCTGCCGGCATCTGCCGAGCAGCAGAGCCCGCGTGTGTGAACTTGCAGCTGGATTATGTTTCTGCTGCCCTGAAAGCAAAGTGATGACTGAATTCCTGAGAAAGAAAACAGATTGGGAAACAGAAGATTGCTCAATGCACCTGCTGGTGAGTCACAAAGCACAGACCTGGCACGCTCCTGAAGCTCTGAGTGGCTGTGATGGGGATACCCGGGGGCACCCAGGAACAACCCTGAGGGGAACAACACCTGGCAGAGCATCTGCACATGAGCCTCGACACTGCTCAGGGCAGGGGACTCTGAGGGGGCTGAGCTGGGTTTGGCACCTGAGTGCTGGCCCGGCACTCAGGGCCAGAGAGCCACAGCGGCGCAGCATCCTCCAGCCCCAGCCGGCCCTGGTGACACGGCCACCAGCGGGAAGGGGACTGTCGTGGATGGCTGTGGTTGGGGGGCTCATGGGAACGGGAACAGCCCAGCACTTCCTGAGCAGTCCCAGCAGCGATGGCAAACACCCACCTCAGGTGCATCGCTGTCGTTGCAGGTTCATTACCGAGCACTGCCAGGCCAACGTCAGCATTTGCCAACACCCGGTTCTAGCAGATTCCTCCAAAGGAAAATAACATGGATAAACCACATGAAAGGGCAACACAGCCCCAGCGTGTGCACCTCACTGCAGAGACACGTCCTCCAAACTGCATGCAGTCATTTTAGAGAATGCACACAAAGTGACTGATACCTGCTCTTGGGAGAGGCTGATACAGGCAGGCAGAGTGACATTTGGGACGAACACTGGGAGAGGCTGAGGTACCCCTGAAAAATTTAATCGGACAAGTCAGATTTTGTGAATTCCCCAGCTCTCTCCCATGAGCCGCTCCTCTCCCCTCTCTATCTGTGCATCTATTTTAGGATGAAGTTTTCACTTCAGCACAGATGTTCAGAACTGGATTTCGTGCAGTAACGATCTGTTCACATCATTTTCCTTCTCGCACCAGAAACCATGAACCAAGGAAGGAGCTGGAGCCAGCAGCAGCTGGCAGAGCTGGGTCAGCGATGGTGCTTTCGCCCTCTGCTTACGGCGCCCGATGCCGCAGGCACAGCACCCGCAGTCACGGCCCCCTTTGCCATCAGGTGTCGGGGTCTCCCCGGCAGCACCCTGGGCTGTGGCACCGCTGCCACCCCTCCGGGCTGAGCCAGCCCCAAAGCGGCCAGAGTTAACGTGCCTCTGCTGAAACAGCCGGCTGAAACATCAGCAAAGGTGAGCGTGGATGGAAGAAGGGCATGGGCAGGGACTGGCAGAGCCCCTCCATGGCTGTGGGGCTCAGTGCCCCGAGGCTGCTCTGAGGCACAACCACGGGCAGCTTCAGTGGGCTCTGCCAACACACACACGAACACCGGCACAGGCTCCGTGCTCCAGCCAGCACTAGCACAAGCTTTTCTGGGGCAGATGCAGCGCCTGCCCCGCTGTGAGGGAGTTTTCAGCCGGATCAGGCGCAGCTCACCCTTACCCAGACAAGCACTGGCTGGGCCTGGCCCCCTCAGCAGAGGTCCTGTTTCCCCCGTGATGCTGCACCCACTAATGCTGACACTGAGCCACACTCTCCGTGCTGTACAGTGTGGTTTAGAGCTCTTAAGGCCCAGCTGTACTCGGGGCGAGGGCAGTCAGCAACTTCCACCACTGACCTTTCCCTGGACCAGAGGTTTACACTGGGAAGAGACAAATGGGCTGTGGGTGGAAAGGTCACTCCCTGCCATGGGCTTGGTCTGGCTTGTTTCCCTCAAGCAGCACTTTGTGATGCCCCCACAGAGCCCTGGCCAGGAGGCAGAGCTGGTCTGTGCCTGCCCTGTGCCAGTGCTGTGCCTGTGGTGAGCACAGAGCTGGCCTGTACCTGCCCCGTGCCCGCACCGTGCCCGTGCTGAGCAAGGCACCCTGTGCTCCCTGTGCAGCCAGGGACGGGCAACCAGCACATCCTGGTACGTGTGGCTGGGCATTAACAACAGCACCCAAGCAAGAGCAGAGGAAAAACATTTCTCTTATAATTTCTCTCGTGCAGATGCTGCTCTCCAGCATGAGGATCCTACTTCCTTCCCAGCCAAGCCCATTGGCATCCCACCAGCACCCCATGGATTCGGCGCCTGCGCTCAACCCGCGCTTTCATTTCCATTCTCCCAGCCTTGAGGGTAGGATGGGCTCGCTGTCCCAATCCCTTAGATATATCCCCCACCTCCTGGAAGTGTCCCAAGTGCCTCCCACCACTGCAGTGCCCTGTAAATGAGGGGACATGGAAACAGGTAAAGTGCTGTTGCTCTCTGCACCCCCAAAGCTGAGGGTCCATATGGCACCAGGGCAGCTGCAGGAGGCTCATCCTCCTCTCAACTCCTCAGAAGCAGCATCGAGCACCCAGCGCCACTCTTCACTTTAATAAATCACTCTTAGAGCCATGACAGAGGCACAAAACCAGGGCAATCCCAGGGCACTGTAGCCCCACTGCTGTTCTGCACCATTAGCCAGACACACTGGGTGAACTGGGCTGTCCCGTGGTCAGGCTGACCAGGAGGGGAGAGCCCGGCCAGCAAGGTGCCCCACAGTGCTGATGTCCTCCTGCGAGTCTGGATGAGCTGTGTCCTGGAGATTCTCCCTCCGGGGGATCCCAAGCCATACCCACCCCAGCAGCACCCGGCTCCTTTCCTGCACACACAGAGGCTCCGGAGTCCCTCCCGGCTCCCTCCAGCCCCTCAGCCCAGCTGAGCCCCATCACACGCCCACCCGCCCCGGGGCCACTCAGCCCCATCGCCGGCATCTGTGCCGTTCTCCAAACGCCTTTCTCTCTCCTCCTGCTGTCGCTGTGGTTCGGGAGCTGCTGGAGCTGCTGGATTCCATGGCAGAGCCCAGGGGCCAGCCGCGCCACCCTGCCCAGCGCTGTGTGTCCCCGGACACGGCGCTGGCAGAGCCGTGCCCGTCCCAGCGCCTCTCCCCGCGCTGAGGCTGCACCGTGCCATGCCGCGGCTGGGACCACAGAGAGGAGTGTGATGGCTCCGTTTGGGAAGAAAATACCCTTTTTTTTTTTTTTTTTTTTTTTTAATGACAACATTGTCCCGGCCCCGGCCAGCGGGATGCTGTGACTGGAAAGGTGCCACATCCCAGAGGGGTGGCACAGACAGGGAGATGCCACAGCGGGAGAGGTGCCGTGGCCGGCAAGGCGGGATGGCTGAGGAGGGTCCCGGAGACCCGCGGGCAGCGAGGTGCCACATCCCCGAGAGGAGTCCCAGGCGCAGCTTCCCGAGCCGCCGGCGCTGCCGCCGCTTTGGCAGGAGCTCCTTCTCGTGGCTCTGCTCGGCATCCGAGCGCTCGGTTCGGTTCGTCTGGTCTCTCCAGCGCCAGCCCCGCTGCGGCAGAGCCGCTGCTCGGCACCCGCTCACCGGCCCGAGCCCCGGGACGGAGCCGGGCGGAGGGTCCGGGGGGGCTGAGCCGCCCCCGGCCCGGCCGCGGCTCCCGGAGCCCTGCGATGGATGCGACGGACCGCGGGAGCCGCTGCCGGGGCTCACAGAGGAAAAGCGAGCTGGGTTGTTTTTGCCGGTTCCGAGCACTTAGCGCTGTTGGCCGCGTTGTTTCGCCCTTGGCGGCTAAATGTGGCGATGAATGAGATGCCGGTGTCATCCCAAGCACAGGGAGCGCAGGTGAGCGGGTGCTCGGCCAGCGGGAGCGGCGTGTCCGGGGTGCTGAGCTGGGAAAGGGCAGCTCGTGGAGGGGGGGGCACAGGAGACACCCGCAACCCTCCTGGAAAACAACTGCCCTGTGGTGTTTCCTTTTATCAGTTAAGCTGTGATGTCGGGGTCAATAATTGTCATTGTCAGAGTGATTCGTGGGAACGAATGGAGGAAGAGCAACACGTGGCAACTGGGCTCCCTCTAACGTCAGCCACTGCCAGGCTGCACAGCCGCTCCCTTCACCTCCATCCCCTGCACTTCCATTCCTCTGCTCCCCTCATTCCCTGCGCTTCCATTCCCACCACCCCCAGTTCCACGCTCCCACTCTCTGCTCCCTCAGTTCCACGCTCCCCCATTCCCTTCTCCCTTTCCCCTTCCCCTCTCAGTTCCCCGCTTTGAAATCCAGACAGGGTAAAATACAATAAAAGTTTAGCTATGATAGTAAAATTTAGCTATGTGCGACTTTGCTAAATTGTGACTGCTTCAAAGAAGGTTGCTGCCCAAATTATGGGCAATTAAGATAAAGCTGGTTACGGAAACCAAAGGGACTGTCAGGGAAAGGGGGAAAGGTTTCTGGCATGTAGC
>JAWMRA010000009.1:586424-619106 GCA_035584735.1 Pseudotriccus pelzelni | reverse complement strand
GGGGAAACCTGAGCTATTTGAAATGATCAGAATTTATGTAACTACTCTATAATAGTAAGAATAGGAGTTAGGCAACCAAATTTCTATCTAGACAAGGCAGACTTTGTGAAGAGTATATTTGAAAGATAATTTTGAGACTCACTCTTTCAAAAGTATAAAAAGCTGTTGTGTTCCTTTACTCAGTGGACTGCACAGAGGGGCAGCCCCCCCTGCGTATCCCCGGCCATAATAAAACTGTGCTTGACATATTTTCAGGGATCTCTTTGAATCAATTTGGCAACCCAGATGGGACTCCAGACCTCCGCTCATCTGGGAAGATCTCCGGAACCAGGGATGCTCTGCACACCCCGGGACGTTACTCTGGTGAGGCTCCCCGGGCTCCGCTGGATCATCACGGGAGTGGACGAAGAACCTGTCCAAAGGTAGACAAATTCTAAAGCACTCTTTTATATCCCCCCAGGGTTTTGGGAAGGAAAACATAAGTCGTACGCTGGTTTTCTAGGGCTCTGGCTTGCTGGCAGCTACAAGAGCAGCCGCCTTCCAATGTGAGTTTGAGTCTCACTGGAAGGTGTGTGGCTTTGATTGTGAGTTAGGGTCTCACCAAAGCTGTACCAAATTCCTTAGATTAGGGGTTTGGGCAAGGGTGTCATCCTCCTAAATGTGGGTTCGAGTCCCACTGTGAGATTGTATAGGCTTTGATTGTGAAGTTAAAGTCTCACCAAAACTATACCTAATTTCTCCTAACTGTAGGTTCGAGTCCTACTAGAAGGATGTTTAGGCTTTGATTGTGAGTTTGGGTCTCACCAAAGCTATACCAAAATTCCTCAGGTTAAGAGGATTTGGAAAAAGGGACAGATGTTTTTGGGTTTACCACTGTGGCTGGACTTTGGACTTGGGTTTGGAATTGTGATCATTATAAGTTTGGTAATATATGATATCTGAGTTTGTTTTAAACCATCTGTCGGGATCCCATGTGTGTGCTGATTGTATGGTTTGCTTTTGTTTGTGAGTATTGTCTTTTATGTCGTAAACTTACTGTTGTATGTTAAGTAATTGAATATTGGGAATAATATTTGTGTATATTTTGTTACCGTTTTACTTCCAAGCACGGCAAAAGGACTACCTTCATGTGTTTTTAGATGATATTGCTTTCACGGTTTACAAAACTAATGGGGTAGGAAACTGGTTCTAACACTTACTGTTTGCAGGAATTTGACCTGAAAGTTTGCTGGCCGCATGCAGACACCGCAAACTCCAGGCTTATCAATCTCTCTGCTGACAGTAAAGTGCTAACCCTTATCTGTGCTCAACTTGTAATAATTGTTCACCTCGTGTATTCGTAGATCTGCATTAAATGTTGGCAATTTCAGCGTGTTAACCTGAAAATAGGGACAGGATTGGCACTGGGGGCCTTAGAAGACAAAAGCAGGTGTATTTGTGGAATGGTTTTACAAAGCTGGAGGGCACAGTGGCAAATGTTAGAAATTGTACGGATGGAACTTTAGCATTAGAGCGGCTGAATTTAGATACTGTTCTCATACAGTACCAGAGGGAATGACAAGCTCCGTATGTGAAACAAGACAAAAGGAATAGAGGTGGTTCTCCTTTTGTTACTATCCAGATTGTGGGGATTGCTACCCTGTGTTAGTGGATATAGTTTGTAGGGTGTGGGTATTTTAGGGCAGTAAGAGCACCCTAGAAAAGAACTTTTATTTTGTTCCCAAAGTCAGGCTGAAAAAATTCCGGAAAGATAAGAACAGGCAGCACTAAAACAGCTGACAGAGCTGGTTCAAAGCCTCCTGCTTTGAGGACTAATTGAGCCGACAGACAACTGAAATTGGTGCGGTGTAACGTGTGGTGTGTACTAGAAGTGTGTGACTGAAACGTGCAAGTAACCACAGAGTGAGTGGGAGCTTGAATTTGCGTCTCTCTTATCTTGCAAAGGACACGACAGGCGCAGGAAAAGGGAAAGCTAAAAATGGGAAACCAGCAGGGAAAACAAGAGGTTGACAGAAGCCCTTTAGGGTGTATTTTAACACACTGGAAAGAAATAGGGGGACCCCGGGGTGGGAATACTACCAAGAAAACCCTAATTAAATACTG
This sequence comes from Pseudotriccus pelzelni, assembly GCA_035584735.1. Taxonomy (NCBI): domain Eukaryota; kingdom Metazoa; phylum Chordata; class Aves; order Passeriformes; family Tyrannidae; genus Pseudotriccus; species Pseudotriccus pelzelni. The sequence continues at coordinate 617,003 of JAWMRA010000009.1, read as the reverse complement.
TTCAGAATGGTGGCCCCTCTGTAAACTAAGGGAAGGACCAAAGTGGCCAAAGCATGGCTCATTAGACTATAATATCTTCCTACAGTTAATGTTATTTTTGCAGAGGGAAGGAAAATGAGATGAAGTAATGCTTTAATAGAACACCCGGAGTGGCAGAGAAAGTGTGGCATTAATTGGGCACCGTGAGATCTATTTGTTCTAACTTTAGAATGAGAGAATCTAAAAGAAGGAATAAGGAAGCTTAAATTATGGTGTTCAGCATATTCTATGGAACAAAGGTGTTTGAAATGTAAGAGCAGTGGTGGCATAATACCTGAAAAGAATACTGTGGCAAGATGTGCAGGCAGAACATGACAAAACCCATTAGGGAGCAGATGCACTGCATAAATACCTAAAGGAACAAATTATAGGCACACAACCAATAAAATAGAGATAGGGACAACTGGCAAGGGTAACCTCCCAGGGCAACACTGGCAGATAAGATTTCTCAGAGCTGCTTAGGAAAGGGGGTTACAGACACCTATTGGTCTTAACAGATACTTTCTCAAGTTGGCCAGAGGTTTTCCCAACCCGAAGCAATAAGGCTTGAGAAGTTGTCAAGGTACTATTAAAAATACTATCCCCAGGTTTGGAGTACCTGACGTATCTCCTCGGATCGAGGACCACATTTTGTAGCTTGTATTATACAAAAGACTAGCAGCATTCTGCAAACTGACAGGCAGTTACACACTCCACATCAACCACAGGTAAGTGGTCAGGTGGAGAAAAAGAATCATTGGCAAAAATCTGTGGAGAGGTGAATCTGCACTGGCACCTGGCTTTACCTTTAGCCTTATTGCAAATAAGGATCAAACCTGAGACTAAAGAAAGGCTAAGCCCTTTTGAAATGTTATATGGGAGAACCTCACGCAAGCTGGAAGGATATATACAGGAATATCTGATCTCATTAACAGTTGTCCGAAATTAACAAATAAGTAATGAATACTCGCTCAAGGGGAATAGACCAGCCCTTGTGTAACATTTCCCCTGATGAGCAGGTGTGTGTTTAAACTGTTTCAGACCAACCACTGGATGAGAAGTGGAAAGGACCATATGAAGTGCTTCTGATGACCTTCACAGCAATCAAAATCAAAGACTGGAGAACATCATTGGTGGAGCACATTTCTGGGAATAACCAACATACAATCACCCACTGCAGCCCAGCTATTTAACTTCCTGCCCCACCCTGTGTTGGTGTCGATGCTGACAGCTCTCCTTCTGACAATCATCAGTCTCTGGATGTGGTGGAAGATTAAGACTGTAGCACAACAAGAACACGTGCTCTGGACCGTACAAAGTGGGGAATTGAAATAAAGACAAGGTAAAATACGATAAAAATTTAGCTATGATAGTAAAATTTAGCTATGTGTGACTTTGCTAAATTGTGACTGCTTCAAAGAAGGTTGCTGCCCAAATTGTGGGCAATTAAGATAAAGCTGGTTACGGAAACCAAAGGGACTGTCAGGGAAAGGGGGAAAGGTTTCTGGCATGTAGCATTGCAAAGGAGACAGAAGAGGGGTGGGGGAAACCTGAGCTATTTGAAATGATCAGAATTTATGTAACTACTCTATAATAGTAAGAATAGGAGTTAGGCAACCGAATTTCTATCTAGACAAGGCAGACTTTGTGAAGAGTGTATTTGAAACATAATTTTGAGACTCATTCCTTCAAAAGTATAAAAAGTTGTGTTCCTTTACTCAGTGGACAGCACAGAGGGGCAGCCCCCCCTGCGTATCCCCGGCCATAATAAAAGTGTGCTTGACATATTTTCAAGGATTTCTTTGAATCAGCTTCACTATTCCATTCCCCCTTTCCCTGCACCTCTAATTATCTGCTCCCCATTCCCTGCACCCCCAATTCCATGCTCTCCTCATTCCCATGACCCCCAGCTCCGTGTGCCCAGTTCCCTGCACACTCCTTCCCCGTGCCCCTCTTCCCGGCAGTGGGCAGGGGCCGTGGGTGCCTGTGTGTCCCTGAACCCTGCAGGTGTTGCCACAACAGGGTAAGGACAGTTGGGGCCGATCCAGGGCATCCCAACGCTTTGTATTCAGCCTGTGGATTTGACAGGAATATCCCCAGTACTCGGCATTTTAACACGTATCCCGTGGACGGAATGTGTGCTGGTGAAGAAAAGCACCCGGCCCAGCAGAGAAGGTTCTGCCCGGGTAAATCCTGTCCCTCGAGTCACACCAGGGCACAGACAGCGCTCCAGCCCGCACTGCCCCGTGGGGCCACCTTTAACCCGGGAGAGGAAAAGGTAATTAAGAAAGAGAACTTTTCTTAGGGCAATTTCACTTTATTTTTTTTTTTTCCATACAGCAAGGTCAACTAGAGCAGTAATAATAAAATAAGCATAAACCCAAATTGCAGCCCAGGACAGAGTACGTAACTGGAGCAACTACAAGCGAAAGTAAGTCTGTGGTTACGTAGGAGCAAACCCGTCCGTCCTTCCCGCAGATGAGCCGGGGCCGCAGTGACGCAGCCGCTCCGTCGGTCACCCCCGTCACAGCCCGGCCCCGCCGCCTCCTCCCAGCTCTGGCACACCCAGGATGACCAGCTCCCCGGAACCTCCTCCAAGAAAACGGCAAGAATTCCCAGGTCGTTTTTTTTCACCTGCTAAAAGAACAGGACCCCCTACAGCGAGAAAATAACCCCCTACCCCTACAGCTACAGGTGCTGTTCCGTTTGCCTGTCCGTGGTTGAACTCTGTGAACCTCAGTATTGGTTTTGAAGAATCTTTTTTTTTTTGTGAACAAGAAACCACTGAAATTGTCAGAAACTGGTTTGAATAGCATATATCTTTAATATATTTTGATACTTTAAACATGCAGTAGATTTTGAATAATGTACGGAATATCTGAGCCATGATTCCCTGGATGGGCTGAAGTACCTGCTTTTTTTTTCCTTTTTTTCTTTTTTTTTCCTTTTTTTTTTTTTCTTAATGATTTTCAGGCAGATTTGACCCAGTGGAGCTTCTGTCAGTCATGAGATCTCGGAAGGATGGCAGATCTTTCCAGCTGAAAAAATCCTGGCAAACTACAAGCTGTCCACATAAAGCAAAGCAACTTTTTGGAAGGGGGATGGAGTGCTAACTCTGTGCCACTTTTGCAAGCAATTTTGTTCAGCCTGTCATTTTATTTAGCCTTAACAAAACTCCTTGTAATTATAGACATTTTTATTCAAAATAAGATCTTACTATTATACAGGTTTCTCTCTTTTTTGACTATATACAGAAGTGCAAAAAGTCAACCTTCGCTCTCGACGTCTCCAACTGCAGCATAATCAACCCTCAAGAGTTTGCACACACACACTAGAATTCTTGTTACGTAAACTTTAAGTATTTGGATTATCAACAAAAAGTCCCTTGATCTATTGATTATGCAGCTTATTTATAACAAGGCCTGATATTCAGGGATTTCAAAAATATTTAAACAATATTTTAACATTTGAAATGGATACAGTAGAAAATAAATTTTCTTCTAATATCTAGGAACTAGATTTTTTTTTTCTCATAATAACTAATTACAAACAAAATAAATCATCAAAATATTACTCAATTGTCTGCCAGGATTGTTGCCATAGCAACAACTTAACTTCTTACTTAGCAATGATTATATAATTATAAGATATCCATATAAAAGATCTTTGTTCTTTTAATGAAAACTAGACAAGAACTAACAATGACTGACATTCTTACATTGTCATATTAGATCAGTAAAATAGAAATCATTTAGTTAACAGTAATACGAATACTCATAAGACACTACATGTAAATTCCAAACTGAGTATGTTATGAAGAAAACTACCTTTTTTTTTTTTTTGTATTTTGAAAAAGTCATCAGTAAACTCTAGTAAAACAAAATTCTATAAACTGAAATGGTATCAACTGGTAATAGAAAATGAAAACGAGCTAATAAATGTAAGAAATAAAAACTATACTTTTAACAAGAAAAAATAAGTAAATTCTCTATGGTAAGTCACTACAATAACATGTGAAGTCATCTATACTTTCTTAACACGATTGAAATTACATTGGTATGGGTTTTAACCCGTAATGTAATAATCTAAGGCTTTAATAGATGTACAGTACAATCAGGAAAATCAACACATCATTCTTATCTATAAAGCATCTCTCTCAAGCATAAAAACTCGCAGTAAACTCGGAGTATGGCGAGTTCTACAACCGAACCCGCGCCTCTCCCTCCCCTGCCCACCCGGGGCCTGGCCCCAGGCAGCCCCTGGCTGAACAGAGCAAAAATTTCCTTTACTGGCTGCAACATCCAAACCACAAAAAGGAATTCCTTTGGATGAATCCGTTCTTAAAACTTGAATGCACATCTATTTGTTTGTTTTTATTTTGTAAAGGCTTTCTAAGGCTATAAGCAGTTAATCTGAACAAAAAAAAAAAAAAAAATCACATATAAAACTCACCCGAGTATGAACCCGCCCAATTTCTACGCTAATTAACATCTCATTTGTCCTATTTTGGTTTGTCATGCATCTGCTGTCAGTGCTTCTGCGTCTTTGTTTAGAGTCGCCGCGGACGCGGGACTTGATGAATTAAAGTGAAACCCATCTCTGCAAAACATTTATAGTCCTTGTGACTCGCGACAGAGGCTATAAATAGAGCAAAAGAAGTTCCTCAGACATTTGTTACTGTGTCTCAGAAATGGCTTTTCCCTTTCGTAGCTCACGTTATACAGTAAATATGCATAAATATGACATATTTAGGAGAGTTTATAGATAATATTGTCCATAAGGGTTATGCACAGCCGAGCATCTCTCTGGTGCTGCCCACTGGCTGTGAGGAGCAGTTGGCCATTTCTGAGACAGCTTTGGTTTGAAACAGAATGGTGCCCTTTGACTGATCAGTACTCATCAAGTCAGTGAAAATGCGGTTCTGAAAATAACACTGCAGAAATAATACTCTGATGGATGTACAGTCTATGGCACTTCATGAGAATCCTTAACAACGTGGTACTTAAAGCCATTGATGTGCTTTAAAATATACACAGTTGTGGTTTTGCTTGGCACATTCATCTCTGTCAGATTCCTCTCTTCCCACTTCTTACAATCTATTACATTAAAAATATTACTCTTAAACAAAAATTACTGTGCATGCACGCTTTTCGTCTATAATGGCAATTTTAAATACAAGGTGCACCTTTGTTATTTGTAAACCTCGAAAGAAATAAACTTACTTTAAAAAAATTATATCTTGGTCTACAGACGTACCAATACATAATAGGTTTCTGGTTACAGCATCGTCGGCCTTTCCGGGGTGACGTCCGTGATTGTGGGGAACAGGCCCCGGGAGCGTCGACCCCCGCGCGCTCCGTGCCGGGAAAGACGGACGATGCTGCAGGTTTCAGACAATAAGATCACCTCAGCACAAATATCAATTCAATGTACAAAGTATATAGGCAACAGTGTGCGGTGGAGTCCCACGGTCTCGCTCCGTCTCGCTAACATGCAATGTGTGATGTCACTGCTGAGGGGTTCCCAGTGCTGCTGGACAGTATTTACATACACTATGGCTAATGAGCTCGGCCTCTTCCCACCCAAATCCGGCCTCTTCGCCTCGGCTACGAGCTGGGAAGGGAAGAGCAGAAAGTGTTCTCAGCACGGCCAGGACTGTGCCAGGCCACACCAGCCCCGACTCCGCCCGGGCAGGGGGAGCCGTGCCCGAGTCCCTGCAGGACACCCCTTGGGCAGGAGGGGCACACAGGGCACCCCAGCTCTGCAGGGACAGAGGGGCCTGACCCGCTGCTCTCCCGCTGATCCCTGGCCCTGGGAGCTGCCCCTGTAAAACCCAGGAGCCCAACCAGGATCTCAGAAGCACAAAAACATCCTTAGAAATCCAGGCCCCGTGTTCCCAAGGGAATTTTTCTCCCTTCAGTGCCCGTCTAGTGCAGCTGTTTCCCTGGTCTCTGTGGCCTGTCACAGGAGAAACATCTCCAGAGGTGATTTCTCCTCCACCTCAGGACGGTCTCCAGAACAGGGACAGCTGGACCCAGTTGCTTTGAAGGGACCCTGGCAGCAAGTTTAGGCCACGGATGGGAGGCACCCCATCCCCTCCCCTCCCCTCCCCTCCCCTCCCATCCCATCCCATCCTATCCCATCCCATCCCATCCCATCCCATCCCAGGCATCCCACCCTCCCTGGGTCACTCCAGCAATTTAACGACATTTATGCTCAGCTGAAACAAATAACTGTTATTTCAAACCCACTGTGGCCCATGGGCGAATCCTCACCCTCAGAAATAATTCCACGATGGCCGAGACATTCAGTGAAAACATGGCAGAAATGGAGCACAGCAGAGAGGAAGGGTGGCTAGGTTCCCAAATCCGAGATTTAAAATCTGTTCTTTCTAACTTGATGGAACCACTTCCCCCCTCCGAAAGCTCAGGTCAGTGCTGGGGGCCACAGAGATAAAATATAAAGTGTGAACTCTGATTTGCTGTGTGGGCAGGTACAAACCAACATCTGACATGGCCACTGATACCTGTGGATCTCCCCTTGCAGAGGAACAGCCCCTCAGCAGAGGTCAGAGCCTCTGCCCACATATCTCAAGGGCTACCTTAGAAAGAAAATAAAACCATTCTGTCCCTGAAAGCAGCTAATTACATACATAAAGGTAAGAAAAAATATAACAACAAGACATTGGGAACTTACTGTTTGATGATCAAATGTCTACATCTGTGTAACATACTTGTGGCTAGTCAGATGTTCGGCAGATATTATGGGTATCTACAGGCAAAAAATGCAAACAGTGAGTAACACACGCAATGAGCCCACCCAGAGGCACAGCATTTGCTATAGAACATCACTTGGGAAGGGGAGAATCAGCTGTGAGTCGGTGGGTTTTATGTTGTAACTATAAGTTAAAGTCAACTGAAGTGCTACAATAGCACCTTACAACTGGAAACATTGGGTTAAGTCCTACTGGACAAATATAAATAACTATTATTGGTTGTTCAGGAAATAAGAGAAGTTAACATCTACAAGTCATGCAGTGCAGTAATTGAAAATAGCCCTTTTTGTTGGCCTACACAAAATTCTGTGCTTTCAGTGTCTCCAATGATGAATTCTACAGTGGCCTCATTTCAGGCTGATTTTGTGAAGTGTTCACTGCTTTCACTGTCCTGAGTTTTGAATGCCAAACCTGCGATGCACTGAGCTAGATTTTCATGGCTGCTGAAGATGCCTTGTGGAGAAGGGCTGCCTGCCCTCCCCACGGCCGGCAAGCGGAGCCTCCCCAAGCAGTGAAACAATTCCCAAAATGTTCTGCTGCCCAGACAGGACTCAGCACGTGGCTCTCCTCAAGTGCCCATCAGCTCAGCTTCCCATTTAAGAAAATGCAATTACAATCAGAGCCAACTGCCAGCAGAGCCAGCAACAAGCGATATTGCACCCCTCTCCTGGGGTGAGTAACCCTGCAGCACCCAGGGAGAGCAGATGTGCCCAGGCACGGGGGCACGTGCTGGGGTGTAGGGCACAAAATGGATTTGCATGGTCCCAAATGGCTGTGGCACTTGGGAAGACCCTTTTTCCTGATGGGCACCAAGGCTGGCCTGTGAATCCGTCCAGGAATGGGCATGGGAGTGTTTCTCCTCAACTAACTCGTGGGCAGGTCCTGCTGTTGTTTTCCCGCCCCTGTGCCCTCTCCTCCCCTGGCAGCTCGCACATCCACAGCACGGCCAACTCCACACAAATGGGCTTGGAGCAGAATGAAGCTTCTCATACCATGTTTTCCTACTGCTGCAGGACAGGCTGTGGCACCCGACTGGAGAAGCATCAGGGACAGTGCTGTCGGAACAGACCAGGGGCCTTCAACACCAGTCCGGGAAGATGAAGGGCCAGATCTTTAGCCTTTGGCATGCAGGCACATGGCATCGGGTGGCATTAAATACCTTCAGCATTGCTCACATGGTATATACATATATGGGTATATATGTATATATGGAGGTTTGGCTGCAGAACTGCACTAAGTGTGTTATGAGGCTCCGGGGAGGAAAGGCATGAAATGATCAGATTCTACCACAGAAAGATTGTGATCTATCGATGCCCTGTGATCTATCTCGGAAAGTGCATGGTTACTGAAACAGAGATGATTCAAAAATAATGCTGGTTTTCTAGCGCTTGGCTTCTTCTCACAACTCTCAGGACATACACAGGATACAGAGACACACTGAAATTAACTGTCTGGTGCAATAAACTGCAATATGAAGAGATTTTGGGCATACAGGTGATTGCTTGCTGAGCTGGCACATATGCAGAGGTTGCCCCACCTATGAACTAGCTTGTCAAAACATGAATTCTTAGGCTAAGTTTAAAGCCCTGAGTGACCTGGTCATTCAGCAAAAGTTTCTCAAGAGCAGACCATGCTACCTACTGAGCAGACTAACCTGGGTGGTTTTGGGAACTGTGCAGTATCCAGGTCCCTTTGGAGCTCGGGATGTGCACACCTAGGTATCACTGCAAGGGTGCCATTTGGGAATCGTATTTTTGAGAGATGAGGAAGCAGACAGGTTAACGAGGAACGTACAGCTGGGGCAGCACAAAATGGTAGTGCTCGACAGGTAAAGGTGCAAAGGCTCGAAGCCAAAGACCCCGGGCTTCCCTCTGCAGCACTGGGTGCCCACAGCACCATCCTCCCCAGGCACAGAGGGGCAAGGGCAGCCGCACCCCGGCCGGCCGGGGCTCTGGGAAGCAGCAGAGGGGTTGCCTGTACTGAGCCAGGGAGCTGAGCCTGCCTTACACCAGCACTGACCTCCAGAGTCCATCCCACAGGCAGAACCACACCTGCACAGCGCTGAGGAAACCTCCAGCTCCCTTCTCTAAGGGGCACACGAGTGATCCCAGAGCTGGGAGCAAGACCCCCCCCGACTGGACCAGAACTGACGGCTTCCTGACACGGGCAACTCTAACTGCCTAGTAAATCTCAAAAATTAATTTGCTTTTAGAAGAGGAACAAGAGGATCTCTAAAATGTTTTTACTGTTGCACTTTCAGCCAGATATCGTACATAAATCTGCTCTTCTGACAACACCCTGTGCTCAGGTGCAGCTCCAGCTGCTCCTCTGGCCGTGGAACTCATCTTTAGAGCACCGGTTCTGGCTTTCCTGGGAGATTTCTAATCATTTATGTGGTAAAGCATTACTCTTATATTCCTGAAATACACCCAAACATGGCAACGCTTGGGGTGGCTATTCAGAAATAAACCCAGACTCTAATGGGCATTTTCTTAACTGAGTTCTGTCCACAGCAATGGGCCATTCCCAAGAGAATCACAGGCTGGAACAAAGATTTCAAAGAAGTTTCTGTGTGGCCCATGCTCATACGGCTTTGTTTTGCTCTTGGAAGAGGAGAGTCAGAACATGTTTGGACTGCTAAACTCAGACTGTAAGAACCTGCAGCCCCTCTGCACAAAGGCTCCCCTGGCTTTCCCTGAGTGCTGCACTGAAAGGAGCTGTCGGCTTCACAGAAACGGAAATAAATTGCGGGTTTGTGTATTATCCCTTGCTCTTTACACCCCTGAGAGCAGAAATAAGCAGCATGGCCCATAAATGTTAAGACTGAGTCAGAAACTCTATTATCAATTATTTTTAGCATCAGAAATGGAACTGCAGCACCTCTGGAGCACGGCTAAAAGGCTGATTAAGCTGTGCTGCAGCTCTCCAAGAGAATGTGTAGGCCAACAAGAGGTCAGATCCAAACCCCCATGCTCATTAAAGCACCGATTTCAAGTTGTCTGTAAGGAACAAAGCTGTAAATTAGCAAACCTGGTTGGCTGTGGCTGTTGCAGCGAAGGGAACACTTGTGGCAGATGTTGTTGCTGCAGACACAGTGGCTGGCGTAGCACCGTGCACCATGGGAACTTTCGGAAGGAAAATCAAATAAGCAAACATACAGAAGAGTGTAGCAGTATGGGGACCAGAGCGACACGTGGGAGGGTCATTGAGCATGGTTTACCACAGCGAAAAGCCCGAGACATCATTGCCAGCGCGTGACATGCAACCACAGTGCAAAGCAGGACAACATTCCGGGAGGGAGGGGAGGGAGATGAGAGAGAAAAAAAGGGGAAAATGCTTGTTACCATCAAATCAAGAAAATCGACACAAACAAGCTTAACCATTTCAATATGAAAATCAACAGGAGAGTTTCTCAATGCCCTCATATTTACAAATTTTTGTCTTTTAAAAATTCAACCTAAATATTTACTGCAAACAGAAATTAATCTTGTTCAAGGACAGAATACGGCTACGTGGCTATGGTAAGATACAGTCTTTAGTTAACACAAGATAAGTTTCTAAACACTGGAACTCATAGTCCAATCAAAATCCACCAACGAACAATGTGCAATTAAAAAGTGCTGTTCAAAATTAACATCTCTGTGTCCGTGTCAATTAAATAAAACAACTGCATTTAATTGACAGGTGTTAGTGCAAGAGGCTCGGGGAGATGGACTGGCACAAGGGCTCTATGTTACATCTAGCAGTGGATTTTGAGGGTCTGTGAGCTGCACCACAGGTTTAAGATAATCAAGAAACGAAGCTGGCACCTACCAACACTTGTAGCGGGTGTCATGCACAATATTGAGCCTGCTCATCATGCATTGCAACAGGAAGGTGGATTTGGAAAGGGAAAAGAATTAAAACAACCCATCACACGTGTAATTAGAAATTTCATTTGAACAAAGAAGAAAAATGGTTATTATGGGCACAGTGGCACGTAACTGTCAGCACAATCAAACCATACAGTAGCACAGTGATCCGTTAGAAGGAGGCCCTGGGGACAAGGGGGGTGGAGGGATTGGGGTGCCGGGGACCCTGCTGGGCCCCGGAGCTCTGCGGAGGATCTGGACAGCCAGGAACTCACAACCCCTGAAACCTGCCTTTTGACACAAGCCTTGTCACGGTCCTTCCCCCGGGCTCCTCGGACTAAAGCAGAGACTTTAAGCCCGCGAGCTGCCGGAGCAGCGCAGCGATCCCGCCTGGCCTCTGCTCTGCCCGCTCAGGGCAGGCCCTGAACACTCACAGTGCCCTGCACAGCTCGTGGTGACACCCCAGACTACCTGTTCAGCGTTTTGTTCTGCAGCACGGCACGTACTTTAAGCTGCTGGCGTCTGAGCTCACAACCTGCAACTCGCCTCAGGCTACACCTGAGAGCACCTGGAGAGTTCTGCCCTGCAACCAGAGAGCCAGGAGCAGGGGGGTATTTTTAGGAACATTCTGGTATCATTTTTAAGTATCATCAACTTGGTAATTCTTTTTACTTTACACAGCTAAATGCCTTACACCAGACTGATGTCGCAATTTTCTATTTCTGATAAATATAAACTGATCTTCCAAAATATCAATTTTTAGTAAATTATTTACTTTTTAATTTAACATTTATTAACACTACTAATGATGCTTGACACAGCAGAAACTGAAATCAACTCTGAAATCTGGGAACAAGATTGCAGTGGGAATGGAAACACATCCTAGCAGACTTGCAGGTCAAAGCTGCCTCTGTGACACGCCGTGGCCACAACAGGGGGCAGGAATTGGCTCCAGCCAGTGCCAAACACTGCAGGGGCTTTGCACAACCCCAGCAGCTTTTGACTATGCAGGGAAGAAGTTGGTCAGTTTAATTACTGCTGGGGCAGGTTATTCAGTGTCAGTGCCATATCTGTGAGGCTACTAAGGCAAGGGCATAATCATGTTTCCCAATTACTCCTCTATTTCTGGGTCATGGAAGAGACCAAGAATATTTGCAAAGAAATGGGCAGCTCTCCTGACCTCCACAGGCACAAATCACGGCTGAGACCAACGGGATCATTTGCAAGATTAAAAAAATGGAGCAGAATTTGGCTATAAAGTACAAATAGTAAGCAAAACTGAAGAACCTCTGAGTTCTGCCTCTGCAGAAGTGCCCTGTTTACATGGCTGTACACCCTCCATTAGAGCTGGAATAGTACCTCATTCCCTACATAATTACATCTACATGGTGCAGATGAATTGGATCTTTATAATGACTCTGAAATACCCCTGTAAAGCTCTTCAGTTCCAAATTTCAGTCTGAGTTATCATCAATAACATTGTGACCAGTTTTGAAAGGGAATTGAAGCAAATGAACATGAGGCAGAAAGGAGAACACTCACTGGGGTGGGATAACTCCCAAATACAGACATAATGCTGTATGACCCTCTTACCAATAATAAAAATAATTTTTGCTATGACCTTAATATTCATCTTGACTTCAGAACCTTTGACTGACTAATGAGAACACATGAATAATGAATGTCCTGTTTCAATGTTCCCTGGCTTTTCAGCACAAGGCAGAATTTTAATTCGAGGATGTGTTAACTGACCGTAACTTCACAACCAGATTATTTCTGTAGTGCAATAATGCTATTTTTATAAATATCCTAGGTTTACTGGTGTTTTAAGTATTTTTTTCTCTTCTATCCCTCATATTATTCCCCTCAGCCAACTTCTTCTGCCCAATCTACTAAACCCTAACTAAAACCAACACGACTGAGAGGATAAGCACTCCCGGGGAGGTGAGGATGGTGCCTGACCTTTCCTTCCCTAACATTTAGGAGGAGAACAGTGGTTCTGCAGAGGCCCAGCAGACCCAGGCAGGAAGGTGCTTTAGGAAAGCCTCTGGGCACCGAGTCCCAGCCAGGAGCAAGGGAGTCTCTGGGGCCGAAGCTGCAGTAACTAAAGGAATACACGATGGGTTAACACGATGGCAGAGGTGGCTGCAGCCCTGGGGTTCAGCTGCCGGCTGCAATCCTGCTCTCCTTGCAGCTGCACCAGGACATCAGCTCCTGGGAGCGCCCTGCAAACTCCATCCCTTCCTCTGGAGAAACTCATTTCTCAAAGACACTCTGGTCACCCCGGTGCCTCACACGGGGCAGAGCAGCGCCACTCGCACACCTGAGGGGATGCTGAGCCATAGGATGGTCACAAGCACCAGGGCAGGATGGCACCCAGCTGCCCGCAGGAGCTCTCTCTGCAGGGACAGGCATGGCCCAGCCAGCTCCCACTCACTGCAGGACACGGAGCAGTGGAAGGTGAACACAAGGACCTGGAGCTCTGCACGTTCACAGCCACAGGTTCGCCACCGTCTGCCAAGGTGTGCCAAGTCAGCGGCCACAACACAAGTACCAAAACACGCTGTGAACATCACTAAGTCATGCAGAGCCTCCTCACTTGGCAGACTAACTCCACTTATTTCAACACCACAAGTGTTCCCAGTTCTTTCCTGCAATGCCTTTAAACTCCCCTCTCAGCCTGTGGACAGATTCCGGCAGCCAAGGCTTCCCTCTCAAGAGGAGAACTGTGAAAGAGGGAGCTTTAGTAGAGAGGTGAGATGAGTGTCTAAGGGCATTTAATCAGTTAGGGTGTGCTGAAGTGCAGTGTCCAACCTCTGGCATGGATGATCCCTTGATGTGTTTCACATCCCTGGCACACAGGCAGCCAGAAGGATGCCTTAAAATTCAAAAGAGGTACCTAAAGTTGTCTGGAACGTGAGTGGAAGAACATGAGGAGTGAAGTGCAGAGAGGAGGGTTCTGCCCAGATCCCCCACAGAGGACCGACCCCGTGCACATCCACCCTGTGTGGGTTCTGCGTGTGTCCTGCCCTCTGGCCCTCCTGCATTTCATACCCTGCAGCTGAAGCAACTAAGAACACAAATGAGCACTTACACCTTGGGTGTCTGAACCTGAAAAATGTCACTTTAATTCAGATCCCACTGAGCTGACCTGCCCCTGCTCCATGGCCACAGAGCTGAGGGCACCTGCGTTCTGGGCTCTCCGTCGCTTCGTAGGGACTGATGGAGAAACTTTATTTCCAGGTGACTGTGCCTGAACAGGAATTGATCCCAGATTACTTGAAGTGGGAAAAGCTATAAAAGGCAAGGTGGCAAAGACATTTTTCAAACTTTTGGGAAAGTACTGGATTACTGGAAAGCTCAAACTGCCGCTATCTGAAAAATATAAAAAGAGAATTTATAGTAGCTCATGCTAAAAACTCCTTTACTTTGCTTGTGTAACATACACTAAACTTCAGTGGTCAGGAAAGGTCTAATGAAGTATCAAGAACTACTGCCAAGCTCCTGGAGGTTTCAGTGTGGACATGCTGGAGGAAGAGCTGAGGTAGGATGTGTGGAAGAGCTGGGAAGGATCCCAGTTGATGATGAGGTACAAATGGGGTTTGAGACACATAAAACCACAGCTCCAGCTCCTGACATCAAAGGATGTGATTGGAGGCACCTCCAGCACTTCCAGAAACCATCCAGGCCCTTGCTGCCTTAATGGAAGCTGGAAAATTGCAGTTTACTGACTCCACTGGTTATGCTGTGCCAAAAGAAATCTGTGAATTGTTTAATATGTACAGCAAGGGCTGTGAATCTTCCTGGATGGGGCTCTGAGCAACCTGCTCTAGTGGAAGGTGTCCCTGCCCATGGCAGGGGGTTTGGCATGAGATGGTCTTTAAAGTCTTCCCAACCCAAATCATTCTGGGTTTCAATGATTCTATGATCATATAGGCATTTTTATATGGATTTTAGTATGTGGGCCAGAGATCTGACCTACAGCTGACACAATCCAGCTTCCTATTGACTCCAGCAAGCTTTGCAACAAGCTTTTAATGATACATTTCAGTGGCTGCAATGCACTTTTAGAACCTAAATAAGTTATTAAAATGTTCTACATGAAGAAACTGGGTTTTGTGCCATTTGAAGTACATACGTTGGCTGTACGCCAGATCAAGAAAGAATGGTAAAGGGCATTATACTAAACTCCTGGGAACATACTTCCCAAATATATTTACAATAAAATCTTTTAATTTTTTAGGTAAAGACTGATGAGCTGTATTTCCTTTCCTCCCCAGTCTGCATTATGAAGGGCTGTCCTCACAGATCCCTTCCCATTTCTGAGTACAGATCTATCAGCTGGCTCCGCACAGCTCCTGGAATGACGTGCTGGTTTAGTGGGGGTTCAAGTGTAACAAACTACCTCAGCCGTGTCACTCAGGGCAGAAGCTCCTGGGACATACTAGAGATCATTTCTCGGGCAGTGCCGTTTGCAGAACCAAAGCATACACTTCAAATTTAAGTCCCATCACTTGTCCTCTGAAGGGGTTTCTGCTTGGTACAATAGTACAGGCATCAACTCTTTAGCACTTACACCAGGACAAGTCAGAGCTGATCACTCCTGGCTGAGCACTTGGCTCTGCTCAGCCCAAGACCGGCCCTGAGGCACTGGAGGCCCAAACTGTGCTTTCTTGTGGAGGTTCATGATTCTCCCACCTGTGAGACTGCCCGTGCCTTCTGCGACCACTGCACCTCATTAAAGCCAACACCTCTGAGTGTGTGACAGCCCCACTGCTGCCAAGCACATGAAGGCCAAGGGGTCTTACAGTGAAGAGAAGCAAACACAACAGTTTTAGGGATATGTAAAGAAGAGTTAATCCAGGGAAAGAGGAAGGAAAGAAATTTCGGATTCTGATTTGAGGTGACAGAGCATGATGCTGATTTTTATGTTAGACTGGAAAACACCCACCCAGCGAGGAGCAGAGAGCAGCCAGTGTTCCCACAGCCAGCACCTCCACTGCCCACGGGCTGGAGGGGCTGCCTGTGCCCATCACCAGTGGCCTCCAGCACACACTGCATTTGCCACCAGCAACAAACAACTACTTCCTACTGTGTTTTTTCCAGAACTCCCCCTTCTCCCTCCCCGGAAAAAGGCAGCCGAGCAGCACTTACCTGGTGGGAGAAAGGCTGTATGCTGCTGTAACTGCATGTTGGCAAGAGCTTGCTGGTATTGGAAGATACCAGTGTTAAAGACTGCGGTGGCACCATTGGTTTTTTCAAGCGCAGGCCTCTTTGGTAAGGGGGGAAGTACAGCTTGAGGAATTCCCTGAATGGTGGATGGGTATAAAAATAAAGTCCGGTAACAAAAAGAAAAAAAAAAACAACAAAAGGGGGTGGGTGGGGTGTGGAGGAGGATGGGAGGGAGGGAGAAGAAAAGGAGAGAGAAAAAAGGAAAAAAAGAAAAATCAGTAGAAGGTAAAATAACCAGGCAGCACCATGTTTCTCCATGAGCAAGCAAGCAGCATAGCAGACTGAACTACCAAATAAAAGGCGAGGGAAGAGCTTTCCAGGGAGCACTGTTTGCCTACTATGACAGTGGCACAGGGCCCGGCGGGACCGGCCTGAGTACCGCCCTACGGGCAAGCTTCGGGCTGGGTCAGGAGCGAGGCTATCGGGGAAGCAGCACTGCTAGCTCCATGAGGATCACACGTAAAGCCATGTTAATAGTCACCGTCCGGAGCAGACGGCGGGGCCGTGGTGCCAACCCACTCCCCGGGCCCCAGCGCTGCCCGGGCATGCAGAGCACGCGCCGCATGCCGGCACCCGGCCGCCTCCGCGCCACGAAGCCATGCCAACGCGCCCTGCGCCGGCACCCGGGGAGGGACGGGGACGGGAGGGCAGGGACGGGCACGGGAGGGGGCCGGCGGGGCGGGCGGGCGGCGGGGGCTGCAGGGAGGGTGCCCGGCCTGGCCCGGCCGCCCACACGCCCTTTGCCGGGGATGTGGGGAGGGAAACCGGGATGTTCCATTTCTACACATTAACCCCAAACTCGACTCTACGATACAGCTACATGCCAAGCTAAAAGGTGAAAGGTCATAGTACCAGGTCAAAGGTTGCCTCGAGGGGTCGCTTCAGTGATTTGACAGCCGACTGAGTCTTAATTAGCAGGCAGCGAGCACATGATGGCAATGGCCAGTGGGGTCAAGCGCATTAACATAAACAGCAAGCAGAGGTGCGTCATGGGGGCAGCAGTGCATTGGGGAGGTGAGAAAAAACAAATAAAAACAAATCACCGGATGCCGTGTACAACGGTAACAAGACTAGGCATGCACGGGGGGCCGGCGGGCGGCCCCCGGCGGGCAGGGCAGCGGGGCAGCAGGGGGTGCCCGCGGGGCGCAGAACCGGGAACGGGGCTCCCCGCCACCGGCCACCAGTCACCAGCCGCCGGGAGCCCCGCTGGGAGCCCCGCTGGGAACCAGCGGCCACCGCCTCGCCCCGCCGGCCCCGCTGCTCCGGCCGTGCCCGCTGTGCTCTGCTTCCCACACCCCCACGGGCTCAGCGCCGGCGGGACCCTCTGCCACCACAGCCCCCCTCGGCGCTACCCTCGGCTCACCAGGAAACCACCTCCTGAGTGGGAGACCCGGCTGCTACAGCCACGGGGCCCGTGCCCGCGGGAGCTGCCGCCAGCCCTCGGGGGACACGGGACGAGGACGGCGGTAACACGGTCAGATCCACTTCGAACTACACCTCTACAAACATGGACTTACAGGAACTAAGTAGGGGTTTATCTATCTGTGCAGCTAGATAGATACACATCTGCCCACAAACAGATACACAGCCAACCAGATACACGTGTAGCCCACACGTACAGACGCACACACGTATGAACACACAGAGGTACATACAGGTACTCTGTACATCAGCAGGCAAAACTAGTCAAACGCTTCAACGGTCTGGAACTACTTCAGAACAGATCTGGCACAACATGCTGAGAAAGCTCATTGCACCGTGTAGTGACCGGGGTCCCCAAACACATACCCCCTCAGCAAGGACAGACACACATCCACCGGCACCTCTCCTCAGTGTACATCTAGAGCCAGAGGCGCTCCCACACTCACCATGGCAGCTGCAGTTGCTGCTGCCTGGGCAGCTGCAGCTTGGTTAACCTGGTACTGGGCAGCCTTGATCTTGGCTTGCAGGTGTGCAGGAGGGTGAAAATATTTGCACTTTTCCCGTGAGCATCTCCCTTTGATGTAATCCATGCAGACGGTGACTGTGTTGTCGTTGGTGTCGATCATGGCGCTGTCGGCGGGGTGGGCGAACCGGCAGTCGTTCTCTCCCCTGTTGCAGTTCCCACGCTGGTACTCTCGACATACCTGCAACACCAGGAAAAGAAAGACCCTTAGTGTGAGTGCCACGTGCTGCAGGCATGGCTTGGAGCGGAGCTGGGGTTTCCAAAGGCCCGTGACAGCACTGCAAGGATGGGGGCCCAGCCCCAGGTGGCACACAGCAATGGTGGGACTGGGGACCTGGCAGCAGAGACCGGCTTCTCTAGAGCCACTTCTGATGTCAAAGAGCATCAAACCCCACCAAGATCAGAGCCAAGCACTCAGCAAGTGTCATTTTGGCTCCTGCCCACAGGGCTGCTTCTGTTTCCTGAAGAAATGTGCTGTGGTCGCTGTTGGGGACCACCCAAGCACCCCAAGGTGCTCGGCCACCCTCCGCTGGGACCTGGCAGTGCTGAGTTACCACATTCCATGTGCTCATTAAGGTGAGTGGTCACAAGTGCTGGGAGGATGACACTCCGTGTCCATGTGCCCTCATGATCCAAATGCCTGCCAGGAGAGGGCAATCCACAGCCCCCACCCACCCAGCAGGCACCAGTCCTGCTGTCACATGCCGACAGCCAGCGGAAGCTGGAGGGAACAGACACTGCAGCAAGGAAGCCTCTTGGCTGGCAGCCCCCCCGCAGCATCCCCGCCGTGCCACGTGGGCTCCAGCCGGCCCTGAGCCCTCACAGACCCCCTGGACCTCCGGCCATCCCAGCACTGCAGACACAAACTGCCACCAGCATGACAAACACAGGCTCCCTCTCCACATGCCACGCAAACCCCGTGTTTGACAGACTGTCGTGGGGCTCTCGTCACACGGTCAGTTCTCCCCAAAACACCAATAAACGCACTTGGCATTCCAGTTTTCCAAAGGCCATAGGAAACAAAGGCACAAAAGCAAATGGGTCTTTATAAAAATAAAATTACTATAGTAGATGGAATTTCCTCTTCAAGGTGGGTGCCCATGAGCTTGGATCATCAGTATTTCCTCAAGAAGCTTGGCTCCGATCCCTGCAACAACCCAAATTTGGTGGTGGTTTGGTTTCCCTCCATGCAGATGCTCTGGCTGCTGTTTAACCCCTGTGCTGCTGCCAGTGCCACCTGCCCATCCTCTGCACTTATGAACTGACACATGTGAACCCGACCACCAGAAACATCTACTTGTCCAGAGTCATTCCTGCACAACCCTATTTACAAGCTTTTTCCGCATGGTGACAGACTCTAGGTATGTATTTGCAGCAGACCCAGCCCCTCCTGCTCAGTGCTCACAGAACAGATTCTGCAGCACACAAGAAACAGCTCGGGCAAATTTTCAGCCGGAAAATAACCACCTGCCTGCCAGGTAATCCTACAGTCAGACCCCTTTCCTGCTCGAGTCCCACACAGTGACACAGACCACTGTGCTAGCCAGCGTGACACGGGGAGGACCAGGGAAGCAGGTTCTCTCTCATCACCTAGGAAAATTTTGGGTCAGGAACCAGCGTCCTCTACCCAAACACAGGCCTCCCACTAGACAAAAATGTATGATTTCCTCTGATCATTTGTCTGCAGTCTAGCAGTAAACTGAACCCTCTTCCTCTGAAGATGAAGAAAAGGATGAACTAAAGACAGCTGTCTTTGCTCCTTGTCTTGTGCTGGTGATCCACTAAAGCGAGGTCTCAAAACCACTCCCCATGTAAGCAAGAGCTACTCTATTAATAACACAGAGATATATACAAGTTCATATATAAGTGTATATATATAAAGCATCTATACACAGAGAGAGAACGCATCCACAGAAGAACTACTTTTATCCTGGTTGAAAACCAAAAGGGAACGACCAGAATGCTGAAATGGGCAGGTAGAGACAATCTTTGGCATGTCCAGGGCAAGTTTTCAGAGCTGTAACACAGCTGCTGCACTAAGGCAAAGAACAGCTCCCGCAGTGCTCTCGAACAGACCTCCGGATGAGGGCTCACAGCAGCCAGGCACAACCCCAAACTGCTGCTCCTTCCAACCAGTGTGACCAGCAACAGCTTTTCAGCCACTGAGAGGGTAACAATCAAGAACATTTCCAATTCTTGCTTATTTAAAAGTAAGCATTGAAAAGGGGTTATTTTTTGCCATGGGCATGCTGCAGCATATCATTCATCTGCTTGAGTACAGACAGGCACTAAAGCACAATGTGCTGTCTGGTCTTTCAGATCTGGAGAGCTTTTATTAGTTATTTATTAATAGCCCTGTAATTAGTACCGTAATTTTCAATTCAGTATGTTAGGAAACATAAACAGAAGAGGCACAGATATTCCAGCCCACTGCAAAATGCTGAGTTAGAGCTGCAGTGTCACTGACTCACTCTAATTCCCTTGCCTTGCTCAGGTTTTGGGCTGAGTTTGTTTTGATGGCCCTGCTGGGACTCGAAGTGCCACCCCAGTGGGGACACAGCCAGCCTTCTAAGTGTGTCCCACCTTCCAGCCCCTCCTCTGCACCCAAGAGACCCCACCAAACTGGGTGTGCTGGTATCCAGGACACTCCGAGCGCTGGAACACACTGAACGCACAGCCCCGCCGAGTCACAGTCCTGATCACCCACAGCTGACAGACTCCAAGAACTTCTAAGTTGCTTCTTTCTGGCAAAAAAATGGCATATAAGAAACAAGCAGGAAACGGCAGTGGTCATTCTTGACTGTGGAACACTTCTAATAGGCTATGATGGCGTTACAATGGAAAGAGCCAGTTTTGATAAAGCGTTAGGTATTTCCTTTCTCTCTCAATTCCCTGCCCTTCTCGCTTCTTCTGTAGTTCACTGAAGAACCATACGTCGTTCAAGACATTTCTGGCAAGGGAGTGGGAAAGCTGTGGAAAAGCCTCAACCCATGACATTTCCACCCTGAATGCAGGTTCTTTAGGGGAGCAGCTGGATGCACATCTGCGTGCTGTATGAAATACAGATGAAAGCAATCCTACTGTTGGCGGCATGCACCAGCCTTATCTTACGGAGACCCACATTAATTCAGGAGACACGGCATGCTGCCCCACAGAGCTCTGGTGCCTGCTTGCTTCCCTTCAAACCCCAGGTGTACCTACCGAGAGCTTTCAGCTGTGGAACAGCCTGATTCGGCACCCTAGAACGTGTGCTGACTTAATTCCTGCCAGTGCACATCACCCTTGAAAATAAATATTTAAAATTCTAAGCAGAACCAATCATACTCCAGGATTAGATGCTAACATCATCGTGGTTATTTTTCTCCAGGACAGTTCATTCCAAGGGATAGAGAGCAGAGCCTTATAAAGCTCTGATCATGCCATAACAAATGGCAGTGCCACAGCAGCAGATCCCTGCAAGAGCAGGTAGACACTGCTGGGTCTTCTGGGAGGTAACAGCCAGACCATGCAGAATCTCCAGAATCCATTCCGTATTTCTGTAACCTTTAAAGTACATTCAAAGGTTTTGCTGTTTCTAAAAATGATGTGCTTGTTTAGTGTTTGGATACTAAATCTGGATACTGCAGATCAAATGACCACTACACTGGACTGCACTTGCAAATTATCTTCTCACCTACACCTTTCACTGTTTAAACTCATTTGCAGAAGGAAAAAACAGGGACAGACACCCCCTCCTCCCAACAGAGAGGGATTTTGTAAGCCAGCAGTGCAGCATGGACCACAGAGTCTGTGGGTCAACCTGGATGTGCTCTTGACTCCAATGAACATAGAAAGCAAAATTCAAACAGTTTAAAGGGTAGAAGCAGCTGGATTTCTTTAAAGTGATCTACGTGGTGCAGTGACCAGAGCAGAGCCCAGGAGAGGGCCATGACAGCATGGCAGGGCTGGAACAGCCCTACTGTAAGGACAAGGACATCCCCCAGGGGCAGAGATGAGACAGATGCAATCACAGCACAGAAGGTTGTTGGGGCTGACGAGCTGGAACGTTCATCTATGGAGGAATGGCTGAGGAGTGAGGGCCTGCCTGGCTGCAAGCCACCTGCAGCTGCCCCTCAAAGCCTCAGCCCTTGTTCTCAGGGGTTGGCAACTTGAGCATCTCCTCCTTCCTGTACAAGTTCAAAGCAAAACCACTCGGCTTTTTAAAAAACTTCTTAAAATTTTACTGATTTCAGATGTTTTTTCTAATTGACAAAAAACCGTCTTTTTTGCTGCAGATTGTGGCCCTGGGTGTTCTGTGACAGCGCTGCTCTCACAGCTCCCTCCTGTGCAGAGGACTCAGCAGTGCATCACTCCTCTGAACAGCCATATCAAGAGCATGCAGCACCTGGAGGGCCAAATCCTGCATGCTTAAGTTCCACACTTCAATCGCTCCCCGTGCACTGTGGTCACAGTCTCAGCCAGCACCGGGGCTGCAATGGAGGCACCACATGAGGGAGTGCCCTCGCACATCTCCCCTCAGGCTCCTATGGATGTACCTGCTTTCCTGGCCATGAATAGAGCCAGTGCTTGGGGACATTGGGTACACCCTGCTTATGGCCAGGACACTTCTGAGCCCTCATGTCCCCACAGCACTGACCAGCCCGTGGCCACCACACAGCTGGAAGCACAAGCAAACACAGCAGCCACCCTTGTCACTGCAACTCAAAGGGCTCCTGCCACTGGCATCCTCCTCTCCATATTCATTTCCAAATCCAGTATGATTTATTTATGAATTTATCTAACTGCATTTTGCTTTTAATCCACCTCTGGCAGGTGTCCATCACGAAACCGAGTCCTCAAGGGAAAAACATCCCTGGGTGATTCCAACCAGCCACCTGTGTGCCAGCTCAGAGCTCGGAGCGGCTGCCTCCCTGTAACCTGAGCGTGCTTTGGGGAACGCTTCCCCTAGGGAAAACATCTCTAAAAAGGGAAATGATGTGATCCCACAGGAGGGGAACCTGTGGTGACATGAGCTCTGAGAATAGTGACAGCGGCAGCAGGAAACACTGGCTGCCAGATGACCCTCCACACTCCTCCCAGATCACCGCTTCTGAGCGGCAGCTCCTCAGTCAGATGCAACCAGGGAAAAGGAATTAATTTCCCTTGTAAGGAGAGTTAATCCCTGTTAACGAAGACACACAGGCAGAAAGAAAAGCATACAGGGGGCTGCATAAAACAGAGACCCTTCTCACTGCTCCCATTGTGCCCCCGAGCTCTGGCCCAGACCTGGCACTGGCAGCAGCCGTGCACACGGAGAGCGGCCTCTCGCAGGGGCCACGTGCCCCCACGCACCGTGTCCAGCAGACACACGGGGTGACAGCAGGTCAGCCCGGCTACTCTGCCCTCCCATCACCACCTCTTAACCACCAGAGCTGCCTGGGGCTGCCAGCACCCACATGCAGGCTGTGACTGATCCTCCTGGCTGTGCTCTCAGGCTGTGCCCATGGGCTGTACCCACAGGCTGTGATCTGCGCTCGTGCTGTGCCTGCAGGCTGTGTTTGCAGGCTGTGCTCTCTGCTTGTGGCTGTTTTCACAGGCTGTGCCCACAGGCTGTGGTCTATGCTTGTGACTGTGCCCTCAGGCTGTGCTCTACACTCACGGCTGTTCTCACAGGTCTGTGCCCATGGGCTGTGCTCCCAAGCTGTACTCACAGGCTGTGATCTGTGCTCCCAGGCTGTACCCACAGGTTGTACCCCAGGCTGTGATCTGTGCTCCCAGGCTGTACCCACAGGTTGTACCCCAGGCTGTGATCTGTGCTCACAGCTGTGCTCTCAGGCTGTACTCCAAGCTGCGATCTGTGCTCACGGCTGTGCTCATGGGCTGTACCCCAAGCTGTGATCTGTACTCCCAGGCTGTACCCACAGGCTGTACCCCAAGCTGTGATCTGTGCTCACGGCTGTGCTCTCAGGCTGTACCCCAAGCTGTGATCTGTACTCCCAGGCTGTACCCACAGGCTGTACCCCAAGCTGTGATCTGTGCTCATGGCTGTGCTCTCAGGCTGTGCTCATGGGCTGTGCCCCAAGCAGACGGCGGCACGTCGCTGGCTCACCGCCCACGCTGCCGCAGCACCGATAAGGTGCCGAAAACACTGTCAGGCCTTTCAGATAAGAAAGATGCAGAGCAAGGGACAGCACCAGCTCGAGAGCACCGACACTTGTCAGGGTTGTAGCGAGGATGATAAGCTGGGCGCAGGAGGCTGGTGGGGGAGTGTGGGCACCATCTGCCTAAAGCCAAAGCAAGAGAGGCTGAAAGTCATCCTGCAGCCAGGCAGCGGAAACTCTGCACCTTTCCCTGGTGCTCAGTGCCTGTGCCCCTACCACATTAACACCTCCTGAGCACACACTAACTCAGTTTCATTGCACTCTTGCAGCTGTCATGGTCATTCCTAAATATTTCCATTTCTTTCTGCAAGGTAGGGTCAGAAGCAGAACGGCGCATGAACTTACTTACAATCACTCAGTCACTCCTTGTTCACACCTGTCACCGAGATACCACTTTATCAGCCCAAGTGAAACCCTCATTATTTGCTTTCACAAGAAAAATATTTCATATCTAGGAGACATAATAAATGATACACTTGTGAGAGCAAGTCACACCAAGTGGCTCCTACCTCCAGCCTGTCTGTCCTCATCAGCTTCTGGGCAGCAGCGGCGGCAGCAGCAGGAACCGGGACACCGGGATTCCCTGTCACCAGCATGGGGGCCGTGGGCAGGATCTCCGCAGGGACCAGGCCAGGGGACACAGGCCCCAGGTAGGGGTTGAAGGCGGCTGACGCGTTGGTGGCTAAGCTTGGTGCCACGGAAAACATTGGCTGCAGGCAGAGACAAGGAGACAGACACTTAATATCGGCACTCGTGTGCTGCCACCATAAGTTTTTTGCCATCCCCTTGAGCAGAACAAGGTCTCTGCTGCTAATGGGAAAGAAGCATTTGTTGTTTGGGGGGTGTGGGGAACACCTTGTGCAGACGTCACAAGAGAGCAAGAGCATGGAGACAGGCGTCCCTGCCAGCCCTGCTGCTTCTCCTGCTCCAGCTTCCCTGCACGCTCACAGCACGTGGCAGCTCCTGGAGCAAACTCCCGTGGGATCCACGCTCCAGCAATGCCGGAACGAACGACACTCCGTGGGGCCATGGGGAGTCCGGGGCTGCTGGGGGAACACGACCACAGCGGGCACAAGCACCCGCTTGTTGGAGACAAGGTCATCTCTCTCCGGAGAGATGCTGGCAGCCCCTGCAAGGCTGGCTACCTGGGAAATTGCTGCCCTTGACCAATCCCCTGAGTTCCTGTGCCAAGACCACCTCCTCCTCCCCTGTGGGTCGGGTTACCTGGCCAATCTTGGGTCCAGGTGTCCCCCTGTCCCAGACTCCCCTTCTCCTGCCCTTATAAACCCACCATATTGTACCAATAAAGCCAAATCAGCTTTGTCCTTCACCTTGCACATGCCTGTGTCCTGTTTCTCTGGGATCTTACGCGTGGAACCACAACTCAGGAAAAGGGCCCTCCGCTGGTCTGGAACTGACCCCTGTCCCCTAACCAGGACAATAAAATCTAGTTAAACCCACATCTGCTGCTTGATTTTCATTATAAACCTGATTTCATACTCCAGCACCACACCTACAGTGTTCAATTTCTGTTACCAGAAATCTTTGAGACTCTCTATCAGCACCTGGCAGATAGCCTTGAAATGTGTAAAGGCAGATATTTCAGTGTACAGCAACTTCTCCTGGAAGAGTTAAAATTACATATAGTACAAGGTGGACTGTTTACTATGTACTTTTTCTATAAATTTAAGCAATAATTCCAAGGCATTAGCACCAGCCCACTGTTTCAGTAAGGCAACAGCTTAAACAGAGAACAGAATATAGTTCCTTCTCTGCATAGCTCTGTATTGCTGAGAAATTAAAGAGCATTTTTGTGATATGAAAGAATTAAATTCCAGTCTAATGTCTGAATTAGCATAATGTACCTCCCAAAGCCATAACTTCTAACCTCTTTTTGACCCGCTTTTACTAAAGACATAAAATATCTCTATATAAGCTAACATGCATATTTAATTAAAGACGTAAGTCTATATTTATAGTTAAATATATTCTCCTCTTTACAGCAGCACACAGATTTCAGGAAGATAAATTCCCAGTATACGGAAGGGCATGATTTTTCAAAGCACAGAACAGAATCAAGCTCAGTAAATTCTTTCTTTTAACCAATTTTTGAAGTTGCATAAAGTCTTGTGATTTCTTACCCCAAATTGTGTAGACCTGCAAATAAACCATTATTTTAAAGGCATAATTTAGTTTGTATAAGAGTATTTCTCCAGAAAAAACCTAAAGGCTCTTCAGTACACCACAGCTAATAAGACTTCTTTTGAAACCCTTCAGAGCATGAGGTCCAATGACAAGAGAGAACTCATGACCATTTTTGAGGCACTGTATAGGGTGCAAGAAAATGCATATCAGTTCAAGCAGAGTCAATAAATCAGTACTTTGATGGTGAAGTATTTTGATGACAATCTGTTACAGTTAACGGGATTTATTTTGCAGACACCTGTCCATAAAAAAACCCAACATTGCAATTGTAAAATAAATTTTAAAAAACATTGCGAATAAAGAACTGAGCCCAGTGTAGTATATTCTCATTACAGCTTTCACTGCCCTGGGAAAGGACTTATATCAAGGCAATTAGGGTCTTTACTGGCTCCCACTCTCACAAGTTAATCAACAAATACCCCAGTACTCTCACACTCTTTTCTTTTTTTTTTTTTTTCACTTCTGCAGTTGGTGGCATCCTAAACTTCTATAGACACCTTTGGGCATTTGCCCCATTTCTGAAAAGCAGGAGTAATTATTTTAAGAAAGGCCACAAGGAAAATCAAGCATATACTTCACTCTTTTTTTTTAGTGATTTCGCCATGCCTGTGAAGACTTATGGTAATGCAACAGTGAGATCTGAATTTCAAGTGGGATTAACTTCTCAATCTAACCCATTAAGAGAGAAAAAATAGTACAAATTTAACTCAAGAAGTTGCTTGGGGACAGTGGAATTTTAAATACATTTTTCATGTGAAATCCATCTTTTTGCCAAGGAAACAATTAGAAGTGATTTTTCAACTCTTTTATTTTCCTTTCTATTTTTCAGAGTTCCTTTTGCTCATTTGCTACCATCCCATAAACTCCAAGCTTCAGACAATAATACCCATCCTAATACATTCTTAGATTCACCACTCTTTGCTATAATTAATGTCACAGAGTTAATCCCCTTAATGTGTTACCTATTCAGCTCTGTCCACACAAGAATTAGTCCAGAACAGTTCCTCAAATCATCAGCTATTTCTCAGTCCAGTACTTCCACGTGTAAACTTTGCACTCTTATGAGGACAGTTAAAACTTAAGTCAGAAAAATGCGTCTCTGTGAAACTGTGACCAAGACAACGTGACTTTAGAAAGGAGGAAAAGTCTGCTTTTTCTCTTTCTTCTTCCCTGTCATCTGCCTACTGGGTTTATGTGTTTCAGAGGAGATGAGCATCTCTCCATTGAAGCATTTCCCAAACAAAACTTTCTAGCTCAAACAAGGAGTTGAGGAAAAATCTAAGGAAAATTCATTGTCTCCTAGGGAATTTCTCATTCCTATGGTCTACTAAACCTGTTCTTCGCTCATGCAAATAAGTTTGCTCCTTATCACAATGAACTCTCCTACTGAATCCTTAAGGATTTTATGTGAATACGCACACACATGAAGGTACTCTAAAGCCTGAAAACCACATTGGATTGGGTAGCTGGTGAAAAGAGAGTGAGAAGTCCTTGCATCTGGGCCTCCAAGGTAGGAAAAGAGATTTCAGTGCCCCCTGGGAGCTGCACGGACTGTAAGTGAGCATTGAGACAGTGCTCTCAGGCACAAGGTGTCATTCTTGGGGCTGTCCTCTGCAGGGCCAGGAGCTGGACTCAATGATACTTGAGGGTGCCTCCCAACTCAGGATATTCTATGATTCTAAGAGTGCTGAAGGGCAGACAGCAGGACTGGCTGCACTGAAGGGCACATTACTTAACGCAGGACAGAGTGGTCTAGGAAATGTAATATCATCAGGCAGTATCATCCAGTGATAAATAAACATCTGACCTAGTAGCAGTACAAAAGCTTTAAGAGATTTGAGACCTTACAAACAGTACAATATTTCATCCTAAAAAGGTAGAGTTTTCAAAAAAATTTCATATAATATTCATGTCTTCCACAACAACAGTGTAGCAGTCTTGTTCTGTTTAATTACCAAGTGTCACTCTGGCAGTTAAATAGTTCCTTAATTACATAATTATTTAATAAGAAAATAAATAAATTTTATTTGACTTGAGATTTCCAGAGGAAAAAATCAATTATTCTTAATTCAATCATTATTTACTTAGTAATCATTTATCAGTTTTTGGAAATGTTGTTAGGCTTCAGGGTCAGCTTTGTTTGGGTTAATTGAATACTTTTAATTAAGATAGCTGATCACAATCCTTATACCTTTAAACACAGCCCCAAAGGCAGCATTTGGTTAAAAAAAGTTCAAAGAAGATTAATATTTGAAGTACAGCATATACTCTATTGGTTTGCCAACTGAATTACTACAAAGGTTAATAATCACAGTTTAGAAAACATTGACATAAGTTTAATTCCCTTTTTTGGATGAAGTTGCTAGTCAAATTAATTGGTGCCAGTCCCTAAGAAGAACGAAAATAGTAACTTCATTATTTATAATAGCATTTCACAGAGATAATTCTAAACACATGCAAAGACCATACCCTCAGAAAGTGTACATTTTGCTACTGTAGCATGGTAAAGTTACATTGTACTTCTTCAGAAGACATGTTAGTGTTATCTGTTTACAGACAAAACTGCTGTCTCCTATGGAAAAATTTCAAGTTGTGTCAAACAAGTAAAACTTCAAACATATCCCAAAGATATTGAATCACTTTCATAGTCTTTTGCCCCTTATTTGATACCCACAAACACAAGTCAAAACCAAAACTTTATTTACCTAGGTGTTCAAGGAAACAAACTTCATGTTGATTCATGAGAAAAGGGCTCAGAAGCCACATTGAAACATGGTGGATTTTGAGTTTAAAAGGAGAAAGAGGTGATATTTGGAAGCACAGCAGTACAGAATTGATTAAGCGTGAGGTTATGAAAATGCTGCTGTCTAGTTATGTTTATTCTTTATGACAGTCCCTTACATGTTCACGTTTGGCCCATCAGTTCAGAATTTTATAGCCTGTCTCAAATTCACAGGCTTTGAAATACCCTTTGGAGACTGAAGGGACAGTAAAACAGGCTCTACGCATGAAACACCTCTGTTTCATAATTAAAAATTTTGTTTCTTCTGTACAATGGGAATCTTCTGACTTTCTTGTTTGCTGTCACACTAATGTGAGTGTATACCCTTTGAAATCCTGAGGATTGCTGTATACCTGAATATTACTCCAAATGTTAATTGTTGGGCTCCAAACTGTTCTATTCCTTAGGTATTGCAACACACTCTTTTTAATAAAAAAATTTTAGTTCTATAAATTCTGAAGACAGAAAAGACCCTTAGATCACCTAAAATACCCTACAAACACAGGATAATACAATGTAAAGAGTTGCATTCAGGTATTTCCCTTTGAAATGTAATAACTGATGCTTGATTGAGGCATGGGTAAACTGTGAATTGAAGGAAATCCATTCCTGCCGTGAAAATACGAAGATATTTAGAATCTAATAATTCCCATTATGTTCTTTGTGACTACTGATCACCCTTACAATTTAAAAGTCTGACATTTTTCATTTTAATTCTATATCATAAGTCTTCTTTTATTTTTGTATGTCAAATTAAAGATACACTTTGTATACAGGATTTTCTGCCTATGATGATATTTAAATAATAATCAGATTACCTCTCAGTTTTTTATTCATAACATATAAAGAATGAGTTTATATAATACCTGAATAATATAAAAATTTGATTTGAAAGGAATCACTGCAGGTCATTTAGTCCAAGCACCTCCTTAAAAACAGTATCTTCATGAATGCTGATCAGATTGGTCAAAAAAATTTTGAAAACCTTGAAGGACAAAGATTCCACAACCTCTCCTGGCAGCCTATTTCAGTCTTTGCTCACACTTTGCAGTGAAAATATTCTGTCATAACTATTGTGTGGAATTTCCCCTGCTGCAAGTGTAAAAGTTCTGTAACACTCTCCTCTTAAGACATTGTCTCTGGTTCTGAAATCGTGTTTCAGATTACTTCTTACACTTTCTCTGATTTCTCAAGAACTATAAAAAAAATCTGGTCATCAAAACACTATTACTTGCATCACCAATGCTGTAGATGTTGCTAAACCACTGAATCACCTGCATCTTTCCTGTCTACATCCTTCTTTTTGCCTTTATGTCACCTTAGGTGCATTTGTTGTGTTTTGTGGCCACTATGATTGTCATATCCTATTTGAGTCATTATTGTTTGGGGTACATAACCTATAACCCATAGCAATCTGCAGTCACTGGTCTTAGATGGATAGTTTTGAGTGTTTAAAACACATTTTGTTTGAAGTCTCCCAGTTACTGAAAAAATCTGGGCTGTACGGCCATATAGATTCATCTCTATTTGCCACTTTATTAAGTTTTATTTCATCACCTACGTCCTAAGGACCTCACTGCCACCGTCCAAGCGTGCTTGGCCCCGGCAGATGAACCTTAGGATTAAAGGGT
>JAWMRA010000009.1:571775-586324 GCA_035584735.1 Pseudotriccus pelzelni | reverse complement strand
CGGGGTCGGAACCAGCACCGGCACCGCCCGGAGAGCCCGCCCGCCACCCTCGCAGCGGATCGGGCCCGGCGCGGCCCGGCGGTAGCGGCGTGCGGAACGCGGGGGCGGTGCGGGAACGGCCCCGGCCCCGCCTCGCCCCGGCCCGGCCCGGCCCTGCCCGCCGCACGGCCCTCGCGGCACGGCGGACCGCGACAGCGCTGACCGCCCGCTCGGACACGGACACGGACACCGGCACCGCGCTCCCCCGACAGCCCGGGAGAAAGCGCCGCCCGGCCGGCCCTGCCCCGGCTCCTCCGGCCACCGCGGACAGGGCGAGCTGCGGCTCCGCGATGAACGAACACCGCAGCCTGGTGCCACCTGCAAATACAGCTCCAGAATAGTGACCTGCGGCTCCTGTCCCCGCCTGAGCATCTCCGAGGAGCAGCCCAGAGGACGGAGCAGAGGGGCCCTGGTGGCACGGCCCGGGACAACACCAACAACGGGAATTCTCTTGTCAGCACTGCAACCCCAGCAGCATCCTCCTGCCTGCCTTTGGGGGAAGGCTGTTCCCATCCACGTCTTTCTAAAGACGCTGCTTCATCATCTTCCTACTTCCCACCAGCCCCAGGGAGCAGGTCACTGCCACAGTCACCACAAACGCACCCCGGGAAGCGATGCTGTCTGCACGGATGCAAACCAACGAGAAAAAAGCTACAAAGAGTCTTTTTTCCAGAGACCGAGTGATCAGAACAACCACAGGGGAAGGAAAGCACACCTAACAGAGCTAATGAGATTACAACAGGCACCGTGGGTTCTTTGCCAGGACACTTGTAATCATGCCACATTTTTAATCCCTGCTAGCAAGAGACAAACAACTGTGCATAATTACTTACAAGCACAAGTTAACAACTGTCTTCATGGTAAACACAGATACTCATTTTCTTCAACTGCCTAAAACTTCCCAAGTCAGGGTCATCCTGTGCCACGAGTCACTACTGATCAGTGCTTGGGATATTGAAGACTCAGGTCTTGAAAACTTGTTCCCTAACAAGTGCCCAGGCAAACCAGTCGGGCTCTCCCACCAGTGCCGCACTCGCAGCCATGACAGATTAACACCAAGAGATCTGAAAGCCCAGAACACACTGCCCTGTCCGGGGCCACGTGTCAGCAGGTCCACCAGGCCCACAGGGCATCCCAGCTGCCCCATGCAGAACCGCCAGCACGTCAGAGAACTTTCAGGAGCCTGAACACATCCCCCAGCCTCCAGTCAAGGCGCAACTCGTCCTCCACAGGAGAGAGCTGGATCCGCATCCCACCATCACTCCTGCGCCGCACAAAACAGCGACTTCTGAGTGCTGTCTTGTGATAAGTGTTCATTCCCTGTGAGACCCTCAGGACAGGGTGCTGCTGCAGGAGGAGCTCTACAACAGAGCTGTGGAACAGCTCTAAGCAGGGTTTTTTCCTGTTCATCACTTTGGTACCCAATCCATACCAAGCATTGATTTTTCCAAACACCAAGAAGAGTTAGAGCAGCAATTGATGTATTTTACATGCAGAAGCCAATGCAAGTTAAAGGCCACGCTTTCCAAACAAGATATTTAATTTCACTCTCATTACACAAGTAGTCACCTCTAACGAGGAATGAAAGAGAGCATGAAGGCAGCACACAAGATGAGAACAGATGAAAAGGAGCTTTTGTGCTCACACGTACTCACAGGAGAAACACTGGTAAAACTCCCCAAACCATGCTTTAGTCCTGGGTTTGTAATACTCTGTTAGGAGCTGGACAGCCCTTGACTCAGAGGGAAATCCTGCTCCCGCTGAGGTCAGTGACATACCTGTGACTGCACTAAGCCAGCCTGAATTCCACCCTTCCTTCTTCAGGCTGCCAGCCACAAGAAGAAAAGTATTACTCTGAGGAGCTGTAATGCCTCGAAGGTAAATCTTCAGAACGTGAAGAAATACTAAATGTATATTTGTCTGCAGAGTTACTTGAAGAAAAAGTGTTTTGTCAGAATTTGTTATCTACCTGAAAACAGCCAGAAATGCCAGCTTTAAAAATAGTCTTCGAGCAGAAATAAAAAAAGACTGTGGAGCAGAGATTTATCTTCAATATCTCCACTAAATAAAGGAAGATGTTAGCATAGAATTATAATTTTTTATCTCCATAAACTATTTACCCTCACTTTGAAACTCCCTTGTGATTTTCCAAGCCACTAAGGAGTCCCCAAGAAGCTTCAAACGCTACAGGATATACTGTCTGCAAAACCCAGGTGACACATGGGACGTCTCCTTTGGGCTGTCTTTAATAAGCTGAGAAGGACTGCAGCAAATCCAGAGGGAGAACCGTAGGGACAGGCAGGAAGAGGATTGAGCTGAACTTTTTATTTTTTATTTCATTAAAATTGATTTAGGGGCAGAGTTTCTAGACCTCACCTAGTAAGCCAGTCAGTACTAAAGGCTTTTCTTAATCCACAGGTAGGTTTTGAAGTTCAACTTATGAAATTTGGAAGGATTTGCTACTTGTTTTGGGAATGTTGCAACACTGGTTTCGCCAAAGCGTGGCCTTGACTTTAACGATTATTGGGAATACAAGGAAAACGAAGCTAAAAATGTTGAAAGCAAATTTTAAAAGTGACTCTCAGAAAAAACAGAAGAGAGAAATAACACCAAGAAGTCATTCCTTAAGAGGGTAACAGAGATGACTCAGTTGTCTGCTGAGCTGGGTCAATGAAAATGATTAAGAAACAGCCTCACAAATCAATGGAAAGGTTATCTGGAAATGCCCAAGAAAGTAAAACTAACACAGAAGAGAGTCCTATTACTTCCCATTATTGCTATAAAGAAATGTTGTACAGCCAGGTTAATGATACATTTTTCCTCCTCATTACAGTCTTTGACACAAAAATAAGGTGTCTCCCTGCACTGGGAATTGTTCCTAAAGAGCCATTGTTTTCACTCTTCCTGTAACTGGGTTTGCTGCTCAATTCACACACGTCTCTCAGAAAAAAGATGTATAAAGCTGGGCAGGCAAAAAGCCCAACACTGAAGGAGAAGATGGCAGGAAAGAATGCTATTTTTATGCTCAGAGAAAGTGGAAGCTGAAAACACCAGTCTCAACGACATGAGAACTGTCAGCAAGAACAGATAATTACACAACGTGAATTCATCCTCATGACAATGACTCTAATGAGATAGGAAATGGAATAAAATCAATATTCTATTTACACTGACGGGGCAGTCCCAAAGCTTGAAATTGCCAAATGGCTGTCTTTTAAATCAAGGAACACAAAATTACTAACTGCCTTATAGTATTTTCAAAACACCTCTGCCAAACTCAAAGTTTACCAATAACATATCTCAACATAAAATCTGGAAGAGATACAGCAATTACTCCTCAGCACAACTGAGGGATATAATTATAGTGCTGCCACAAAATTAAGCTGAAACAATGAGCTAATGAACATCTTGGCCACATAACAGTATAGGAAGGGATAGAGAAAAATACTCTTTAGCAAACTACAGCTGAACAACCCAATTGTCTCATACTGTAGCTCCACAGGAGCTGCTCCCCCAGGACAGCATGGAAAAGCTAAACGACCCCTCTCTGCATTTGATACCTTCACGTACACCAGGAACAGATGGAGTGCAAAGGCGGAGCAGAGAGCAGCCAGCTCTGGAGCAGGACTGCCCAGGGACTGTACCCTGAGAGGGATTCCACAGTTCCCCAGCCCAGCAGCTTGGGCCTCAGAGCCTACTAAAACTACGAGCACATGTTAGCTCTGAATTTCTGAGTCCCACACTGGATTTGTAAAAAACTGCCAACACTGCTTCTGTGACCCAGATATTTTGCATGATATACATAGTTCTAGTAGTAGTACTAGTAGTAGTAGTAGTGTTTTAAAGGTTTTTTCTGTACTGTTTTAGCTCTGACAGACTCGCCTGGTGCAACCTCCCACTGACTTCAGTGGCTCCTCCGGCACATCCCCATCAGATGTGGTTTTACCCTGACTCTATTTCACAGTTTCTGAAACTGTTTTAGCAGAACCACCTAACTGCGACATTCCAGCTGAATTTAACACACCCAAGTGCGCTCGGTTCATGAAAACGGGATCAATAACGAAAAAGAGGCCACACATTTGTACACTACGTGCCCCAGTCACGTGCAAAATCAGGTACTGCTCCAAGATTTCTGTCCCTAATCAAACCACAAACCAGTTCCCACCAGCAGTGCACTGGCACTGACACACAAATCCCCCAGCCCAATCCTCTCTTACTTTAGATTACAGTAATGCTATTTTCAAGTCAGAAAGTTACACCGCAAATTCCATAAACCCTCTTTCCTTTAAGGAGCAGACGGTTACAGATTAGCCACTATTGCTGCAATTTTGAAAATCTTTAAAGTCAAGAAATATGCCTGTTGATTTTCTCTTTTAATAACCTGGGGCATATATCAGTCTCCTTTACAAAATTTGGGACTTGAGGGACATGCAGAATTCACAGTCTGACAGCATTAGCTGGACGTGTATTTATGAACGAGAGCAGGGACAGGCCAGTGCCTGTCTCGGACAAGGACGTGGCACATGGGCTGTTATTCTGCTCTTGCAACTTCAAGCCAGGGACACAAAACAGGGATGGATTACTCTGCCTTTAACCCATTTTCCATCAAATTTGTGTATTCCAAAGAATTCACATATCCATCCCCCACCACTGAACTTGCAAATACTGTTTCTGGTAATAAAAGCATATCCACCCTGTAATTCCTTTATCAGAACATCCACATAACGTATTGTAGAAATGGGAAGTTCTGTATTACCCTGGCATAGGGGAATTTCAACTATAAAAGAAGTGAAATTTCCCA
Organism: Pseudotriccus pelzelni; assembly: GCA_035584735.1. Classification (NCBI taxonomy): domain Eukaryota; kingdom Metazoa; phylum Chordata; class Aves; order Passeriformes; family Tyrannidae; genus Pseudotriccus; species Pseudotriccus pelzelni. Next base: position 581,484 of record JAWMRA010000009.1, on the reverse strand, counting down.
AACAAGTCTAAACAGAAGCTGTTTATCTTTAAAAATAACAGTAATCTAGTGATGCAAGTTAAAATTCTGAGAAGTAACAAACTGAACAGAAAAAAACAAGAGCTCTTTTATTAAAATCTATCTTACACGCTTGTTCTAATTAATAGTAATTTTAAACATGTTGTTTCTATACAAAGACATTTGAGAGGCCCTAACAAAACAACTATGCACGCTTCCAAAAACTACAGGCTATTTATTAATCAGACTGTTGCACATTTTGTTTGATTAACTGCAAATGTACACAAGGCAAGAGAGGCAGGAGAGCAGCGAGATGACCCACGGCAGCGGGGTCAGACGAGGATCAGACCCCCAACCCCCCCATCCCCGCAGGGCGTTCCCTGCTCCCTCCTGCCCCGTGCAGGTGTGTGACCCTCACCTTCATTTCCTGGCTGGTTTCAGTGGGAGTGGGTGTCGGGTGTTCTCAAGAACAGCCATGTGGCAAACCCGAGGGTGAGTCCCACAGGACAGATTCAAAGCTGGGGGAGGCACCGGGAACAGCAGCAAAGAGGATACCACACAGGGCTGGAAACACTCCCATAGTGACAGGAGATTTCTAACTGTACATGTGTGTAAGCATTTATATAAAACGTGATTGTTGGCATCATCCATGATAACCTCCACCGCAGAAAAAAAAAATCCACGTCCATGACTCAGCAAGGGAAGCAACTGCTTCCTTCCGCCAGCAAATTCTGCTGTGCCAATGGTTCCAGGGAGGAGAAGTGACCCAGAGGAGCTCTCACTGGTGAGAGGTGCAGCAGACACCCCCCAGCTTCTTGCAGGCCCAATGCTTAAACATCTCCTGTACCAGAAGGGAAAACACACCGGCACCTTGTTACTGCTCGGGTTCCCACTTTTTACAATCAGATAAATGGGGTTTCACTTCCTAATGCAGCTGCCACGTGGCCTTGGTTGCAAAAGGTGTCTTTTCTTCCCCAGAAATGGCTGGACAGAGCAGTGGGGAAAAGGGGTCCTGAGAGACCACTGCAGTGAGCTGCTGATGGAGCAGGGCATACACAGGGCAACACTGACATTATTATTATTAATTTATTACTAGGAGCACTTGCTCCAGCCAACAAGCTCATGCACTTGGCCTCACTAACCCATCCCTGTCTGGGCCCCACTCCCAAATTCACCCCCAACACCAAACTCCAGATTTCAAAGTTCTTGCCCATTAACATGGCAGTTGCTTTGTTAGGAGGATAATTTTGAGTCAGGAGTCTGGATGCAGCCACCACGTCCCTGCACACATCAAATTACTCGGTGAGATTAAATCTGAGCCTAATTACCAGGAACAGAACGGGCCATTCATGTCACTTGCTCCGAGCTAGCGTGTCATCCCACTCCCGGTGACAGGGCCCTGCTGGCCCTGTGCTGTCACACTCCCACACGGGGGTGGACGAGCAAGTCCTCGGCACGGTTCCGTGGGGGCACCTTCCTACTCACTGTCTGCTGCGTAATAGGCACTGTCCTGCCAGGCCCAGCAGAACTGTGGGAATTGGCTGGAGTGCTTCACCTTGCGTCTGACTTGAGGGCAACCAAAAAGGGACATGAGTGCAGCTGAGGAGGGACTTGTTACACCGAGTTCCACTTTCAGCAGCCGTTAGAGCTCGGCATCCGATGGCCTGGGCACCTCAGCTCAGTCATGGTGAGCTGTGGCAACACAGGGACAATCACTTGCTTCTCTCCAAAAATTTCCTAGCAATGGAGAAAGCGGGGTCACTGACACGGTCTGGACTGAAGGAATGCTGTGGTAAGTGGCAAACCAGCACCCTGGCTCTGCGCCCGGGGGACCCACGTCTCCAAGGCCACCCCAGTGTCCCCAGTGGCGGCACTGCCATGCTGGGGACACCCGGAGCGGGTGCCAACTCACTGCCAGCTCAGCACTGCCCAACTTGGTCACTGACAACATGAACCACAGAGCAAGGACAGTCCTAGAACCCACTCCAGTGTCTGCTGAGGGACAGGAGACAGAGCCACACTCCCATTCACAGCTGTCTGTTCCTCAGTGAACCTCAGATCCCAGACATTTTCTATTTTTTGATACACTCTGGCCTTACATTTAATTTACGTTTATCAATCATATCCTTCCAGGATAAAAACTTGTACAACTTCTCAGAAAATACAACAAATCGATATAATTTCTTTTCATTAGTTACGTAAGAATCTAAAGCCCAGAGAGTTTTTAACTCTCTCTGCTCTGCCACCATCTGAGGTATCTGAGATCACTGTCATGCAGTAACACAAAAGCAAAATGATTCTTCCATACACAGTAAAACTAATCCAGTTTAGGAGACTGCTTTCTTTGACTTAACAGATATCCATACACAGACAGTGCTCAGCAGCACAGAAACACTTACTGATGTGATTAATTCTGCATCATGACCAATCTCACCCAAGCTAAATAAATACGTGTGTCTTCAGATACTAAGGAAAAACTCCAAATTAGTCACTGGTATTAAAGAGAAGTAATAAAAATAATAAAAACTGCATGACTATGTTTTATTTTAGGAAAGAAGTGGAAAACGTCTTTGAGACAATTTTTAATCAGTATTTTGCTTTAGTATATTGTTGTTTGTTCATCTTGAATCGTGGTATTTATAAAGCTAACAACAACCATGAGAAACAACCCACTAACAGCCCCTGTTTGGAACAGGTTTGGCTGCACAAGATCTCAGCCAGGAGAGCTGCCACGGTGCATGGGGGTGGGTTAGGAAGGGGCTTCTGAGCTAGACTGGTTGTGTCAGAGACGGCAGTGGGGCCCTTTACGCTGAGCCACTGAATTTCTCACATGGAAGACTCCTCTCTATTCTCTGCTTGGGTTCTCCTCAGTCTGTCCCCTTTGCCTCTAACATACCAACACAAGCTACCCAAATTGAATACACAGTGAAGGAGTTCTGGGGAAAGCTCAAAAGATTACAGTTTTCATTATACTGTCTCTCTTCTCTCTAAAAGCCATTGAAAAACACCAGTTATGAAAGTTTAAATCTCTACTCTTAAACAAAAAACCACAGAATATTTGGAAAACAGCTTCTGAAAAGGGTTAAGAAAAAGCAGTTTTTAAAAAACAGTTATTAAAGACAAAATGCTTAGAAGCCATAGAAAACAAAACAAACAAACCCAAAGCACTAGTCAGTCATGCAGAAATACAAGTGAAAGAAGTTCAAATTCTTGTATTTCAGTTCTACCATTAGCTGTATTTAATTAGAAGAATCGAACAGAGCCACGTCTGCTTTTCACAACAAAAAACACATCATTAAAGATTTATTTATGGAATATATTTGCACATAAATACAGGAGCTCAATAAAACGCTGATAAGCAGCAAATAAGATATCTGCCCAGGGACTTCCTTCCCAGCAGCCTGCAAAGCTCCAGCACGGCAGCAAATGCCAGCATTCCCAGAAAAACATTTTTAACTGCTACACATCAAAAAGCTGAAAAACACATAATTACATTATCAGGATCACAGACTCACTACCTTTGATTTTTCACTGCTTGAACGAAGGCTCAAAGTCCACTGAAGTTGTGCCTACATATGGAGCACAAAAGGATTCCCGTATAAAATTATGGATAGAGAATAACGGACTTCACTGAAAACCAAAGGCGCTAATAAACTCTTCCAAACACTGGAATAAACATTTTCATTTGGATTTTATTCCAAGATTCAGAGATTCACAGAAGAAAAAACGGAAAGTATACTTCTCCCAAGAAACCCCCGCTGTGTTTATCAGTACGTGCAGCTGACAGGACCTTCCTCCCATGGAAGCCAGATGGCACAGGCAGCACCAAAATAGCCGGCAAGCCGCAGCCCTTGGGACCGGCGAGGAAGAGGAAGGGCGGGTGGCCCGGCACAGCCGCCAGTAGACTCGGCAGATGCCGGAGCACCGGCTCCCGGCGCCTGCGCACCTAGACACGCATTTTCTATGGCCAATCTAGGCCTGCTGCCTTCAGCTTGGCAACCTGCTTGGAAAACCTGACACATGTGCCTGGAGCAGCGTGCTCCGGAGCCTGCACGCTCCTGCACGGTGCCCGGGGAGCGCCGGGTCTAAAGGCTCCAGACCTCGGGCACATCTAGACCCAAGTAACACAGCAAACTCCACGTGCTCCTGCAGCGCTTTACTTACGTTCACAGGCAAAGCTCACCTCCTCGAGTGTCGTGTCGCTGCAGCACAGGTAATGTCACTGCAGTGCCACAGCTCCAGCGGTCTCAGGAGCGCGGCTGCCCCTCACATCCCACAGGGGCCTCAGCTGCCCACCCACAGTCCATCCCCACCCAGTGCAAGAGGGGAGCCTGGGGTTACCCACAACCCACACAGGAGTGCCGAGGGCCTTGCAGGACTGAGCTGGGCAGCTCTGATCTCTCTCCCTTTTTTAGAAGGAAAAAATTCCCATTAACTGCTCTGGAAGCAGGATTGGGCCCAGAGCCCAAAAATGCCCTGGGTTCCCAAGTCCTTACTCACTGCTCGCAGTTGGACTCGCTCGCACCAGAGCCAGCAGCACAGCAGGAATGTGTGGAGCTGCTGCAGGAGGGTCTGGGAGCCTGGGGCCCGGCACTGCTCTCTGCTCCTCCAGCCCGTGCCTGAGCTCAGCCAGGGCTCCGTACGTGCTGCATTAAATACCAGCCATGTAGGGTACAAATGCGGCCTTTGCTCCCTGGGCCATCCGGAGGGGAATGCAGATGCCATCAGCTGCAGGCTCTGCAGACCTGAGTCTACAGCCACCCCAGCCAGGACATGCTATTTAAAACGCTTTCAACATTTCACTTTTCTCTGCAAATAATACCTGCTCCAAGTTCAAGTCCAAGGCATTTTTTGCCTTGCCAGATGATCTGCGACCGTCTCATGACTTATTACATTGTTATCGCAGCTAAGCTGAGCAAACAGGGCTGCTAAGTCTATTAATCTTCTGGAACACGAAGGCTGAAACCGTAGAAACAAAACATCTCACTACAAGATACATAAAATGTGCTATAAGAAGATAAGGGGGGAATTCAGTGCACGCTCTGGTAAGTTTTTTCTGTGCCACTGCAAGCGAGGCTGACGCACTTCTGCAAGAGCCGACTCTGGATGCAACACCACCGACAAGTTACATAAGGGAAAAGAAATTCCTTTTACAAGAGCAGCCTGCCCCAGGGGCAGCCAGCAAGATACGCTTCCCACAGGAGAATGTGGGCACTCTGCAGACGGTGGAACTGCCACCTGTACATTGACAGGGCTGGCACAACGAGCCCGACCCAGGCAGGTTAACCGCGCCGCCGGGCGGGAACTCACTGCCCAAAACGCCAAAGGGCTGGGCATATTTTAACTCAGCTAGTACTAGTGCTTTCTATTGTGCTGAAATTCACCCCACTCTGCCACCCATATTTACGCATATTTATGTCCCAAAGTACTTTTCCGTGGAATTAAATATTTGGGCTATTTGCCCAAAGCAAAGGTCCCATGAGCACACAGGAGCCACACCTTTTACAGCAGTGCTCGGATCCGAACAGCTCCAGGAGACAGTGGGGCTGCGGAAGGACAGACCGACCCGGGGGCTGAGCTGGGCTAATGCTGGTCATCCATTTGGCTTAGAGAGAGAGCAGAACTTACTGCTGGTTCTGAATGTACAGATCAGGGTAAACCAATATTTGTCTCTGACTTTATTCTTCGAGCAAAGCACTAGGATATTCCCACATCCCCTACACAGACTGCTGAAGGGAGAGTGGACTCCAGCATCCTGACAGGAACCACACCCCGCTGTGAAATGACACCTTCACCTCTCACCTCTGCAAATTAACTTGGTATTTTCTTATCTTGGGATGCACGGAAGTTTCATCACAACTGTGACACGGTTTTAATGGTCCCTTGTCTTTCCTTGCTAATTGACACTAATGGAATGACAGTTGTACATATTCGCGACAGAGCGGTTCCAAACGTAACTGAGGGCAGCAATCAAACACACATGTTTATCCTTTTGGAAAATCACCATGGGGCAGGAAGAAGGAAATACTGTTTACTTTGCTGCCTTACTTGGGAAACTAAGCTTACAGTATATAATTGTAAATAAAACAAAATTAAAAAATAATAATCATAGGCAACTGCTCTAATCCCTAAGGCACACAAACAGAGACCACCACTCATGCAGGGGAAGGAAAGCCCTGGAGCCTCTGCCCTGCACAGGACTGGGCACAGCAGGGCAGACTGAAGTGTAGGAGTCCCCAGGGAAGCAATCCAACCCCGTCAGATCCTCCCCTCTTCCCTCCTTCTGGACAGGAGTAGTAGCAGGAATTTGCTGATAAATACTCATAGTTGCAGAAGTCATCCTTGGGATGGACATAAAAATATGACAATAAAAGTGAACAGAACATTTCCTGCAGTTTCACCTTAGCAAGCTGGTCTTTGCTAACAGCAGAATCACCTTACAGCATTCCCACTGAAAATGTGCACTAAGGCAAGGATTATGAACCATCCCCTCTTTGGGCATCCAGAGGTGCTAAGGCTCATCCCCCTAATTACAGGCATCCCTGTGTCACTGACACCTCCCCATGGAAGGTGAAGCAGCAGAATAAAACAAGTACCTAAAGGAAATAAAAACAGAGTAGGAAGCCTACGCTTTAATCTGAACTGGCCACGAGATCTCCATCTCTACCACACGTGTAAGAACTTTCCTGTGGCCACAGAAGTCCTCCTGGCCAGTGAGGCTGACACCACATGGCTCCCATGGTGTGTCTGCTCCGGGCAGCCAAGCCCTTCCGGCTGCCAGTGTGTGCCTCCGCTATTTGCTGGGATCCATCACCAGCTCCTGCACTTCACGGTTCTATTCCAGGTTTCCAACACACACAGCCTCAAGGTCAGGGAAGTCAGAGCAGCACCTGATGCAGGGATGCAGCACAACAGAGCTGGGACATCACTCCAAGGCCACAGAATGGGGCATTTCCTTGCCCTCCACAGATCCCTCAGACACAGACTGCAGTGAGTGCATTACAGATTCTCCTCAGTAGGATCTTCCCTGCTGATTAAATTTTGGAAGGCAGCATTCCCGGTGCTCCCAAGACACACAAACTGGACAAGAACCAGAAATCTCCATGCAAAACAGGCTTTAAAAGAAAGCAACTGCAGCACCTTTCAAATGCTCATCCGTGTGTGGTATTTGTCACAGAAGTGTCTAAAAATGTTAGTTTACTCAATCCTTGGCCTTGCTCTAGGAAGCAGAATATAGATAACTCAGTAATTATTACCTAGTAATACCAGAAAATGATGAACAGTGCCTGAGACTTAGTAAAGCAACAAAGTAGTACAATTCAGGAGGTGGAGCAATGCAGGACAAAATCAACCTTGCTCCACAACTGATAAGGAATGTCTACATTTAAGGCTTGAAGCAACTTCATTCACACATTTATTTCTGATTATACTGTTGAACTTCCCAAAGCAAAACGAACCAAGAGCATTTCCAGTCTACAGTAACATCAGCCAAAACCCTGGAATTTTTCACATGCCCCCTCACCCCCCAGCACACCACAGAGGGCCATGTGCCCCTCACGGAGCCTCCCCGGCCTCTGCACACTGGCCACAGCAAGGCAGCCAAAGAACAACTCCCTGGCCTGCCTGCCAACAGAAAACCCTTTCAGTAAAGACTGTTCCCAATTATGATTACTCCCACTATTAGATAATAATATACCAGAGAAATTCGAAATTAAAATTCTCCGCTTCCACTAATTAAACTGCTTCACTGATACTCCTACAGACAGACACCATCCATTGCCTTGCTAATCCACCCGATCTACACCTCTAACATCTCCTGCCCTCAGGGTGGAGATTGTTGGGCACCTGCCCAGGAGGGACCAGGCTGGAGGCAACTCTGGGATACATCCAAACTGGCCATTTCCCATGTTTACAGCACAGCTTTCAGCCCAAAAAACATGGAGCTCGTGCTCGTCTGGCATGTGGCACATCTCTGCTTCCCAACACTCCTGAGACGGCGGGCACAGAGGAGGATTTGGTGGGCAAATGAACAGAATTCACAAAGGCAGGCTGTTCCTAGCGTCGGGAAGGCTGGCACTGGGTAGGGGAGGGATGGAAACCATGCACATACCCTCGGCTGCAGCCTGGGGGTTCACGGGGCAGCCTTGGCACTGCTGCTGACTGAAGTGAATTACAGAGATTGCTCACGTAATGCCCCAATTTCACCCACTGATTCAAGTGCCCCACAGTACCACAAAGCATCCCTGGACCTGGCCCTTTGCTGCCATTCAGAAGAAATTTAATCCAATGATGGCTTTAAGGAAACAAGACAATAAACACACCCTGGCACTTTTGCTCTCATATATCAGATCAAGAATTCTGCTCCTGTATATCTTTCCTCAGTAGCCTGAGTAAATAACAACTGCACTATCCTGAACTTTTACTGGTCACACAAACCAGGCAGACTCCACAATTGCCTTTAATTCAGACATACAACATACAGAGCAATAAGTTTTCCAAATTCTCTCAGGTCTGGAGACTGTGAAATTTGAACTGTTCAGTCATCACCACTGCTCTTCCATTTAAACAGCCTTTTACTAAACAGCCTTTAACTAAGCCTGGAGCAGTTTTCCAGCTCAGCAGCCCTGAGCTTTTAAATCCAGGCCTTTAAACCCGGGGCAGTCCAATTCCATTTTACAGCGTTCCAGTCTACACCTGATCCAGCATGAGCTGGGGACAGCAGAGAGACACAGACCTCACAGAATTTCAATCCCAAAAGCACATGGTGTAACCATCAAGCTCAGCTTCCACATACAGCAATCCTGTCACCACTGCAGTGAGCTGGGGGGGGCAGGAGGCAAGCCTTTCATTTCTTCCTGTTTTAGCTACTTTACATTGTCATAATACTGTTTTATGCCAGCAGGCCTGCCCAGGGTCAGTGCCACACAGAGCCAGCTTGGCAGGAGCCTGCAATCCGTCCTCAGGCTCTCACCCCAAACTCCCCCAGCAGCAACAAGTGCCTTCGGTTAATTATTCATCATGCAAATCATTTCCTTGTCACTTTGGAATGTGTTGTCGTTTCATTAGATCTCTTTTTCCGTCATGCTAAAGACAACATAACCCAGTTAGTTATTCCCCGTTACTATTCATTACTCCCATTCCTCTCTCCCTTGTTACAACCCTTCCTAAACCTGCTCTCCCGCGGTTCACAATCCCTGTCACCCGTCTCCTGCTGCTGCTGTTGTGCTTTGGGGCACATATTCCCCGCCTCAAAACAAAAAATCACCAACAGAAATCACTTCTTTCTAAAAGAAACAATCGCATATTTTTCCCCAAGACAACCATTTTACGCAGACAACATCCCTGCGTTTTTCTCTTCCGCTATACGACCGTCTTAACAGACCGACTTGCTCTCAGCTGCGAAACAAAGTCCCGAATTCGAGAAGTTCCCCCAGAGGAAAGCAAACCGCCGTGTCCCCGCGGTCCGACACCGCGGCCGCTGCGGTGCGGGGCCGGGCCGGGCCGTGCGGGGGGCGCGCACAGGGCGCTGCCCGCGAGCTGCGCCCGCACCGCGGCCCCTCGGCCCGGCCTGCCGGAGACACCTCGGAACGGGGCGGGTCTGGGGCAGCCCCGACCCCGGCAGAGCCCCCGGGCCCCGGCCCGGCGCTCCGGAGAGCCGCGGCACCGCCGCTCGCCCCGCGGCCGGAGGGGCCGGGCCGCGGCGGGGACACGC
>JAWMRA010000009.1:382543-566099 GCA_035584735.1 Pseudotriccus pelzelni | reverse complement strand
TTTACTCCCCCCCCCCCCCAGCTTTTACTAAAGGCAGACACACAAATTACTGTAAGCCCATTGCTGAACACCCTGGAGGAGCCACTTGCTTCCTGATGCCCTTATTTGTGCAGCGCTGGTGAAGCTCAAGTTCCCCAAAAAGGTCTGACACGAGCCCCAGTGCTGCCTCCCTGCTCCTTCCGGAACCCGCTTCCGTGGCTGCCGCAGGCGCACGCGGCCATCGCTCCCCGCGGGGCCAGAAGACATTTTTTTCCTCTGCTTTAACTGATACCATCCGCACGTGCATTTTTGGAAAGATAACGCACAAATTTCTGCCTGGGCCCCTTCCACTGCCTTGCCCTTTTATTTTAAAGCCTCCTGCGACCATTAGGTGGTAATGTTTCTGTTAAAAGTAATAAAATGCTTATAATCTCTCCTACTCCACAAGCTCCTAAATGAGCGAAAGCCACACAGCAAATTCCCAGCAAATACGGTATGCATTATGGCTTTTGCACTTTCTGCGAAGGTGATTCCTTTCCTGCCCTGCAGCTCATGCTGCAGCCCCTCCGGCTCCCCCAGCCCCCAGTGCTCCATGTGGCTGCTGCGTGTGATCCCACGTTGTGTTTAGTCAGGGAAGACTGGCGGGATGTTCGCTGGCAGCAGCGGATTTCACGGTAGGAAGCCAAGAGTTCCCTCTCAGAGGATTAACGTCGTTTTAATTTCTCATGGGCTTAACCAACCACCCCCCCAGGGAGCTGCAGCAGGGCTGAGGAATGATGCTGCAGGGATGGGCACCCACCCGCCTTGCCCAGGGCTGGCGGGACCCTGCAGGGGAGCAGCGCTTGACCCCACTGGGAAACGCACCCAAACTGGGGCAGCGCCTCAGCCAGCCCTGTCTCCACTCCACCAACAGAACAGAACAGATGTTAAACCAGCTCATGGGGTCCTGCGAGCACACGAAAACCTTCCTCTCAAGTTCCCCAGCACAGTAAGCCCCACAGGGGATAAACTGACAAAACTGTAGTAAAAGCAGCAGAAAAGAGAAGACGCGGCCGCCAGCGCTGTCGCAGTGGCTCCCACGCCACGTTTGTCCCCATGCGTCCCCCAGGGCAGTTGGTGCTCACCCAAGGTGGAGCTCCACGCCACGGGGGTCTCGCTGCACCCCCTGCACGCGCCACCAAGGGTCTCTGGTGGGGCCTGACTGCGGCGTTTAGCGCTATTTCAAACCACAGACTTCCGTTACTTAAACTTTGCCTAGCCAAAAAAATCTTACATTTGGCATCAATTTCTCTAACGTATTATTTAAATTTCCGCCGCTCAGGACAGCGGGACCCGCGCGCGAGGGCAGCGCAGCGAAACGCGGCAACAAAACCATCCGGCCTCGCGAAGAACTCACCGTCACCCGCCGACAACCGCCCCGTGCCGCTGAGCTCTGCGGGGCCGGCGAGGGCCACGCGCTGGGGCGAGAGGCTCAGTGCCCACCTGGGGCTCCTGCGTGGGGCGCGTGGCAGCGCTGCCGGCACAGCCACCGCCTCCCGGTGCCACCGCGCCAATTACAGCGTGCCACTCTCCGCGCCCGCGGGGCGCTGGCCTGGCGAGGGGGAAGCGGTGACGGGCCAGAGAGCGACGCTTACCAAACCTGCAGGGGCCAAGGGTGAGCGAGCCCTACGTACGGCGGTAACCGCGGCCACGGGCTGGGGTTTGCACGTATAGTTTCTTAAAGAGGCAAAAATTTACTTTCAGCTAATAAAAAAGGAAGTGCTTTTGCACGGCGGCCGCAGCCGGAGCCGCAGCGGAGCTCAGTGCTGGGGGGCTCACGGCTGGGGCGCAGACACCGGTTTGGAACGCTCCGGTTGCAGACATCTCTGCTGCAACCCGTTAATCTGCCCGCTGGCATCTGGTGGGGGAAACAGGTTCAGGCCGCTGACACGGCCATTGCCTGCAGTCCCTGGAAATGGGGCGAGGGCTGGGGAGGTGCCCCCGGGGCTCCTTCCTGCTGTGAGCCGCAGATAACGGCACCCACGGCACGGCCGGCCTCCCCAGCCAGGGCCTTTCAGACCCATGTTTGCTATTGCTGCCACGGTGCCCTCATCTCGACGCTTCCAGCGCCAGCAACCCTTCCACCCCAAGCTGTGCTGTGCTCAGAGCTGGCTGGAAACGTCTCCCGCTCAACCCAGGGGGAAAGCTGTGGCCCTTCAGCTTCGCTGCCCATGCCAGCCTTGGCAAAACCCCAGGGGCAGCTCCATCCTGGCAGTGCCCGTGGTGGGCATGGCCCAGGGCAGGGGCTGTGCGGGTGGCAGGGCAGCCCCGGCGCAGGCACTGCTGCAGCAGAAACGCTGCCTGGCTCCCACTCGGCCATTCCCCGCTCGGAGCAGGAGGGCTGGTTCCTGCAGGGCGCGGAGCTGCCTCTCAGGAGCTGGTCCCTGCACTGCCCGAGCTCCAGGGTGTGCTGGAGGTGCAACGCACGGGTAAAGCAGCCTGGAACCGCTGCCAGGAGACTCTGCAGCCAGAGCCAGTGTGGCCATGGACAGGATTTCCTGTCACGTCCTTCTGCTCCTCCACCAGTGACCCCCTCCACCCCTGCCTTGCATCAGAGCGCTAGTGGGTTCCCCGTCGCACCCTACAAGATATTACAGGAGTTAAGGGGATTTCCATGATCCTCTGCCTGCCTTGTGGCACGTACCAGCCAACCCTGGCCTGGCACAGCCCCAGCCCAGCCACAGCACCAGCACCAAAGCGACAGAGCAATGTCTGCATGGTCTGTCTCTGCATGGCGTCCTCACCGGGGCCACTCCAAGAACTGCCCGGTGGTAAAGAAAACAAACCTCGAGTCCTCATTTCAAACACTAATAATAACAAAATCAATTGCAGAGTGTAAATTAGATACGCTGACTTAATTTTCCTGGGATTTTGGAACAGTCTGCTGAGAAATATTCATTCCTGGATTAGAATTTAGTACGTTTTGACAGGAATGGTGATACCCTGCATGAGGGATCTCCTCTTTTCCCATCCAGAAACCTTTTTCCAGGCAAAGCACAAGCACTCTGGTAATTTCTTTTGGCTTTCTAGAGGTTCAGCAGCCTGATCAGAGCAAAACTCCTAAGAAGGGTAAAAGGTACCCAGAAGTTTCATCTGCAGGGATACAACAGATAAGAATTTCCCATGGGTGTCAGCCCCCTGTGCAGGAACCCCACATCCCTCAAGGGCTCGGTCGGAACAGAGGCATCCCCGGAGAAGGGTCCTGGTCCAGTCTGAAAATCACGGCTGAAATGACAGCGACTTTCTCCTTTGTGGTACAGCTGTGGCACTGCTGGGCACAGCACCAGAGCAAGCACCCCCTTTAGTGGGACGTGAATACACAGCTCTAAATGCTGAGAGCGGGGCCCGTGTGCCTTCCCCGTGGTGTCAGACACTCAGCTGGGGAAGTCTTCACGCTCCGGTGAAGGAGTAAAACTGCTCATTAATTACTGATCACAGACAAACTTGTTGGCACATTTTTGCTCATTTTGGCCATAGTTTGCTTTGCTGTGTTGGTTCTGCATTGAGCTGAAGTGTCAGTCCCAGCCTGTTCAGGGCAAGTCGTGGTGGTGGAACACACGACAACACTCTGCCTGGCTTTTTTTTCCTTTTTAATTGTTTTCACTCCTGAAGAGTTGTCCAAAGCCTCAGGTCTTTCTTAGGCTGCAGTTATTAAAACAATGAGTTCCTCGGGAAAGGCTTTCCCCTCTCTCAGCCCAAATGCGGGGCCACACGTGCCATCCCAAGGGCGGGCAAGGTCTGCACCAGCGCTCGTGCCACTGCCAGGAGCACGGGCAGTGCCAGCAAGGGGGTTTCTGTTCTGGTGGCCGTGTCTGACTGATCACCCGACTCTGTGTTTTTCATTATTTTTCCAAATTTTGGTCACGTCTTTGCCTCTGTTTTGAAAAATGATGACTGTAAAAGTTTTCAGGGCGGCAGCATTTCGTTTGCAAAGATTGAGGAGCCTTTGGTTAACCTGTAAAAAATTATCTGGATCAGAGGAATTGGGAATACATACAGACAATCTCTCCTTTCCCTCATTAGGAGATAAAGTGTCCTTGCTCCTTATTTTCATCCCAGTGTTGGAGATAACTGGGTGAGTGCTGAGTGGGAGCATCTCAGCATCCCTGAGCTCCATCCCATACGGGATTGTTTAGGCTGGAAAAGTCCAAACATAAAGGAGGAAGGGGCTGGCTCAAAGAAGTGAAACACGTAATTCCCAGAAGTGAAAGCCACATGTAAATGCAAAGTGCACCAGGTAAAACAACTGATACTTGCTTATTGTCTGGCATTTTTCCCCTTCAGACAGTAGCTGCCAAACATTTGATGCTATGAAAGGCCCTTCCTGTTGTATTCTTTGTGTTTCTTTTTTTTACTAAGTGTACCCAGGCATAAAAGATATTTTTAAGAAGTTCACGGATTTTCAGGCCTAGGACTTTAATTTTCTTTTTCAGTCCTCCCAGTTATCCATCCCAGCGCCCAGCAAGGAGCCAGCAGAGCTCCGCTCCTTCGCTGCCTTTCACAGCCTCCCTGAGCTTCCAGAAAGGAATGTCACATTCCTGCCCGCACCAACGCTGCCAAATTAAATATTAACCCCTGGAAATGGTGCTCATTTCCCTCGCATATCGTCTGGGTGAGGCTCCCCAGGCTCTGACGTTCGGCTGGCGGAGGAAGGAGTTCCCCTCCCGGAGCAGGACTGCGGGTGGGTGCTGGGCCCACATCTCCTGCCACCCTCAGCACACAGGCATCAGATCCAACCCTGCTGTCCGACCAGAACCTCAAGCACCAGGATTTCATCTCCAAATCTACTATTTCAAACCTGAGCTGCCCAGCTGTGGGGTCTGTGAGGGGCATTGCCCATCATGACAGCGGCATCAAATAGTTCACAGCCACATTTGGAAACAAAGGAATTCTTCACGGAAAGACCATAGCCAACTACTTGTTAGTTACTCTCAGCATTTAACTCAAAGCACAGCTGCTGCTGTGTGAACAGGAGCCAGAAACGCTGCTCTGGGTGAAAGCTCTGGAGTTTTGGTGTTTTATCAAAGTATTCCCTTCGCTTCCAGAGGGTTTGTGTGTCTGATCCAAAGCAGCCACGTTTCAAAGAATTCTGCTGCAGAACTGCCAAGGGGCACAAGTGGAAGCAGAAGGCGAGTCTGCCTTCACACAGAACGCAGCAATTCCAGGCATGGAATTGTTTATAAAGGATCACGCTCTAAAGGACAACGATCATTTTTGTCTGACATTTGTTACAGCAGCATCAGCTGATCAGCGTGGTCTGGCAGAGCAGTACAAGCTGGAGTCACTGCTGAAATGCTGAGAGCTGTTCATGTTCCTGGCCGGCTTCAGCACTGGGAGTGGCAGAGCGGCTCCGAAATAATGCACAGCCTCCCCTGTATGGTGAAATAATGCACAGCCTCCCCTACAGCCCCACACTGTACAACACAGTCCCACTGCCAGCACTGCCACAGATGGGCAGGCAGGGACAGGGAGCAGCAGTTCCCTCCTGCCAATGAGGGACATCGCATTCAACGTCTGATTTCATTTTGATGTGAGCACAGAGCGTTGTTGCAGCTTGGCTTACACGCACACTTCAATATCAGAGTCTAAGGAGCGGGGCAGACACGACTTTCTGGGCCCTCCATATTTTTAGCCAAATGACAGGAATGCTATTTTTTTCCCATTTTTTAGAGAGCTCTGGCCCCAGCAGTGCCCAGCTCCCGCCTGAACAGCATCCTACATGGTTTTGCACACCAGTGTTGGTGTCACACCCCTTCTGCCAGCTGCAGCGAATCCGTGCCGCTCCCCTCTCGGAGCACCAGCCCTGTGTGCCAAGAGAGAAAGGCTGTTCCAGTCCTTCTAAGGCGGCTGCGGGCCCGGCCCCGGTGGGAGGGGGCAGTGCCAGGGCTGAGCCCTGACGGAGCCAGGACACGCAGGGGCAGTGGGAGCACGGCAGGAAGAGGTGTGGGGGCAGAGAACAGCCAGGGGCCCTGCCAGAACACCGAAAAGTCTCTCCGGCAGCGACCAGAGACGTCGTGCCATAAATCCTCCTGCTGACGGCCGAGTGCAGCCAGTGGACACCTTGCCCCAGTATCGCCTGCTGATCAGTCCTGCAGTGGAGGCAGAGAGCAGGGACCATCACTGCCCACCACTGCTCCCGGTCCAGCTGCGTGGGCACAGCCCTCCCTGTCCCTTGTGCTGTTTCCAACAGCAAAGTGCAATCCTGGCGGTGCCAAAGGCATTGGAAGCTCTCGTGTGAAGGCACAGCCACGAACGCTCAAACCAAAGCCATCCCTGTGAGCACAGTTTGGGGGGTTGTTCCTGGGAAATGGGCTGGGAGGGGCAGCAGGACCTGCCTTGGCCCTTGACATCAGGCTGGTGACACAGCTCAAGGCAACAGGAGCTTGTTACCACATTTCAGCTCCTGCACGTTTCCCTCAGCTCCAGGGGAGGACGGTGGAATGTGCTCGAGGAAACAGGGCTGCGGGCACACTCTGGGACAGGACGGAGCAGTCAGCCCTGCCGGAGCGGGAGGGAAGCTACGGGAGGGTGGGGGTGGTGGGGCAGGAGAGGCTCGGGTGGTGTGGGACAGCTGAGACCCTTCAGGTCCCTGCCTGGGAGGGGGCATCACTTTTTTATCACTTTATTAACGTGATGCCTAAAGTTTTCCTCCAACCTTGCAAATTGGAACACTCGAACCAATATATTCTTCAGTCTCTTGAGCAAACCACAGTCCTCAATTTCTTTACGAGATGCTGCTAATTCCCATGGGTCTAGTTGAGATCTACTTTCATCCGCTATGAGACATCCTTCAAATAAGCATTTTTATAGCACATATTTTCCCAGCCTGAGGAATTAACCAAAACAGGGGGGCACTGGATTCACAACATGAGAGGCCACATTACTTCATTAGAACAACTTCTCTGGTCAACAGCCCCCATCCAGATGCACCAACCGCATCCCGTCTTGCACAAAGTAAAAGTTATCAGATTAAAAAAAGGGGAAGACAACAAAAGTATTGGTTCTGTCTTGCTCTCACCAAGATCGTGCCAAAAAAGGACAATTTCACAGGTTTTTTTTGTAGTCACAAACAGGCTGACAGACCCCCCCCAGGTAACCAAAGTGCAGTGACCAGCACAAACCCACGGGACAGACAGAACGCACCACCCACTTCACCTTGACACAAACCAAGTTCCACGATCTGCTTTCCTGCAACACAACTGTTCATAGAAACATCCATCCTGTTCACCCAGACCCCTGGCCGTATTCCAGGAGAGCACAGCCCTTCCACATCCTGCCATGCCATTGAGAGAAAAGCAGAGCAGTGCTCGCCCAGTACAGACCAGTTGGGGCGGCGGGCGTACTGGGGCATAGGGCAATATCCCCAGAGCCAGGGTTAATGATCAGCTCATTCCATCAACAGCAGCTGGGGTCTCTAACTCAGTATTTAAAGTTGTTCTCTTTACGGTTAAGTAATGACAGTAGGTGCATGTCATAAAAATCAGATTGCAGGGAATTGATTATTAGGTCATATTTTAATTGGAGGCTTTTTTAGGGAAAGAGGCACTGTCCTTTGTACTGTCTGTTTTTAAAACAGATATAAGGAAAAATATGAAAGATACCATTACAGGACAGAAAAATGAAGAAGTGGCACATCCAGACAGTGAGTGCATTAAACAGATTTATAGGCTGCCTGTTACAGGCATGAAACAGAAACCTTCTTTAAAACAAGATTTAAGCAGCCCAAGGAATCAAAATTAAGCCCATCATGCTAAAAAATCCCGTTGGAGAAACTTATGTTCGATGATGTTAGTGCAACAGAATCACTGTAATGACAGGCAGCAGCTTTCAGGGACAAAAAGCTGATTTCTCTGATATAGTTCAAAATGGGAATAAAGTAGCTAAGAGGAAGCATTTCAGTCTGATTATTTTTATCTTTGTCTTGTGTAGAGCAATACTGGGTGTTACACAGAGCAGTCTGAAAAGCATTTTAGGAGGTGAGCAGGCTTGTTCTTCCTCACACAGGCAGCAGAGCCTGAAAAGCTGCTTTCACAAATACAACAAAAGTCACACCAAACCCCTTGGAACCTCGTGTCACAGTGAGCAGAGGAACTGTTAATGAGCACAGGATAATTGTAACTAAACATTAATTCCTCTCTATTTATTTTGGTTCAAGGTCAATTCTGATGTTATTTCTTCCCTTGCCAAGCTGCAGCAAACACTCAGCCCAAAGGTGTTGCAGGCAGGAGAAAACAAAGGCTGAATTAACCTCTGATGGGAACAGGAAAAGTCATTTCAGGCTCCTCTGAGGACACTACTACTGAAATCCCTGTAGGAAACGGCAGAGATCAAAGCAGAGGAGAGAGCATAATGACTGCCCTGAAATGCGGAACAACTAATTAAAAGGAAATAAGATAAACATGCTGAAAAGCAAATAGGAACTGAAAATAAGTTGCTCCCAGGTCAGGAAAAGGTTATTTACCTGTGACAGAACTATACACACAAGCCTCAGACAAGCCAGCATTGCTTAGGGCAGTTGATAACTAAACCATTCCCTGCAGAAATACTGGGCTGACATACAGAGAAAACAGAATTTCTCCACACACCATAAAGAAAAATACTGTTAGGATAATAAAGTACTCTCTCTTCACTCAAAAATATATTGCTAAATATAAAACTCTAGTAATTGAAGCTCATAGTCAAAGTTTTTAAACTCAGGCCTCTGTAGAAATGTGCTCTAGCAGCACCATGTTTGTTTTCCCTGGCTGCTGCTCGCCCTGGAGAGCCCCCAGCCATTGTGCTCCTGCAGGAGGAGGATTTCCGCTGGTAAACCTGCCAGGGAAACACAACCAGGCATCCCAGGAGCTGTATTTCAGTGGGAGAATGGCAAACTCCTCAAGTGCCAGGAGCTGTTCAGTAACAAAATAGACGTGGGCAGCCCAAGGTCTATCAGGCAAAGCCACGTTCATTTTAAGACTCTCCATGGGCTGATCAGGGGAAAGGAGACATGGGGACTGCTTGTTTAAAGGAAAAAAGAGGAAGTCCGGATGATTTTTACAGCTACCATTCCGAGGATGGAGAGAGCACGTTGGAATGATTCACACATCCCGAGCCACTTCCCCGATCGGCCGAGGGCAGAGGCGCCACTTATCCCTGCGGAGCCCTCGTGTGCAGCTCCTGCCCGAGGCCTTGGGTTACATCTGCTCTGTGAACTTCCACTTACGGGGGATATTTCTGGGCACTTTCACTCGTAACCCAGCTCTGTGCATTAGGTTTTTGCACGTTGCCCCTCATTTGCTACATCCACAGGCCCTGTGTGCCGACCCTGCTTCCATGTGCCGCATTTCACAGCACTCCTGCTTGTGTCACAGAGACCCTCAGCGTGGACCAGTTCCCCCTCACATTGCTGCACGAACACCAAACACGCATTTCCGCTGCCAGATAAACCAAACTGGGTCACTTTGTTTCTCTGCAGTGACTCCTGATTCCATCTGACTGTCCCACCACAGCCCAACACCCACACAAGCGCTCACACGAGCTCTGCCTCCAGCAAACAATCTAAACAGGCTTTCCCAAGAAATGCTATGTTCAGCCGCAATTTTTTCTGCTGTAATTTATTCAGCCAGAAAAAAAAGACGTTTGAGAACTGTCAGCTCATTCCTACCTGTTGAGTTGGGTCCCTCCTCGTGCCCCCGTGGCACAGCTCTGTGGGCACTCCTGCCCACGTCGTGCAGCACTGGGATCCTCGTGCAGGGAAGGAAACAGCCCCACGGCTCCTGTTTAACCCCTCTGGGCCTCACACCCTCCTGATGGAGCTCCTGGGGCAGGTGGTATCCACCCCCTCCTCTGGCTCATCAGCACTGCCAGCTGCCCCCAGCCCCTCACCCTGTGGGATGCTCCTCCACTCCTGCCCAGCACTGCATCACCTGGCTGGGCAGGTCAGCAGCTCCCTCGGGGTGTTTCCTCTGAGCGTTTGGAAAGCTGGGCTGTGCCAGGGTCAGTCCTCACCTTTCCCATCAGAAAGAAATAATCAAGCCAACAACAGGTGGGCTGTGTCTGTTCCTGAACAGCGCTCACCAAACAGAGCACGTCTCTGGGAAGGAGAGAGAATTCCTAAGACTGAGCCCTGGAGCAGCTGAGAGCACACAATTTATTTCAGAAGTCAGCAGGGAAGCTGCTGAATTGCTTTATTTATCAAATTACTTAATTATTTCAGCTGGAAAGTTATTCATTAGACCGTTCATCCTGTGATTTTTATGTGACTATGTCAGGAAGTGAGGCAAGAGCACAGGAACGGACAAAGCCGCAGTTAAATGTCCCACTTCACTTGTGCAGGTCAATAGCACAGTGAGACACGGAAAACTGAAAGGAAGATGAGTCTAACAGGCACCATGCCCTGCAATCGGCCACCTGCAAGGCCCTGCCCTCAGGTGTTCACGAGCTCAGGTCATGCCCTGGTGCTGCTGATCCAAGAGCTGTGCTGAACAAACGCTCTAAAGTGTCCTTGTTGAAGTGTGTGGTGCTGCACTCACCCTGGGCTGACAACACTTCACCAGCCAAAGGCGAGTGTTGGGCTGGCAAAGAGACTCCCCAGTTCCTCCATGGAGTTCCTCCTGGGCTCCAGGAAGGTTATTTACCTTCAATATTTTTAGGAAGAAGAAACCAAACTGAAACCAAGCAGAAGTTCGCTGAATTAACGTCTCCATTGCTGCCAACATCAGCAGTTCAACTCCGAACTGCCGCGGGCCAGTGACGTGGTCGGACACAGCGGTGGGCTCAGACAGAAGGTGTCAGCTCACTCCATTGCCAGGGCTGGGCAGGCACAGCGCTGAACCCACGGCCCCTGCAGCACCCTGTGGGCCGTCCTGCTCTGCTGGAGAGATCTCAGAAACCGTTTTTAAAACAACGCAGAGCGGGAGCTGCTGTGGCACAGGGCACTGAGGAGAGCTGGGGGCAAGGAGCAGGGCACCTGTCCCCAGGGCAGCACTGCCGAGGCAGCGGCGGGGCAAGAGGCGATGGGAACAAAGGCAAATCCTGGAAGCACCCTCTGAATGTCAGGAAAAACCCTGCAGGAGATTTTACACATTCCGAGCTGCAGGCGAGCTGAGGTTTTCTGGGGTTTGGAAGGAATAAAAAAGCAGACCCACGTGTTTTCCAGCGGGTGTGGCGCTCGTTGCGATTTCCCTCCAAAGGCAGGTTCCAGCAGCTCCATCCCCTCCAACCAGGCATCTGCTGGAGAACATACCTCCCTCCCAGACTGACTTTCCAGGAACCTAAAGCAGTGGCAGCCCGGTGTTTGCCTGGGAAAGTGGCTGCTGGGCCGGGCAGAGACGAGGGCGGCAGGGCGGCCCCTCGCCCTCCCCACGGCTCATCCCAGGAACAGCTATTTTTAGATCACTTACTGCCACTAAAACATACTCGGACTGTTTTCAGGCTGACTCACAGCTGAATTCCTGTTCTGGAGGCACTTCCAGTCCCCACCCAAAATAAGGGAAGACAAAACAAAATGAAAGCAAAAAAAAAATCCTGGCTGGACCCGAACCAAAGCACGTGTCCAGCTGTGCTGATGCCGGTCTCCAGAGTCCAAGTGTGGCTCTGCCCAGGGGGAGACCTGCACCCACACCCACACCTGCACCCACTTCAGACATGCTTAGCCCAGCTCAGCCGAACCAGATCGTGTTTTGGGGCTTTCTTAATTCAAATTCTTTCGTATACTACTGAGGAATAGAAGAATTAAGCAGAGAGGAGCATGTATGTGGAACTTAACACAGAGTTTTTAATTCTATTTGATCACATTTTTAATTGCAAGACCAGCAACACCACAGTAAACTGTGTAATGACCAGAAATTTCACCCATGAGTTTGGGGAAACGGAGGTCGTGGAGACTTTAGAGACTGCCACGGAATCAAAGGTACAAACCAGGGCTGTCTCAGCAGGGGGAAGAGATCAGAGGCCAGCAGGTCTCTGTCTGGAGCTCCCCAGCCAAAGAGAAGGTGCCGTGATGTGACCTGTGCAGCTGCTGGGGCAGTAACAGCATCACTGTCATGGAACCAGGGGATCGAACGCTGGGAGCTCTGTTCAGCAGTGCTGGGCTCCCAGTTCTGCCTCTGCACCCTTTTTGATGATGGATCTTTGGTATATATTGACAGAAAGAGCACATATTTGGAGATGATTAGTGTGGGTGCCCAGCCGACAGGGACCAGCTGCGTGGGTAAATGCCGTGCTGGCGTGTACACAGGCACGTATCCTTAGTGACTCAGTCACTTAGAGCGAGCAGATGACCCCGCTCACCTCTGTGGACACCGCAAAACAACTAATTGAGCATATTAATCCACAAGAACTGTCACTACACGTTGCTTACGAAGAGAAATCACCTCCTGGCCATCGATACCCAGGCACGGGATGCCACGTCTGTATAGACACATCTCCAGAGAGGGCAGTGGCAGCCACTGTGCCTGTGGCTCCAGCCCCTGCCTCAGGGCTTGGACCAGACTCTTGAGCAGGACAGCAGAGCAGGACCCAGGCAAGGCCAGGGCAGTGATACCTGGATGCCTTTAGGTGGGCAGTGCCTCCTCTTCCAGCAAACCCAGCCTTGGGCAGGATGTCTAAACGGGCAAAGCAACCGGAGCTTCTGCACGGCTGTTTCTGTGCTAAAAGAATCAAAGCAAAACTCTAAGTTTCTTCTGGATTCCTGCCAAGAGCCCAGAGTCACCCCCCGGGGGTACAGCACTGCTCTGGGAACCAGACCCTGCTTTGGTAACGCTCTGATGGGACCGTGCCAAGGCACGGACCACCTGGCACGGACCAAGGCAGATGGTGAGGCTTCGTGGACGCTCCAGAGATCAGCAAATAAAGTGAAACAACACAGAGGAGACTTTTTCTATTTTTTTTCAAGCAGGATGCAGGGTTTATTATCTGGGGCTGGTATCTCTGGCACAGTGAAGCACGCTGAAGATGATCGACACATCAGAGAGAGCTGAACTCAGGCTGACCTGGACGGGATCCAGAGGCTGTCCCGTTTCCCGTGCTGGGGAGCAGCGAGTCCCCAAGCAGGGCTGGGGGCTCCTCATCTCCTGCAGGAATGCAGGCAGGGAAGGGGGCTGCCTACACCCTGCCCCTGCTCCCTCCAGGCAGCTCCTTCTCCAGCCCAAACTCCCACAGGGTCATTATTCCATTGATCTCTTCCCCCTTTCCATCTAAACACGGGACAGTCCATTGGAGAGTAAGTCACGCTCCTGATCGATCTCACAGGGATGTCAGGCAGGGATGGGCTCCTTATTAGCTCCTGTCCGTTAGCAGAACTGCTAATGAAGTTTGGACTGTAAGGTCCAAATTCTGCCTCAGGCTGTATGTTCTGCTGGCATTAAAGACAGCTGCATTAACGTTAGGTAGCTCCATACTCCGATAAGCGACTGGGAGAATGCCCCTGTGAGCTTGCCTGGCTGTCCTGCTGAGCACAAAGCCACATTTATTTCAGCCCATCCCAGGTCCAGTCCAGCATCACGTTACGGCTCACAACGCAGCTGTTTGAGAGCAGTGTGTTCTTCCCTCCAAGAGCTGACTTGATGGTCTTTTGTTTACAATATTGATGTGCTGGGGGGGGTATCCTGCTCCGAGAGCAGGGTCCTCCTGTACTGCTGGGAGTGAGCATCTCTCCTGGTTTGCTGAAGGTCTCCTGTGCAATAAGGTAACAGGTGCATTTACAGGAACACAATCAGCTCACACTTCTTCTATAGCATAAAGTTATCTAAAAAAATGGCACGCGACTGAATGTTCTCCCTCCGAGAGTTTCCTCCCTGCCGTCTCCCGCTGCAGGGGGGTCTCCTTCCTCACTCACTTCCTGGTGATTGTCAGCCTGCGCAGGAGCTGCCTTGTTTTGGCCATCAGCATCTCTCTGAAGTGGTCACCCATGAGGAAATAGAAAACAGGATTAATGGCACTGTTTAGAAAGGCGAAGGGCCTCGTGATGACGTAAATGGCGTTGATGATGCCCCGCGTGCACTCGGGGACGTTCAAGGCCGGTATTCGGGAAGCGAGTCGGACGTTGCGCATGACGTGGTAGGGAGTGAAGAGCAGGGAGAAGATCACCATGGTGAGGATCACGAGGGTGAGAGGCTTCTCGAGGGTCAGGGGAGAACTGAGTTGCTCACTCCTGTTTTTAAGAAAACGAACCATCTTCACGTAGAAGCAGCACATGATCAAGAGAGGGATGAGGAACCCAAAGACAGTCAGGAACACGCTATAGATGAGGTTTTTTGCGGGGTCTCCAGAGCTCGCATAATCAAGACACTTGTAATTATTGGCAGGGGTTAGAGGCTCCAGGAAATGCACCAGCGGCAGCAGCTCCAGGATCACCCCGATCCATATGGCAACGGACACCAGAACAGCCGTTCTCCTCTTCTGGAGGACGTGGTCCCTGAAGGGGTGCTTTATGAGCATGTACCGGTCAACACTGACAGCAGTGAGGAAGAGGATGCTGCTGTACAGGTTGGCATGCAGCAGGAACCTGTTGCTGTGACACAGGATGCCCTCCTTTGCCCACTGATCTCGGGAGTAGCTGTTCACCAGTATCGGCAGAGTACACAGAAACAACAAATCTGATAGGGATAAATTGAACAGGTAGATGTTGCCGCTTTTCCATTTTTTCAGGCAGAAGATGTAGCCAAACACCACAATGGTGTTTCCAATGAAGCCTAAAATGAACTCCAGGGTATACATGGTGGAGAGATAATACTTTTCTAGGATTCTATTTGTCAGCAAGCAGCCACTGGTCTCATTCACAGCCTAGAAAGTTAAAAGGACAAAAAAAAAAAACAACAACAAAACAAACCAAAAATGAGTAAAAGAACATTTACGTATTTATATTGTTATTGTAATTGGTGAATACATCCTCCAGTTTCATTCCAGCCTTCATGTGTTACCTGACCTGAAAGAATGTCTCTCACACATGGAACCTGCACTTTCAGCCACCGACCAGGGTTATGGCGCAAGACGAAAACGTGCCTGAGCAAAGACCTGTGTGAGGAGTCTGAAGTAAGAGCGGCACCTGAAGGCACCTGCCATGACGTGCCAGCTGCCGCTCGGCCAAAGCCACAGCAGTGCCAGCGGCCAGGAAAGTGAAATTGGCCTGTCAGTGCCCTGTCAGAGCCCTTGCTGGAACTCATCTGCCCCCGTTACCCAACGCCGGTCCCATGAGCCCTCACTCATCACCGAAGCAGAAGTTTGCTGTCAGGGCTTATGAAGGATGAGCTCATTAGCAGCAGTGCAGACACACTACTCGGAATTCATTAGGAAGGCAGGAGAGATGCGTTTGTTAAATTAACAGAACCATTAATCGTGCGCTTTGCACAGTTTTGCTGGTAACTGGGTACCAGAAGAGCACGGAGGATGGAGTGTCTGTCCTGTGCGCCCTGCCAAAGCTTTCCAGGAAGCTGCACCATGCACGAGCTTGCCTGAGGACGAGTTTTGCTTGCTTTCTTTCTAAAGGTTGGTTGAAAAAAATCCTTTCAGGACAGGGGAGAAAACAGAGCAGGATCTCAAGTGCTCTCCGTGTTTCCTCCTCAGCAAAGCCTGCACTGCAGGGAGCTGCAGGACACAGACAGCTTTCAGTGAGAGCTGAAAGCGAAGTGTCAGCAAACAATGAGAAAGCAGGGAAAACAAAATGCTAGGAACTGGAATATAGATCAAAACTGAAGTCAAGCTAAGGTTAAGCATTTTCAAAGGTGTTCTGGAGTCCACAACCTGTTCACAGGTCTCTGCCCTCAAAGCACTGCATTTCAATTTAAAGGTAGATCACGAGGCAGAACGAAGCACAGCATACTCGAAACTTAATAAAGTTACATCCAGCAAGTCTCTACATTTCCTCTGTGCCCCGCGGGGGACAGAAATGCTACAGAGTGCTCCCTCTGCTCAGAGCCACCTCAGCTGCAGCACCTACCGAGCACTGGCTGCTCGGCTCTTGAGGAGAAACTCAACACCTTAGCGAGGTTTGAAATCTGGAAAGCACAGCACGGGCATTAGCACTCTAAATACTCATAACAATTTACAAGTTCCCGTATTGACAGATACATTGATTTAGGCAGTGCATCAATCTAAGCAGCCTCAGAAAAAGGCTGATTAATCAATTTTAAGGTAAGCAGGTGAAGCAGTTAAAGGTTCGCTCAGGAAAGGGCTCGCCGGAGGAAGAGAAGAGGCTCCCCAGCCCCGGCCCCCTTACCATGCCCAGGGCTGCGGGTGCTCCAGGATCCGGGGGTGCCTCCGCGCTGCCTGCCCTGCCGGTACGAGCAGCATTCAATCCTTAACGGCTCCACGCAGAGGCAGGATCTGCTTGGCTGAGCAGCACATGGAGCAGTGGGAGGGTGGAGCTGCCCGCTGTGCGCCGAGGGAGCTGCGAACGACGCTTGCACTTCGCAGGGGTCCGTTCGGAACCTGCCCGGCGCGGAACGAGGCGTGCGGAGGGACAGGGCACGGCTGCCCATCCGTGCCCTGGGTGATGCCCGGGGGCTGCAGGAGGGCACAGCTGGTGGCTCGTTCCCTGCTCACACGCAGTCAACCCTCAGCCCTGGAGCAGCCTCTCCTACTGCACCCGCAGACCGGCACAGCAGCCGCCGCAGCTCAGCGACTTCCCACAGTTCGCAAGCCAATTAAACAGTACATTTAATTGTATTACAGCAGAGCGCTAAAGAAGAGCACTTCGTTTTCATACAGTAACACGTCACCACTCCAAAGCTCACTGCTTCGTTCAGCGTTGCAATATAGAAATTATTGGCGAAGATGAAAATACAATAAATACTGCTAATGCAAAATGACCCAGCTCCACTGTGATTGATGCTCCTGAACTATCTCATTCCACCCCCTACCACAGGCAGGGACACCTCCTACTAAACCAGGTAGCTCCAAGCCCCATCCAACCTAACCTCGGACACCTCCAGGGATGGAGAAGCCACAGCTTCTCTACCTTTTTTCCCGCCTCCCCTTTACTGTATTGTAATGTATTTTGCTATTAGCAAACATTAACCCTTTCAAGAGATATAAAAAGCTGTTGTAGCTTTTCTATGCAGACAAGGCCAACACATCAGCTCAAATTTAAGCAGTACAGAAGCTGATTTAAAATTCCAACACTGATTTACAGCTGATTTAAAATTCCAATTAAAAAAGCTAACAGTGGCTTCTCATTTACCAGCTTTTAAATATATTGTCCATTCAGGCAATTGCTGGTGCACTGAAGGATAAAGTGGGACTGAATAAATGGAGCGTTTCTTCCTTCCCACTGCAGTAACACCTCAGAGAACAGGCGAGGGAGCAAGAAATGCTCCTTAATGTCATTTCAGCAGGTTTACTTTTGTCCCAGCTTTACAGCTCCGTGACTGTTGCATGGGTTCATTGTTTCCGAGCACAGCTTTCTAACCCTTGTTATTTTGAGGCTCTCCCAGTCACACGAACTGGCACCTGTAATTCCACTGCCTTCAGACAGCCCTATCCCTAAGGAACACCCGATCTGGGGGGCTCAGCAAAGTCTCTGTGGTTGCCAGAGAGGTCAGTGCCCAGTGCCCCCTGCCTGGTGCCACGGGCCATGCCAGCAGCTCCGGGCACTCCTCCTGGCACAGCAGGCTGCAAACGTGCTGTCCTCTGCTGGGAAGGGCTCAGCCAGGGCTGCAGCCAAGCTCAGCATGAGGAACCAGAACAAAACCCAACAGCTCAATGGGGTAACTGGTAACGGCGGCACTGGGGCCCCTCTGCGAGCCCTTAACGGGAACAACGGCTGGGCTGAGCACACCAGCAAAAGTTCCCTGCATTTCCCAACAGGCAACAACCCAACCAACAGCTCCAAAAACACTGAAGGCCAAAACTATTGTCAAGTTCTGTTTCTAGGGAGCTTGTTGGTTTGTTTGTTTGTTTTGAAACCAGTGTAACACTTCAGCAAAAAGTTAAGGGCTCTTAAGAAATGGATAATGATGAAGCCCTGACTGCTGCAGATGCTTTGAGGGTGATTTATTTCCTCCTCCACTCCCTTATGAGTGTGAACTTCGTTCTCTTCATACAGCTACCCCTGCGCCATGTTCTGTATAGGTGACAGGGCAGCTGGAGAGTCTGTGACCAGCCTGTCTGTGCTTGGGCATCCCTGCAGGGTCTGAGCTCTGAGAGCAGATCTGGTTCCTCTGTGAGCTCCATGTGGAGCTGTGAGTCCCACCATGGCAATGGCAAGGCTTAGTCCCTGACTGTCAAACACCACATCCCAGCTCGGCCTCTGCTGGGAGACAGGCCAAAGCCTTCCCTTGGGGTGATTTGTCCTGTTTTCTGGTGTAGAAAAATGAGTTGCTTACTGCAGCTCCAGCCTCTCCTGCCGGTGATGCCAGTGGTGCATTTTCACTGTCTCATTTGGTGCCACACCAGGCAGCTCCGACCCCAAAAGTCTATTTTAGGAATCTAAAAAAACCACATACAGTCCAATCAATCATGATTGCTAATGCTTACAAGACATTTACTTCTGGTTCCAAGAGAGTCCTATAAAAACACAGAGCACGAGGTTGGCAAGTTTTGGCTGGCATTAGAACATAAATTTTTCCTTCTGCCTTACAGGTAGGCATTGAGTGCAGCCACTGCCTGAGCCACAACAGAGGGAACAGCATGGACAGCGAGGGTTCCCCAGGGCTGCTCCAGCTGGGCTGGCACAGGCAGGTCCAGCACTCCCAAAGGGAGGCAAAGCCAACTTACCCGAGGCAGTCTGGGGGACAGCAGTGCAGCCTGCTGAGGGATGCGGTGTGGGCACGTCTCCTCCAACACAAACATCTTCTCTGAACAGTCTCTCAAGCCAGGCTTTGTCTGTCATAAATCCCACTAGCATTTACATCCCAGAAATGCCCATCCCAGGCAATATTCTTGTGGACACGATCCTGACAGTGTATAGAAAGTCAGATCAAAGGTGTCAGCAAAACCCCAAAGCCCAACTTCCTCAGGAATACTAAGGTGCTGTTAATTATTTTCAAGTGTAGGAGAAATAGAGCTCCAGTGGAGACTCCTGCTGCCAGCAGGCAGGAGCCTAGTCCATGGATGAGTGTGGGATGTGCTGGCAGTGCTGCAGAGAGACCCAAGAAATCGCTTCCAAACACACTGGGAGTGAGCACATGAGCACACCCAGAGGCTGTGCACAGCCCCACCCCAACATTACCAGTATTCACATTAACAGGAACAGAAGAAATAAAACATCTCCTGGAGTTTGCCTTGGGCTGTCTGCAACAGCCACCCTTCGGCTTCAGCACACCTGCCATTGCTTCCTGATAAATGGGACACTTGAGTGGCAAAGCACACTGCATTGTGATCAAAGACTAGTTTAATTTTTATATTCAGCTTAAAAAAGACAAAAAGCACAGCAATCATCCCATAACACCTTCCATCTGAACAGGCTGCACACACTCAGGAAAAATAACCCAGAACTATTGAAGATTCGGTATCTTTTATGCAAAAGAAAAGCAGGATAGATACATGAAGTACATGGTCATGGCTTGATTAGCTTAAACCAACAGCCAACCCCCGCATTCATGCTGCAAAGTTTTAGGGTTTATATTTAGCACACAAAACATTTACGCAGAGGTTATCTGTTCCACACAGAAAGCTGAACTCTTTTTTCAAACCCGTAAAGCTACTAAGCTAATTTTACTTTTAAAAAATCATATGTAAAAACTACTGAACAATTTTAAGGACAATTAGAACACACAGCACACGACTTATCAGATAAGCAGAGCATGGACCATGCAGCAGTGCTATTGTAAGGCTGGGACCTTCACAGCTTCCCTTTTCCCGATGAAAATCCAGTGCTGGTTTGTTGCAGTATTTCCTGCTAGTTCAAGGATTAAAGAAAGTGAGTACAAGTAAGACAGGTGCTTTTTAAAAGTTTTAACACCACCACCACCACCCCCCAAACCCCAAACCACTTGCACAATTTTTCAGCCATCCCACTGGGTTTCCAAGTGCTTCCCTCGAGCCTTGCTTGGTAGGGACAGCAGCCCCAGCCCAGCCCCTGCCTGCGATGGGGGGGTCCCAGCAGCTGCCTGGCACCTGGTCTTGGTGCCCCCATTGCTCCCACCGCCCCCCGCAGCAGCAGGGCCGTGCTGGCACATCCCATGGGAAACAGGAGCCGTGAGGGACAGGGGGAAAGCAGCCACTGAGTGTCTCCCGTGTGCTCACGGTGACCTGGCCCACTGGCACACGCCTGGGGTATGACGATGTTGTGATAGGAAGAAAGAAGCAGCAACGGAGACAAGACACCAAGTCCCAGAAGCTGCAGGGCCGGGAGGCAAAACCCAGGGCAGTCCGAGGGGTTTGAGGCTCAGACAGCACTGGAAGAATGCTCAGGTTAGAATCGGGCTGATTTGCTGCCAGGGAAGATGAGGAAGGCTCCGGTCCCAACACCGCAGAGCATCTCGGCCGCTGCAGTCACGGCCGAAAACCGGCACAGCCCCCACGGCCTCGGTCACAGCCGGCAGGCTCAGAGGTTCTCCTGTAACCACTCCACGTAGCTGCCGAACAGCCGGTGCCCCACGGCCAGCTCGAAGGGCCACAGGATCAGCATGAGCGCCCCGTGGAAGGCGTCCCGGGCGTGGTGGTGGGTGACGGCGACGCCCGCGGCGCGGAGCCGCTGGGCGTACATGGCGCCGTCGTCCCGCAGCACGTCGTGCTCGCAGGTCAGGATGTAGGTGGGGGGCAGCGGGCGCAGCCGGGCGTCGCTGGCCAGCAGCGGGGACGCCCGCGGGTCCAGGAAGCCGGGGTAGCGTCGCGCCAGCGCCGCGCTGCCCAGCGTGGGGCCCGCGTACACGTGCCCTGCCCTCATCCCCGCGGGCAGCAGCTGGCTCCAGTTCACAAACTGGAACAAGTGGGCCGACTCAGCGGGGACGTGCCTGTTGGAGGCCATCGCCTCCCTGAGAGAGGGGTCCGACGTGAAATACTCGCTCCAGAACCTGACCATGAGCGACCTGGACAAGACGGGCTTGTCGTAATTGTCTCGGTAGGACGGCAGATCCAGGTCCAGGGCCTGCAGAGCCGGGTAGAGCAAAACCTGGGCTTTGAGCTTGGTTTTGACTTCAGTGTCTTCCAACAGCTGTAGAAGAAACCAGAATTAATTACAAAGAGTCAGTGAAAGCGCTGGTTCTCCCACACTGACGGGAGATCTGAAGTAAGGAAATAAGACACACGTTTCACAACATGAGCAGAATAAGATCAATAAAACCAGGGTAGAGTAAAGAAATTCTGGATCCGTAGGCAGGTCACTTAAAACAGTTTGCTGTGCTAAAAATTCTCAAACATCAAATACAATTTCATTTTATTTCTTATGTTGAAGGATAACAATATTTGGGAAATACCCTTTTGGAGGCTTCAATGCTTTCTGAAGTAGTAACAAATGTTTTTTCTGTAACTGCAGAAAATTTCTATTTTTATATCATGAAAATTTCACATTTCTGAATCTCCTTTAATCATTTGCCACAATCTGGAGTTTATCCACCAGGTTGGTTTTTAGCCCTGAGCTGTTACAACTCAAGCAACTGCAATTCTGTGCATTTTAGAGCTGTGACAAATAAAATGTGATGAACTGAACACTGACATTTCTTATATGTCATTCTTTTCCCCTCTTCACTGATAAATTTTTCATTTTCTCCCTCACCTTCTGCCTTCAGCATCCGCAGCCAATTCACCAGTGTTCCCAGTGAGATTCATTGCAATCCAAACAATTTCTCAAGAGAGCAACAACGTCATGTTGGCTTTATTTAGTAATCCCGAGCGAGAAGCGCAAAAGGCACTGAACTGTGTGATCAGGCACTGGAACACTTAGTGATGGTTTTTTGTTTGGTTGGGGTTTTTTTTGCCCTGATATTTACATCTTCATCAGTCAAACTGTTAAAATTCCCTTTTCAAACACCATATGTGCTTAAGGTTTAGCACGATGTATGCCCCACTTGGAGGGCAGAGAGCCTTTTTGAGGGTGTAAAGGTCTGGATGACACCAAAGCTCCTGTGCTGCCAGCGAACGGCTCAGGCACACTCGCTCACTGGTCCCTGGGAGCCCCGTGACAGTCCCCGCAGGCCGTGGGACATCCCGTGCGCACAGACCGCGAGGGCTGCACGTGCTTGGAGCTGTGAGGTGTTTGTTAGCGGCCACCAAATGGCAAAAATAACTACTCTGAGCTTGCAAACCAGGCTTCAGCCGTACCTGTTGTGCCACGGCCGCAGCCAGGTTGCCCCCCGCGCTGTCCCCTGCGACACAGACCCGCGTGGGGTCCACCTTGTACTGGGACAGGACACTGCTCTGGAGGAAGAACTTCGTCACGGAGTACGCGTCCTCAAACGGGACCGGGAAGGGGTGTTCGGGGGCCAACCTGTAGCTGGTGGAGGCAAGAGAAATGCATTAGTCCCTGCTACCAACAAAGAGAAGGGCTCGCTGATGTCTGCCTGAGCTGGGGGACGTTCGGTGGTTCTGTCCCAGAGAAGTGGGAAGAGTCTGTTCAGGAGGGTCCAGCATTGTAGTACCCACCCACCTCCATAAAGCCAAAACAGCCGCCGACCACAATTCAGCAGTACCACCCTGATGGCCTCTGCTCACAAACGCTTACAGCCAGCAGAAAGACACATGATCAAAGACAGATATTGCAAAATTATATCGAAACAGATTAATTTATTCCAAACCCTCGTCCCATCTGGAAGGAGAATCCCTCTTACTTGACTGACACCACGACAGCATTCAGCTCGTTTGAAACCCGCTGCGACATGTGATCGTAGGATTTCATTCCTGAAATGAAACGAGTCGCTCAGAATGCACCCCAGTCCTTGTGAGAAGGGACACACACACAGAGCCTAATGCTCCTCTTAGAAGCTTTCAGGTGACTTTCCCAAACCTCCATCTGCTTTTAACTTCCGACACACCAGTTCCCTGACCCTCCCCTGTGGTAAGTCCCGTAAAACAAAAGGCAGCACTTGACGGGCTGTTGAGATCTTCCACTCTGACCCCCGGCACCAATGGAAAAGCGCTTACCTGCGTCTCCCAGGCACCACCCCCCGCCGTGGAAGTAGACCATGGCCCTCCTCAGCCCGTCAGGTGCCCTCCTGGGCAGGTACAGGCGGACGGGGACGTTGTTGAACTCGGTGGCTGTCACGGTGACGTTTTCATCGGATGTGATTACGACTGTCTCAATAACTGACATCAGCCTCATGCCCTTCATGAAGTGCATCAGCCCCAGCAGATCAACAAGTGTGGACTAAAGACAAGGGAGAACAGTGCTTTCAGTGCAGCCTCAGTCACTCTCAGACTCAGTTTCCATGAAGGCACTCGATGCTCTGTGCAAGCCTGTAAAGCTGCTGTTTAAGTCCCTACGACAGCAGGCCCGGCTGTATCCGCTGATGGGACCTTGGCGGTGAAACGAGCACGTGGTGACGGCCGCTCGCACCGCCATGTCAGCAGGTGACAGCCAGCCCTGGTGCCGGGGCTGCTGGCTTGTACCTGCACCCAGACTCATGCTCAGCGTTTACCTCCACAGCGCAGTGACCAGGTCAGTGACCCACCAGCGCAGGGATCGTGCCACAGGGAGCCACCAACAGCCACCACGGCTCCTGGACCTGCCGCTGGCACCAGCACGGTGTGGGGATGGCACAGGGAATCACACTGCACCACTGCCAGAACCAGCACCCCCTCCACCACCTACCCTGGTGACAGGACACGACCCGCTTTCCACCCCGGTCTCCTCCCTGCCTCACATATCACGAAAGAAACAGTTAAGTAACAAAGCCACGTTCTTACACGTTATCTGAAGGTGCAGACAGATGGAACTCAGAGCAGGTTTGAGTTTAAAAGGAAATAAAACAGCCAAGCCTAGTGCAGAATCTGCTGGAATTTCGGCTTCCAGGAGATGCTCTATTCTCCTCCGGACTCATGTGAAACCTCCACACTGTAACTGGTCACCTGCTGACAGGTGTAAGCTCTGGCACTCAGACTTTGATGCTGCAAGTCATACAACCTGATCCTGCTTGGTTTGCTTGCTGTATTTTTTTTTCCCTAGAGCACAGAGCTCAGCCCTTACTCGCAGTACCTGACAGCGACTGTCACCACATTTTACAAGTCACCTCTCTCTGAAGGCTCGGAGCAGGTGACGCCGGGAGGAGCCCTGCCAATCCCAGGGAGTTGGAATTGGGATGGAGATGAGTGGGCAGTCCCTGGCACACCACAAAGGGAAACACAGGTCCTCGCCTTCAGCTCCATGAAAACAAACACACATGTGCCAGAACTGCAGTTTTAGCCACAACATTTACATAGTTTATGTAAATATTTCTCAACTGTTGCCTTTTCCCCCAGGATTAGTGTCTTGAAAAAACAAATATATCTGTCACAGTGAGTCCTGCTGTGACTCCACTGGGCTTGTGAAACCCCCATGGTGAAAGGAATTCCCTGAGCCCCAGCACTGAGGATTTTCAGCGCTCGCACAGCTGTGTTTTCTACAACTGGACAATTTGCATTGTGGAAAACCAGTGAGCTGCTGCCTGTGGTTTCCAGGCCATTATCCTATGGAAATGAAAGGAAATCATGCTCTCATATGAAAATCCTCATTGTCCCAGTGTGAGATTACGGGGTGTCACAGGTTAACAGGAAAACCAACCGCTTTGGGGTTTGGGACCCTCATGCATTTTCCACAGTCACTTCCTCCCTCTTCCGTAGAGGAGCAGGGCAGAAAGGATAAAACTCCCAAATATGTGGAGGAGGAGGGGAGCCTGGCTGTGCCTGGGCAGGCAGAGCACCCACACGACTTTCAGCAGCTCAGTTATCTCAAGAGGTGACGGTCCAGATGGGACTCCCTCCAGGGAAACTCCCCATCAACCCGACAGGGACACAGGCAGTTTGTGAGTGGGGCTGGAAAAGGCTTGAGTCCGAGTTTCAGTGTTTCTGAGGAGGGGGGCTGAGGAGGGAGGGAGCTTTGGGAGGACACCACAGAACCACAGCGAAGACGACGTGTCGCATTTTGTACTTTCCTCACACGTTTCACACCGAGGGTGTGGAGCACTTCCTGAAATCCCAAAAGCATTTTCTGCTCAAGCATCAAAGCAGGTGGCTGGTTCACTCCTGGAGGCTGTTCCCCAGCTCGGCAGCACAGGGCTGTGGGCCATGGGCAGGCAAAGGGAGACTTTCCCAGCCTTCCTGCTGCAGTGAGACCGGCACGGAGGGCTGGGCTGGGCACACCCCGGCACGGCTGCTGAGCTGGGGGCTCCCCAGAACCTCCCACAGCACAGGGGATGGAGGTTTGTGCTCTTGGCACATCCTTTTGGGAGCTCGGAGAGGACTCTGCTGCTCAGGGGTGCTCGAGGTCAGCAGTTTGCTCCCTGTGTTCAAACTCACAAGGACTAAAGCAGGGTCCCCTCTGCAGACCTGCCATAGGTGACCACGGGTCTCTGCCCTGTAATCAGTTGACCACTCAGGATATATTTAGGGCAATTTAGAGCCACCTCAAGTCTAGTTTGCAGCCGTGCAGCTCCAGGGAAGCTGTGGCCATCTCCAGCCAAGTCTCTCGGGGTTAAGGTTCCACAGGAGATCAGAGCAGTTACAAAATGCCTGCCCACACCACCACCGTGGGCAACGGGCTCAGGCTTCACGGGCAGCTGGGACAGCAGCACCACAGACACCAGCCCCGTGTCCCAGTGACAACACACGAGCCCCCAACGTGCAGACAACGCTCCTGCCGCCGGCACTGCCGTGCCAAGGGCGACAGTCTGACCGAGCCAGCCCGGGCAATGAGCTCCCTGGGCACAGACCCTCCCTGCGGGCACCCTCCGGCAGGAGATCTGGGAGAGGAAGCGGCAGGGCAGCACATCAACAGTGCAGACGACAGATTCTTTCTCGCCCCTTTAAATCTCCCATCACCCCAACCACAAAAAAAAAAAAAAAAAAAACACAAAAAAACCCCAAAAGAAAAGAACAGTAAAGAGTTCATGATACACACCGAAAAAGCCCTCATCCCTTACCCTTGCTGGTTGGACAACCCTAACAAGGTCTCCCCTGCCAACAAGGGCTGCCTCACAAAGATGGCTCTGGACATCAACAGTGGCTTTTAGGTACACTCCAGAGTGATGTTTAGGAGATATCCCAAAAAGCTATTCACCATTGTCTCCACCAGAAAATCATAAACGTGGTGTCTCTCGAGGACTTCAGAGATTCACATCCACTATGTTGTAACTGGAATGACAGAAAAGGCAAGCCCCAAACTTGTGCCCTTCGGTGCCAACAGCCCAGGTGCTGGTGGCTGCAGCAGCACAGTCTTCCAGCAGCATCCCCCCAGCAAACCTAGCAGCTCCTCTCCCGGCTCCTTAGACCCCTGTTTTAGCAGATTTCGTTGTGCAAGAGGAAAAGCAGCCTCAAAACATTTATAGCCAACCAGGAAGATGTTGGCAACGTTCAGCCCTCTTCCTCCCCCCAGACCTTCATCTTTGACCTTGTTTTTATGTTTCAGTCACGCTGCTGCAGCCACACTGTACAACAAGGACAGCCTGGGTTCAAACCAACCCCCGGTTACTGCACCTCAGAGGTGGGAGCTTCGGCACCACTATTTACACACGACGTGCAGCTTCACAGACCACTTACGCGTGTTGGAAGGGTCTGTAACATGCCTGAAGTGAAGCAGAAGGCAGGGATGTCGTACATATTAAAACAGCACGGAGGGACAGGCGGACCGTGCTGTCAGTAAATACTGGCCCAGAACTGCAGCCAGGGTGTAACATTACCACCTGTCCAGGTTGCGACACACAGCTCTGCACTCCTGAGCTAGAGACCGTTTTTAGGTAGGCAGGAGCACAGCGGTATTAAAAGTTTCATTTTTATGTACATATGGCTTGATGTGTACGTGCTCTAGCACTATCGCCCCTATAATTAGCTTTGTGTAGTTTTTAGGCTCGTTCTGCCAGTAGATTTCCAGGAAACCACAAAAATCAATAGTATTTAGGAGCAGCTCTAGTTTTCCCTCCCCTGACACCCATCACTGCCGAGGGAGCCCAGTACACAGGGTGTGAGAAACAGAACGATTCAAGCAGTAGTGCTTCAGCTGCACAGGACTGTAAAGCAAAAGAAACTCATCTGTGCTTGTCAGTCTATGGTCACATCCAGCATCATATTCCCGTTTCTCTGAATGGCCTTTTCTCAAGATTGCACAATTAAATCTTTTCTGTTCTTAGATCTATCATAGCCGCAGGAAGTTCAATGCTTCGTTTCATCTGCTGTGTTAGTATGGTTCACTCAGTGTGCTACCAGACGCCTGTAACACGTGCAGTGTGGCACATATGTAGTGCCACGTCTCCACGGGCCCCAGAGGCACGAGAGCCCCCCTTGCTCCACAGCTCTCCCCACGCAGCCCTGCACCCACTCACCAGGTGAACGATGGCCCTGAAGGGGGCCGTGATCAGCATCACCTTCCAGGGCTCCTCCAGCTCCTCGGGCAGCGGGGAGTAGATGGAGTAGGCGAGCAGGGCTGTGAGCAGGCAGAGGCACAGCAGCTTGGCCCCCATCGCTGCAGGCGCCACTCCAGGGCTGCTGAGAGCGGCTCTCGCCGACTCTGAGCGGCCACAAGTCAGCACAGGGCAAAGTTAATCCCACGTTTTGTTTGGGTCCCCGACAGGAGGTGATTTCTCGCTGGATCACATGGGGCAGAGGTTACTCCACTGTGTGGCTCCCAAGAAAACATGTTTTCCCAGCGAGGCGTGCGGACACTGGGAGTGACCGACCTGGCACGCCAAGCCTGCATTAAACACTGAGGCTGCACACCCGGTACCCTGTCCCTGCCCTTGGCAGCAGCAGCCAGCCCCAGGGCTCTGCAGGGGACAGGTGTTGAGAAACGAGGAGCAGGATGTGGCTGTGAGCTCCACACGGTGACACCCAGATGTAAACACATGGGTTGGATATTCAGGAACCACTCCGTAGGGCAGCAGCTCAACCAGAGCCCCTGGACACAGCTATGCCCACGGGGGCAGCAGCTCAGCAAGAGCCCAGCTCGCAGGGATGCCTGGTGGGGTCAGCCCACGGCAGCATCTGACCCACTGCCACTCCTCAGGCAGTAGCTGGCACCTCCTGCCCTGGCAAAGGCCTTGTACCTTGCCTTGCCTAACACAGCAACCCCTTGTGCAATAGTAGGGTTGGCAGATAAAACAGTCTTTTACAGGGCAGGGCTTCTGGATAATATTTGACAGATCAGATTTAATTGCCACCATTCGCAGGATTAAGAGATTTCTGTGCATCTTCCAGAGGCCGCCACTTCTGCAGAGGGTGGACAGGTAGGAGTCAATTCAAACAGGTGATAATTTCACCAAGGAAACACAACAGCTGCAGGCACACACACGAGGAGGGGTGAACAGAACAACTGCAACACCAGGAGCCCTGCTCTAGAGATAAGAGAGGTTTTTACCCTTTCAGTTTAGAACTTGAGTTATTTCTTTTGCTGAAGTTCTACCAACAGTGAAGCACCACATCCCCGTGCTCTCACACTGAGCAGCCTGTGGGACTGGAGCATCCTTTGGGGGAGCAGAGCGGGAAACATCACAGAAGGCTTAAGATGAACTCTGTGCCACCAGCCCAAATGCAGAGGAGGAGCAGACCTTAGTCAAACTTTCAGACATTTGCTCTAAGTTCTGGGTACCTCCAAACTATTAAAGTGTTTTTTAAACTCCATCTGTGCTCTCCTCCTCCATCAGGACAAGACACCCTGTGCTCCCTCCTCAGCCCTTCTGCAGCACAACAGCTGGTCAAAGCACAATAATGTTCTTGACCCACCCCAGCAAAACCAAGAGAGAACACAGCTCTGTGGTCCCTTCATGTGCCCTGGAGCCAACACCACGTGCCGGGGAGAGGGACAGCCGAGCCCAGCCTGGCACAGGTGCCTGGACACAGACTGCCAAACCCCTCTCCTCTTTTGCACAGCTCTGATCTTTCCCCGGGGGCTGTGAGGTAAAACACAGGTAAAGGAACCGGATTTCACAGCTTGGTGATGGGGAATGGGGGACAAACCCTCTCCTGCCCTGCCGCTCAGCAGGAGTGGCAGGAGCTCCCAGGACAGCTGCTCTGTGTGACCACTGCTCACTGCTCTGGCACGGGGAAAACAGGACGGGGGAAGACACGGCCAGACCTGGAACCACCACAAAACTGGTGCTTTATTTTGTTGCACTTAAGGAAGAATCCCCCTCTCCTTCCATGCTGGTCTCCAGCTGGAAGCACGGCTGTGCAGGGGCAGCCCGGGCTCTGCTCTGTCCCTGCCCTGAGGTCAGCTCAGGCAGGAGCTCACAGTGCTTAGCCTTCAGAGACCAGCATCTCATTTTCTGGCAGACCCTCCCCTCTGCCCTCCGGTGAGCCGCCCCAGCAGCCTTCCCTAACCCACAGCACTCCCAGATAAAGGGAATCATAAACTAAACTCACCCAG
Organism: Pseudotriccus pelzelni; assembly: GCA_035584735.1. Lineage (NCBI taxonomy): Eukaryota > Metazoa > Chordata > Aves > Passeriformes > Tyrannidae > Pseudotriccus > Pseudotriccus pelzelni. The sequence goes on along the minus strand of JAWMRA010000009.1, from coordinate 536,677 downwards.
GGAACCCTAAAGCATCAGATGTCCTATGGGAATGCCCTTATGCCAATTTTATGAGAGCCCTTTCAGTCAAAGGGACCAGCTGGGATAGCACAAGACCCTTCTCAGACAAGGGATGGGGTGTCAAATGAAACATGTGATCATTAAACTCCAGCTCAATCCCATGCAGTGATTACCCTTCGTGTCACACCCAACACCAGCGTCCACACTGCCCAAACTCTCCAGAGCCAGCACCAGCACCCACCACTGCTGGTTTGCTGCATATCACCTACTCTCCCACTACTCTGAACTTCCTAAAGCAAACAAACACTCGGTTTAATCTTTTCCCTCTTTATTTAATCTCATTAAATAAGCTTGAACAGGGCTTGGAGCAACCTGGTCCAGTGGAAGTCGTCCCTGCCCACAGCAGGGGGTTGGAATGAAATAATCTCTAAGATCCCCTCCATCCCAAACCATTCTATGATTATGTGGTGACAAAATCTCATTTTTCTGCTCTTCCTACACATACCAAACCAAGAGCCATGCAGCATGCCCTCCTTGCCAACCTCTGCATTTCCATGGATTCCAAGCTACTGGCGTTTCAGAAAAAAATTAATGCGAGGTTAAGCAGACCAAAGCCAAGGTTAAAACTGCAGTGGGAAGAAGAGCAGCCAGCGTGCCACCCTGCCCAGAGCCAGCATCCCCTGAGCCGTGTGCTCCACGTCAGGACAGTCAGGGCTGGCATTGCCTGTCACCACATATTGCTCAGCCATGGAGAGACTGGAAGGGACCTGCTCAGGCACTGACCTGTCACCTGAATAAGTCAGCCCAGCTAAAAATACCTGTTGCAACATCAGATTGAGTTTTCAGGCTGTGGTTTGAAAAGGAGAAATACGCGAGCTTATAACCTTACATCTTGGTTGTAACGCTAATCAGGGTTTACAACTTAACATCTGTTTGTAACAGCAATCCCTCTTCAGCTCTCTTACAGCTCCACTGCACTTGCACTTACTGTACTCTCCCAGCACTACAAGCCCTCGCTTTGTCTGTCACAGAATCGTTCAGGTTGGAAAAGCCCCCAGACCATCCAGTCCAACCATTCCCCACCACTGACCCACACCCAGCAGCTGCACATCGGTTAAATCCCCCCGGGGATGGGGGTTCCAGCACCGCTCTTGGGCAGCTGTGCCAGGGCTGGGCAACCCCTTCCAAGGAATCATGATTTCCCAGCGGCCAATCTAAACCCGTGCTGAGTTCAGGTGTCCTGCACTGCCCCGTGAGCCGGGCACCTCACTGGCGTGGCAGTGGCCGGACCGAGGGGTGCTCCTGGCAGTGGCAGCACCCCCGGCCTGCCAGGGTGGCCTCGCTGGGCGACAGGCACAATTTCATCCCAAAGCAGTATTTTGGGAAATGAAGGGAGAAGCCACAGGGAGGCAGTGCAGCCCTGCAGACGGTTTCCATCCCACCAAACCAGGGGACCCGAGGGCCCTCAAAACCCCGTAAGGAACAGGAGCAGCAGCTCTGTCCATCCTTCCCTCCAGGGAGGGCAGGAACAGGCTGTGACCATCACCTGGAGACTCAAGAACGGAGGGTTTGCAGCACAGCACTGCTGCCAGTGAATGTTGTCCACATTTGCCTTTGGTCAATCAAGTTACAAGCTTGTAGTAAAAAGCAAAAATCACTTATTCTGCCCTTTAAAGCCCCTGATGAACACCCACCGACTGGTCAGTACAGTCTGACCAGCACGGGGCTGAAAATACCCCTTGATCCCTGAAACAGCTTTTGGGTTGATATTCAGAAGCCAGTACTAGATTTCATATCACTTTACTAAGTTTCAGGTATTTCTGTTTTCTTTCTTCATTATTACTATCTATACTTTTTAATGGCACTTACAGGACCTGGAATTAGCCTGTTTTTACAAAACGAGGGGATGGTATCCACAAGACATTCTACACAAGAGAATTTGGATACTGCTTTTCCATCTGTTGCTTATTACCAAATTGCAAGTTGCATAAATGGAAACAAATGTCTTACTTGACAATACATTCATACCCTGAACTGAGAAAAGCAGTTCTCTGAAACTTAAATAAGCTGAAGTTTAGCACATGCAGTATTTCCGAACACATGACGAAGCAGCAGCTCCAGAAACATGAGGGTTTCTTGAAGGCATAAAAGTAGCCAACAAAACATCTTCCAGCTCAGTCTGAATAGCACATTATCATCAGGATAAGATAAGAGGAGATTTGAAAGAAGTCAGTCTTTTGCTTTGATGCTTTCAAAATGAAATCTTGTTTACAAACATACAACTTTTTACTGTTTGGCAGGAGGGCAGCAACACTTTTGCCCTTCACTGTTCCTCTCCCAGGTGAAGGAACAGGTTCAGAGGAGCAGAGCTGCCTGCTGAGTGCACTGTTGCACAAGAGCACCTTGCTCTGAACCAACACAGCGACTGCTCTGGAGGCAGAGCGGGGCAGAAACCCCCTTACTGAGCACACAGGATCTACCCACACTCCCAACCACCTCCACTGATTTCTGTCCCACCTTAAGTTTCACAGATCGAAATAATTTAAGGAACCCAGGCTTACAATGAGAATTCCATCTAGCTCACAACCTCTCATTTCCAGCTTCTCAATGTTCACGTAGTTCTACATCTCACAAAGTTTCCCACTTTTACAATAAACACGATTCCTGAGTTCAGGATCCAGCAGCAGATTGCTGGAATTAGATTTACCATCCCAGGGGAACAGAGGCTGGCAGAGAAGGGACCTGGCAGACAATCAGCAGGAATCTTACACAACATGGAAGCAGTTCTGATAAAATTGAAGCCCAAGGCAGTCACCTGGGAAGGAGGTTGGCCGCCTAAGAGACCATGAAGAGGAAGAGACATTTAGGAAATGTTTGCAGCAAGAGAGGGTTCAGATTTGTTTACTCAAACGTGCCTCTGACTTTGTGAATGTACACGTGTATGCAGCAGAAACACAAGTTTAAGGCTTAATTCTGAAATCAGCCAATGCTTTGGGATTGCAGAGTCACTGGGCATGTAAAGGATGAGCAACAGGAGAGATGTTATCCAAACCCAGAGGCCCACAGCTCCTCCAGCTGAGCTGGAGTACATAACAGGGACCAAGAGAAAGCACATGGTCTGTTCTTCAAATTACAGCCTGGTTCATAAACAAAGACATTAAATAAAATGGAACATGAAACAACACATGTTGAAAGCATCAGTCCTTGAGCCTTGGCTCTGGACATTCTTCTTCCCATATTGCTGACCATTTTTTATTTCCCATTTTATCCTCACAAGAATGCTTGTAGGCAGCACAGTTTGCAGTACCACGAATCTGACCCCAGCATTTGTCAGCTCTGTCACATGCTGCCTGCCCTGATCACAGCTAACTGTGCCCCAAATCAGGCTGGGAACTGTTAAAGTGAAGAGAGCAGTGAAGAAAATGTTTTAAAAATATCCTTTGCAGACATTTGTTAGATAGTATTTCTCAGTCTAAATTCATTACATGACTTGTGCTGAACAAGTCCAGCGTCTTCGGTAAAGTGTGGACTTTTGGGAAACAATTTGCTGCTTACGAAGGTGTATTTCATGTTTTTCCCCCATATGTATTTCTCATGCCATTTCTCCTGGTGCTGCAGGAGGTGCCCCGTGCCCAGCCCTCCACAGGGCCCTGCCAAAGGCTGTCCCTTGCACGAGCAAGTCCTGCTGCACAGAATAAAGCCCAAACTGCTGCCCAGACCTCATGTCTGTAAAGTTTTCTCTTTAATTTCGTAAGCAGAAAAATCTCAGCTTTCTTAATTCGTTCCTTTTGTGAATAGGAGAGGGAAAGGAAAACAACCGGGGGTAAATTCTCACCAGCTGCTGGAAAGACCAACACAAAAGACCCCAGAGACGTTTCTTTATGCAAGAGAAAGTTTGGCCAAAGTGCCACAAATACTTGGCATCTGTATTTGTAAGAGAAAGGTTAAGGCGAGCTAAAAACATTGTGCTACCAATTATCCATCCCCTGAAGGCATCCCTACAGCAGTGCTGGACAGGGGGATTTAAACCTGGGATTTAAACCTTTCTGTTCCCACTGGAAGAGCGGGGACTCAGCCAGGGTGAGCTGCGCCGCTCAAACGGGTGGAAAATCAGCCTTAATGATCTCTGGAAGATCTTCATGCTCTGAAGGAACGTGGGGCGCGTCCCGTTTGTGCCAACAGAAGGTCCGTTCTGTGACAGCGCCCAGAAACGGCATCACCACTGCGGAATCACGGGGTGGCCCCGCGGGTCGTTTCCCCGCTGAGGGGCTGGTTTAGCAGCGGTTCGTGCTGCGGAGCTGCTGCTGCCGAACTTCAGCCGCAATTACACCCCAAAGCACCAGCGTGTCGGCAGCAGCCGCGAGTCCCACGGGTCTCACGTCTGCAGCGCAGTCACAGAACGGTCAGACTCGGAGGTCTCGTCTTGTTTCCAAAGATCGCCGTTACCGAAAGGTTATTTCCCAATAAATGGGATTTTAAAGCCAACCTCGCGATAACGTTCTAGTTACGACAAATAAAAATCGGTCATTCAGCTAAAGTGAAATACAAAACAGAAAACTTGAACTCCCAATATCCTCATTTGGGGACATATTCTGCCCCCCCCAACCTGTTTCTCACACCCGTTCTCAGCCAGACACAGACTTTCTGAACCGAGGTTCTCCCGGCATGTGCAGCCAGGCTGGAGCTGAGGACCACGGGAAACCTCAGGGAAGTCCAGGCCACAGAGGTTTGAATGAGCTGCAATCACCACAGAACTTTGGCTGCTCCAATCAACCGTCTGATGTTCGCCCATCGCAGAGAGACGAGCGGGGAACGTTAAGGCATGAGGGGACACAGAACGGTCCTGAACAGCTCCTCAGCAAAGCTGGGTGTCCGTGGTCATACCACATACCACCCGAGTGTTTTCTCAAAACACCCTCTGAGGCATTTGGGATTGTAGATCTCTTCTGACTGCTCAGAGCTGAGCCAGCAGAAAAGTGAGAATTCAAGGCAGGACCACTTACAGTAGTTCCATCTATCAATCCACCAAAGCTGTGTGAAAACTAGAAGAAAATATCGCAAAAAGTATTTAGTTGACGTTAAAATTCAAGCCATTTAAAACCAAAGCAGAAAAAGACGTGACCTCAGTAGACACTGCCGGGGGGAAACCCTTTGCAAAAGCTGTCTCATGTCAATACACACTCTGCTTACCAGAAACTGGTGGGTAATATATTTGTGTGCAGTGGGGAGTTTGTTCCTTGCTCCCAATAATTCTGAGAAGTGTTGCGGTGTCAAATACTTTTAATAAGCATTAAGGACATGGATTTGCAGTAACCGATTGTTACTGTTTATTAACTGAAGGTTCATTACAGAGGCTTTCATTAAGTTTTAAAGCACCTGCAGTGCCCAGCAGGTTGCAGTGCTGCTGCAGGATCCCACTCAGCCTCCCCAGCAAAAGACTCAATTTTTTCAGGCTGAAATTCCTACCCGACAGGAGGGTGTCGCAAGGTGAGGGTCATCCTCTTCTCCGGCGACAGGACAAGAGGAACCGGCCTCAAGCTGTGCCAGGGAGGTTCAGGTTGGACATCAGGAAGAATTTCCACACTGGACAGGTTGTTAGACATTGGAAGGGGCTGCCCAGGGAGGTTTGGAGTGCCCAGCCCTGGAGGTGTCCAAGGCAGGCCTGGCCCTGGCACTCAGTGCTCTGGGCTGGGGGTCAAGGTGGGGATGGGGCACAGGTTGGACTCGATGGTCTGAGAGGGCTTTTCCAACCTAAATGAGTGATTCTGAAGCCACTGCAGGGGATTTGCCAAGGGTCTGAGGCTCATCACTGCTGTGGCTCAGGTTTCCCCACTGCCCAGAGCCAGTCCCCGTGCTCCCCCAGGTGTTTTGAAGTGAAAACCATCTACAATTATAACTCACTAAAACCTTTAAAACCCACTGACTTTAATAACATTACTGCAAGCTAAGCAAATAACTCTCAAACCGCTTCTCTAAATATAAAATCATTTCCAAGACTGCATTTTGCCTGTGGGAAAGCGAAAGAAGGGATGGGAACTGACTCGTTGCTTTGCACAGACTGTGACAAAGGCAAACCTGAGTGTCAGTGCCTGCAGACGCCCTGCAGGTCTCACCTTGTGGCCCTATCGCTTACAAAAGCACTTTGGAAAGTGCATCCCACCATCTTCTCATGCGTAAAAACATTAAAAAGCTGCAACAGAATCCGCAGCATTTGCCAATAACCAACAGAATCGAGGAAGGCGATCCGAATATGAACAAGACAGATTTCTGCTAGGATTTGACCAAGGACTAGACCAAAGGACTTACCAAAACCTTCCTAGAAACAGTCTCAGAACACGAATGGTGTCAGATTGAAAAACCACAGCCCTTACTTAAGTAATCCCAGGGACCAGCAACCAGGGGTTCCTGCCCATCACGGGCTGGTGGCCTCAGGAAGCTTCTTGCGACGTTTTAATTAAGCCACATTTAATTAATGGCCTGTGCTCCCGGGATGCTGGGGGAACAGGAGCTGCGTGACCACCCAGGCAGCAGGGCACGCGGAAGACAGGCAGCTGCTAGATCCTGGGAAAAAAAACAGGGATTCTGGGAAGGCTCCACGAAGTGTGTTAGTTTGGGACCTTATCCAGCTTCCACGGCAGTCAGCAGGCGCGTCCCCAGGGTGAAGCACGTACCTGTGCCACAGGTCACGGAGCAGGAGGGGGGTTCACCCCTTGGCAGTGACACACAGCAGCCGGGTTTGAATCAAACTGAGTAATTCTGAGCGACACAGACAATACACCAAATTCTGAAGTTAAAACGCCTTGGTCTGCAGCTCTGTTAGCTCTAATGAAACGGAATTTTACAAGGAAATGGATATTTTTAAAATGATAAAATTATAAATTACAGAAGATTTAGCTTCTACAAAACAGAAAAATCAACTTCAGGAGGAGTCTGACTTCAAGCCACAAAGAGGCAAATATAAAATTATCAGCATCTGTATTTGAGTGGAAAATCTGAGTTCCTGAGAGACTTCATTTCTGCTGTAATCCTGCTCCAAACAGGAACTTTCACTGTCAGCCCTGCTGTAATCCTGCCACAACCAGAAACTTTTACAGTTTTTCCATGGACTGAATTTTCTGTGGCCAGAAACGAATTCCAGGTTTAGCTGTCGGAGCCAGCTTTTCCCAGCGGTGCTCCCAAGCCAGGGCTGACGAGGAGCCCACGGAGCGCTCGGGAAACGTGTCCAGGAGCTGACTGAGCCCCCAGCACGGCGGCCCCGGGCACAGCACGGCCCCATCTCCCACCCACAGCAGCCTCCTGGTGTCCGGGAGGGACCTGACCCAGGGCAGGGGGGTCCTCTGGGAGAGGAGCTTCACGTCCCCCCAGGCAGGACCCGGCCCAGCCTCGCCAGCCTGGCTCCTGCAGGGAGAGCAAAATGGTCTCAGCTTCTTCCACAGGCCCTGGGTGTGTGACCCTTTCACTATCGCCCGCAGGACCGAACGCTGCAGCAAGGTCAGCACTTCCCTCTGTCAGATTTTCGGCAGAAATCAGAACGGAGAGCTACCTCCCAGTCAGCCATCCAAGCCAAGGAAACTGCTGTCTCTGGGAATGAGCCCATCAGTTAGACACGTCACTCGGGCTCTCTGGCTTGTCTTAGTCTCGCAATAAGAGTTGTTTCTAAAACTACACCCAGAAATGTAACATAGCCTGCTAATGGCACCTACAAACAATTTAAACACACCCTGTCTGTGGAGGTGGAAAAGGCTCCCTCCTTTCGTTCCTTTCCACCAGCTCAGGAGAAAAAAACCATCATGGGATGTCGTGGGCTGTCCTCTGCAGTGCAAGGAGAGGGCAGTGGGACATGGGCAGACCCCTCGGATGTCCCCCTGCAAAAGGATGCTCGTGGCATCCCCACCTCGGCTCGTGCCTCACACTCGCTCCAGTGTCAGCACTGGGAGAGTGACATGTCTGTGGTCACGGGCAAGGGGCTTCCACCACATACACATGGAAAAGACCCTGAAAACAGGACAGCGTTAGATGTCCAGGGAAGCAGAGAGGAGGAAGCCTCACTGAGAGTCACACTTTCCAGGGCGACGGCTTAACAAGTGTGAGAGCACGTTATGTCCAGCGTTCCTGAGCTCCCCGCTGACTGCTGCTTCCATGCAGTACTTTGGTTCTAACACAAAACTGCAGCTCATAATACTGGTGAGTAGGAAAATAGCAAAGAACAGTGTGTCCATCCAGAACAGCAGCAGAAACTCCCACATCCCCTCGCTGAGCCAGGTCAGAAAGGAAACGCAGGTTAAACGTTCCCTGTAAGGAAGGTAAAACTCTCTGTGGGGCACCAGCGTTGCTGACCACACATGATCCGGAGAAAGAGACTTGTGGAGCTTTCAGAGCAAACCCCCTTGTATTTGTGTGTCCCATTTCAGAGGCTGTTCTGGCAGTCACACACAACACCGGACATTCGCATGTTCAGGCAGTTCCTTGAGCTCCCTGGTCTACAGAAGGTGTTTATGCCTGGTTTTATGTTTTCCACTGTGTACCATTCCTATACTCCTGCTGCTGAAAGCACGTTTCCCTAGGTGAGTGCTCCTCTCAGAGCTGTACAGAAACATTTTACTGCCTTTTTAATACATGGAATAAAATTGCAAAAACTGCTGCACACACACTGCTGTGCTGCTTTTGGCTGGGGCTTAAACCACAACAGCTGCTTTTCTCAATATCAGGATAAACAAATCACTGTCTCAGTACTGCACTGCAGGACCTTCAGGGGTGGTTCTGGCCCCAGATTTGGTTTGCACTGCTCATTACAGACATGTGCCACTAATATTAGTACTCCTCTTGCTTCAAACATCATTTATCCATATGACATAGCAGAGGGTTTAGTCTCAGAGCATTTCTGCCCACCATAAATTGAAGTGCCGTGATAAAAACCTCGCTGCCATTTCAGGTTCACCTGGGATGCGAGGTCAGTGGGGTTAAGCCCTTGGGGGCTGTGAGGTGGCAGCTGTGGCTACTCATACAAGAAACCTGCATCCTCCCAGCCAGGGGAAACCAGAGGAGCAGAGCTCTGAGACAAGGATGCAAGATCTTTATAAGGCTCCTCCAGCTGAGTAGAGCTGATGGCATTTTCTAGATATGTTTAATGTTATTTATACCCTCAAATATATCCAGACGCATTCAGCCTCTCAAGCCAGCGAGCACTCACATAAATATCTGAGTTGGGGAAAGAAATAATGGAGTGCTGGCAGAAAGTGAGCCAAATGTGATTGTCAGAGGCACTTGGATTTGCAAGATTCCACTCTCTACAGCCAGTTCAGTCCTTGGAAATCAGTGGGAGTTTACCCATGTCATCACTGGATCAAAATTTGGTCCCTCATCCCTGCTCACCATGACCTAGAAATTAAATCTAGCTTGTACACAGCCAACCAGGTATTTTCTACATGTGGTCACCAGGGAAAACTCTCCGGCAGGAGCAGAGGAAGCCCCATGGCGCTATTACTTTGGTTTAGAGTTGAGCCAACGTTAGAAGGGGGAAGGGAAAAGCCAACATGAGACCATCCACAGAAGAATGCCAGGTAGAGCAGAGGCTCAGCACAAGGGAAGTGTCAGACGTTTCAACAAGAAAACTCCAGGTCTCTGTTTTCACACCGCTTGCTCCAAAGTACCCGCGTTTAAAGGATTTGAGCTACAGGGCCTCTCTGCCAAGCGTTTCTTATTCTTTGAATATCAGAGATGGATGAGAGCGAACAGAGTGCACCTCCTGGGTCAGAGCACCTGCCTGCCCTGGAGGCACCTGGAGCTCAGAGCCTGGCACAGGCACCTCTCAGTCAGGGATTGCTGGAGGTCTCCACCACAGTCAGTGCTTCATCCACTGCCCCCAAAAGAGGTGTTTCCATCGCCTGGAAAGCAGCCCCAGAAGCCCAGTGAAGTTCCCAGTAAGACACTGGTGGGATGTTCAAACATCCAGCCACCACAAGCACACACAGACGTGGGAAAGGGACCCCCCCATCACCTCGGGGCTGGCACTCCATGGGCAAAGCTCACTCGAGGCAGCGTCAGCTTTCTCAGGGCTGTTTGAGTTAGCAGGGTGACCCCTCCCAAGGGCTGGGGTCTGCAGGAACTCCCCTGCTCGCTGATCCTTTGCTGCTCCTGCCCTGGGACCCACAGGGCAAGCCCAGCACTGCAGCTCCCAGTGGGAATCTCACAGACACTTGCTACGTCTCTGGGGCTGACACAAGAGCCGGATTGGAATAAAAGGTTATTTTCAGTTCTGCATCATGCCAACAGAGGATCAGGGGTGCACAGAATCTGCCACTTTTGCCCAACACACGATTTTAACCTCACAACTATAACATCCTTTTGGTGAAGTCACTTTGGACCTCACATTGTCAGCAAAACCAGAACACGGCCAAAGGCTTTCTCTTACACACACAGGAGATAAAACAAACCAGGAGCCAAGAGCATGTGAATTTACAGCTAAGTACTCACAGACAGTGACTCTCTGATCTTGGCCAACCTCAGCATCAGAAAATGTTTTTCCAGGAAGGATTCAGAGTAACTGAGTCTTTTAAAAAAGGAAGGAAGCCAAGTTGTCCTTTTTCATTCTCTCCTTCCAATGAAAAAGGAATTCTGAAGGTATTTTCGAGAAAAGGAAAGGCTACTTTAGTTCAAATGCTGGAAAACAAATCACTTTGCCCAGGTACAGTTTTGGGTTATTCATCTATAAATACTGACTAGGAGACTTCCCTTCCTTGGCTGCTCTGAAGAACGCAGCCTCTCCTTGAAGGAGAAAAAAGGTCAGCATTGCTTTGAGGCTGCTACAAGGATACACACACAGGTTGGTACACAGTGGTAAGTGCAAGTTAGAGCACTGAGGAAAGAGGAAGAGTGACATGAAGCTGCTCTAAAACCACCCACTCCTTCCAGTGGGTGACCAGTGCCTGATTCTCTGCTATGAAACAAAGGCAAAAAATGTGCAAAGTGCTCACAAATTCGGATGAAAATCTTCTGTGGCTGAGTACAACATTTACTGCAAATAAATCCAGAGTTTACAGAGTTATTTTTCCAAGTGCTTTGCACATAAACAAGGCTTTATTAGTATGTTGGCAGAGGTTTAAAAACTTTAATTTCACAAGTCCCCTCTGGCTCAGAGCTGCAGGGACAGCTCGGCAGGACAAACCAGCAGCTGGACTTTGATCAAGACCAGCTTTTGGCCGCAGGTTTCCAGCTCGTAACTACAGCACAAGGCCAGGTTACAGCGTGTTACAGAGCTGAGCTTCCTCAGGAAATCATTTGTGCACATATTTTAGACAAGTACCATCAGCCCTGAGACAGCATCGAGGAAAGAAGCGTTTTCTCTTTATCCCCAGAAATGCTGGAAAGCAGGAAAATGAGGCAAAGGTTGTTGCAGAAATAAGAACAATGTCGCTGGGGTTTGTGAACAGAGCTGCTGAGCGTGTAGCTCAAGAACTGCTGAAAGAATTAAGGACACATTCCTTTCAGCTTGATTCAACAATTTTCTTCCTATAAAAATTGCAACATTAAGCTAATTTTGTGGAAAGGGAGAAGTATTACCAGCTTTTAGCAGACACTTACCAGCTTTACACAGAAAGCTCTCAGCCTGCATTTACAACCTGCTGTAGTTTTACCCAAGACTCGCATTAAATTCTTTATTGATCTGATTATTTCCAGTTACTTGTTTCAGCCATTCAAAACCAGAGCCATTGCCAATGTCCTAATCAAAGTAAAGGTTATTTGTACAGCAGTGACGTATTTACCTACAGCTTCTCTGAAGTCAGTGGTTTTTCCCAATGCAACAGCAAAAGTCAGTCATGCTTTTAGGTTTGACCTGTATTCAATTAAGGACTCAGTAAGACAGTCAAAGTTTGAGATTCCTAACGCAGCACATTTAATTTCCAGATGCAAGCCAAGAAATAAACAGAAAAGAACATTTATTTTAGTGGCTGTCGAGTTGCTTCCAAGTTCTCTCTCTGTCCCACATCCCTCACAGCAAACGAATAAATAAAACCAGATTACGGCTGGGCTGAACGCGCGGGATCCCAGATCCCAGCGCCTGACTGCAAGCAGAGGATCCCTGCTTGCCCAGGTGTCCCAGGGGACCCTGCAGCACCTCCTGCCCCTGGAAATGCCAGCGGGTGAGGAGCTGCCCCAGCATGGCAGCAGGGCCTGTCCCAGCACAGTGCCCCTCCCCTGTGCTCCCAAAAGGATGGAATTTGCATTAAGGGTTCTGCCAGTGCCAGCAGGGAGACAAGAAACCGGAGTAAGATGTGGAGGCAGCAAAGGGAGGTTTATTGTGTTTTGATCTGCATGAAAGCATCAGATTTCTTGACTTTCAGCACAGCAGTTGGATATTCTATAGGGGGTTTTATGGAAGAAAAGGGTGTTTTGGAATAGTTTGCAGGATTCATCCTTGGAGAGCCCGACTACATTCAATAATGGAAAGGACTCTCAGACCGACTGATGGTTCCGACACAAAGCGAAGTCTGAAGCACACAGCCCGTTCCAAAGCAAACAGAACCCGAGAGCAGCTCCTCGGGGAACCAGTGAGGAAACGCTCTGCTCTCTGCCAGCCCCTTCTTGCTTTACACGTACCCCATGGAAGGGGGGGAACCTTTTGCCCACCCAGCACTGCTGAGGAGTGCCTGGCCTCACCCACCCAGCTCAGGATCAGCAGGTTATGCCAGAATAGCTGGTGTAGTGATGGCATTTCCTTCCCCTTTCCCTCGTACCCCAATAAACCCCCACGGATGTGGGTGCCACCTCCCGTAGCCACAGCAGGGTTAAAGCTGACAGCCCAGTGTCGGGGCCATCCCTGTTCCACGCCTGGCTTAGAGCAACAACAACACACCAAAAGGCATCCCCAGGTAAATAGTTGCTATTACAAGCCTATAAACTTGACTGGATGCCTCAGGTTGGACTTTGGATTTATGGAATTGGAGGGAAATTCACTTCACCGGTGAAAACAAGTTTGTAGGAGCTTCTGGGCCAACAGAGCTGGATCTATGTTGTTGCCCATATATTTATAGCTCAGAGCTACCCCACCAAGATAAAGATCAAAAGTTCAAAGTGTTCTAGAGATACTTTTAGTCACATAATTAATTCAGAATTTCCCCTTTCCCTGTAATCAGCAAGTCAGCAGCACAGTCCAAGGAGCACAGGCCTTTACTCTGCACCTTTACTGAGTTTACTGGGAATTCCAGAGATGGTTGTTCCAGTTCAGTGACAGATGCTCCTGCACATCCCCCTTCATGTTACCCAGGTCACTGCTCCTCATGAGATGAAGTATTCCAATTGTGTCACAGCGTTACACTGAACTTCTTCATACACTTCAGCAGACTTTAGACATTTTTACCATCACAGTTAAAACCAGAAACATTCATTTTTTTTAATTGCAGAGCCATGTTGCTTTGTGTAACAGTTCAAATACTCTCCTGTACAAGTATGAGGTTAAACATAACCTGGACAACTAGTCTGTAGGACACAGAGAAAGAAACTGCACATTATTACTCAATGATGGAACACAATTAACCAACACACACTTCAGAAACCTCATCTGGAGACGTTTGGACGAGACCTTGATTTTCCCCGTGGTGATCCACTTTCAACCAGAACACAAAATAAACACGTTAAATCTAATAAATGACACCACAGCGTGTTTTAAATGTCAAACTACACCACATCCACATCAGAGCTCAAAGCAGGGCAGGCAGTGAGCATTTCATTTTTGCACAGCACACAGCCGTGGCCAGAGCTTTGCAAAGCCAGCAGCCCCACAGCAGTCCCTGTGAACTGCGAAGAAGCCACAGGGCAATATTATTAAAAGTAGCAGATGAGACACTGGGAGATCATTACCCAGCTATAACATCATGATCGCAAGTAGAAGAACAGGAATTTTTAAAAGTAGCTTTAATTAGGTATTTTACTCTTGAAGGAGGTTCAGAATTACTCTGTTGAACATACAAATGGAGAAAAAGGAGAAAATGACAAGTTTAGGCTCTCCACTTTTCCCTTTTTAATCCATATCACACTTTCACATGCCTTCTCCTCCCAAACAACTCTTCACATGCTGTTTCAGAGGGAAATTATTCCATCATTTAAAGCCAAAGGTTTTAAAAGGTCCCAGCAAGTGACCATCCCCTCTGCCTTCATCACCTTACTGATGCCTGTTCTCCACAAACCCAACATTCCTTCATTTCACACACATAGCCCCAGAATCCACATTTTTACATGTTTTCTGGCACAGCCACAGCAGAAAAGCCTTCTAAAGCAAGTTAAATTTACACAGGAAAGCGTAGTTCTGATTTTATGTGGCCCACCTGGCAAGGTCAGCAAGTAAAATAATGCGTAACGGCTAAAAAGGTTCTTACTCCCTCTGCTGTGAACAAGAACATCCCAGAGCAGCCTTCAGGCTTCCTTACCTGCAGAACAGGCATCTTCACTTCCCTGCTCCCAGCATCTCAACCCAGAAGACCTCTCATTTTTCAGTCTTGACCTTGACTCAGGAATTCCTATACCTGGACTCATATAAGAATTCCTGCCTTCATGAGGCTTCTCAAATCCTGCAACTGCCACTCTGATTCAGTCATGAGCCCCAAAACAGGGAATAGGACAGAACAGAGAACACCTGGCCTTGCCAAACGAGGTCTGAGCCTCTCCCTCCCTTAAATAGTCCCTGGGGGTTTGTGTGCTCGGCATCAGGCCTCGCCCTTCTGCCCCCCCAAAATAATGCAGGTCTGGCTGATCAGAAATGCTGACAAACCGAGAGCAGCACCAGTCAGGTGGGCAGGGGAAAGGCCGGAGCTGGGATCTGCAAAGCTAAACCACTCTGCTTAAAAAATTGTTGATTTAATTGTGGTCAGGAAATAAAACGTAATTCAGAAACGCTCTCACCTGTAGCTGGGGAATAAACAGCCACGCCTTTTTTTGCTTACCTAGAGCTATCTGTTGTCTTCTTGGGGTGAGGGTAGGGGTTGGTTGGTTGTTTTGGTGGGGAGTTCTGTTTGTTTATTCATTTCAACTACTTAAAAGCTCAATCAAAGCCCAGTGTGCAGAGCCACTTTCAGGAAATGAGAAATTCTTATTCCATCACAAACAAAAATTATCCACAGCAAGGATCAAGTTTTGGGTTGCTTTCAGTTGGCTGGGAGGTGTTCAGATTCTTGTTAAAGAACTGCAGAACATTTCCCTCTAACCTCTGCACCGAAGCTGTAGGTTGTGGGGGCAGGAGGTTTGTAAACTTGCTGCCTATATCCTATGGATGCGAATCCATGATGTACAGTGGCCATCAGGAAACACAGATATGCCCAGTTAAGCATCCTCACAATACCCCTACAGGCAGCAAGACAAAGACTTACGGAATCTGGTTCAGCGCTGCTTTTGCAATTCAAACCGTGGAAAAACACCCCGGCCGATGTTCGAGATGAGCGTTGAAAACATCCCACCTGCACCTGCAGAAGTGCTTTAGCAGGGGCGTCTGTGTTTCGGTTCAGCTGCTGCTGGAGTGGATTTGCAGGTGGTCTGACAGGAGAGCACAGACCTTACTGAGAGCACAGGAACCGCCGACGGCGCATGGCACTGCAGATCAAACACACAATTACTCTGGTTGAGGATCTGCTCCAGTAATGAGGAGAGCAGATCTTCCCAAGGCACACTGAGTGTTAAACAGGCTTGTCCTCGAAACTGGAGTGCCAGACAACCCCTCCCTTCATGTCCACCTCTAACAACGGCCCAGGTGAAAGAAAAATCAGCAGTATCACCGCTTTCCAAACATGAAAATACAGACCTTTATTAAATAATTAGTCTATGGTCTGCATGGCTGTGTGAAATGCACCAAGCAGGAGCTCTTGCTGCCCATACTGTGGATGTCATACTATGGATGATTTACAGTTCCCAGGTCATCTGGGCTGGATGGAGTTCAAAAGCAGCAGCCAGTGGGGGTCCCTGGCCCTTCAAACCCAGCGTGGACGTGAACAACAGCCCATCCCACCCAGGAAAGATGGATTGCCTCCAGCATGCCCAGCTGAGGTTCCCATCAGTCAGTGGGAGCCCAGGGAGGACAGAAGGAATCTGAAGCACAGAGCTCCACGGCCACAGGCACTGCTGGGGACAGCAGGGGACAGGAGGGGACAGGAGGCAGCCATGGCCCAGTCCTCCTCACATATATTCCTCTGGGGCACTGCTTGGTTTCCCAGAGCTTGGCGTTCGCCGTGCTGTGCACGCAGCGGGGATGACCGTCCCCAAATCGGTATTGGCACAAATACGTCGGCAGCTCCAAATACTGACCGTGATTCCACAGGCGGTCGCTGCTTTGCTGGGAGCTTGTCCAGCTCATTACAAGGGAACTAAAGTGTCTGACTGCGGCCTTGAGCCACAGGAGAGTTGTACCTAAGTGTGTTATTTTGAAAATTCCCAACAAGGCGCTCGGAGGGTCATGTCATCCTTTACAAGGCGTCCAGCAACCCACCGAGGTATTGAAAGAATTTGGCCAGCAAGAAGCTGTGAAGGAAAAGAAAAACATGAAAACATTTTGCAAAGGGCCTTTAAGGAGAATTGACACAACACAGAGAAGAGAGAGCATGAGGAGGGATAAACTGAGGCAGAGTGGGAATGCTGTGCGGCAGGAACAGCGGCACCTGCAGCGCTGGTCTGAGAAAGAGCTGGAGCAGTCTGACAAGGGAACAGTGTGATGTGGGAGGGAACAGGCAATGTCCGCAATGGAAGAACAAATTGAAAAGCAAACTTCATCCAACAAAACCCAGGTACATTAGTCAGGCACCTAATTCAGATTAGCATTGTGTAAAAAACCCTTTTGTTGACACTGATGCATGAAACACATCAGGGTGGTGTTCTCCAAAGTCGTGTTCTGCTCCATTAATGACATTTCTATTGACTACTCTAAATGAAGGGATCATCCTCTGTTTCCTTCAAGATTCCAGTGCTGTGGATCAGCCCCACTACAATTTGCTTGAAGGAAACTGGTAACACGCCTGAAGATCCAGAGCCTCCCACAACAGCCCCCGATGGGCACGAACCACATCCAGATTCCCAGTGCTGGGCTCTGCTCCTGCCCCAGGAGCACCAGCATCATTATTAACACCAGAACAATAAACAGGGCTGCCCACTAGAGATGCAGAATCACTGCCTGAAAAGTGAGGCTATTCCTATTGTCCAAGAAAAAATAAGGAATCATTCCTCCCATACATCATTTGCGTTCTGTGACTTCATTCCCTGAAGGTCCGGTCATTTTCCACTGAGTTGTTCATGCTGAGGAAGGAGAAAAAGAAAACACTCATTAAAAGCAAACAAAGAAAGTGCAAATTAAACCAAGAGCCCCAGCGAGGGCTCTGAGGGGGCGGGTCAGTGAGTGTGTTTGGGAAGTGTGGGGGCCCTGACTCGTGGCGTTCCTCGGGGGCCCCGAGCCGTGAGCGATGTTGGAGGATGTGGCACACGGACAGTGCTCAGTGCCGGGCCTGGGGTGCTGCCGGAGCCCGGGGGAGCTTTACCTGGATAAAAGATCCCGGTACTGAATTGGAGACAAGTGTTACAGTGAGAGCCTGATCCAAGGCTGAGGAGATCTGGCTTGTTCCCCTGTGCTGCCTCGGGTGTTGATGTTCTCCCATACAGGCTCCTACTGACCTGCCCCCTGTGACCTGCGCGTGCTTCCAGGAGCTCACAAACCACACGGATGAGCTGTGCAGCTCTGCTGCCTTCCCTCCTGGCTCGGACAAAACCGGGTTATACCACAGAGAGGTGCATTAGAGACTGACCTGCTGAAAAATGAGCTGAAATTGTGTCCCAGTTCTGGTGTGAACACTTTGCTGTGCAGATCCACTTCACAAGCACTTCCTTCACTCAGCTTTCCTCTTCACAGCACTTCTGAGCTCACACTCGGTCACGCTTTCTTGCCAAAATATAGTTCTACTTAACAAAAAGCTCCCTTCATTCTCTGCGCTTAAAACATTGGCAAGGTCCATTGTACATTTAAAATATTTTTTTAATTTTAATGCAGATTTTCAGGTATGTGTTTTTGTAAAACATTCTCAGAAGAAACTTCAGTCCCATTTCTACCACAAATTCTGGAGACTGGTACAAATCATTAAAAAAATGTCTTTTACCTCCTGTTCACACCCACAAAACCACAGCATTAGAATGTGTCACTCCAGAAGCTTTTCCAGTAGAAAAAAGCTTACGAAAGCACTTGATGCTTTGCCTTTCAGACTGTAAATAGGGTGGAGAAAATGCAGCTAAGGATTGACCTGCTCACCCTTTCTATCACTCAGGGGAACAAAATTCAGAGTGAGCTCCCTGTTCTCAGGGTAACACCTAAAAATACCACTTTGGGATTTAGTGCAGGGCTCAGTTGAGGTGGTGGTGTTTTTTTCTGAGACCCAAAGTGCCAGTTGCACAAGCGGGTCAGTGTTTCTTGGCACAAGCTCCCATGCTGAATCAAAGTGAGATGATCCATGTTTCGCAGAGGCAGCTCCTGAGATGATAACAAACATCAGCCAGGGAACGCCACGAGTGAAGTTCTAGCTGGCTTACACAGAACATCCCATTCCTGCCAGCTTCCTGAGCTCCCACAGCTTGCCTTTGATTTTGGATTTGTCTGAACAGTTTTAGAACCTTTAAAAGATATATTTGAGGCTTTATCTTATCTTTGAAGTTTTATCTTACCATTGCATCTCAAGTCGAACAGATTTGGTTTGCCCTACTACGACACATTTCGGCAGAAACAGGCACTCAGTCGAGGCGGTTACAGACACCGTTTAGCCGAACAGGAGCTGAGGTACTGACGGATTCGGTCTGCAAGGGGAGAGAAATTGTCCCTCCAAAAGCGAACTGAAGGTGTCATCGGCCGGTTTTTGGAGGGGTCGCGCACGAAGTTCCCCCGACGGCAGACGCTCGTTGTCTGCGAGGGCTGGCGGGGCTGCGGGTCGCTCTCGCCGAGGCACCCGAGGCTCCGGCGGAGCGGCCGAACCGGTGAGGGGGGAGCGGGGCCAGGGCGGGCGGGGGGCGGCGGTGCCGCTCCCGCAGCATCCCCGGCAGAAGCGGCGGCGGCCGCTCCTTCCCTCCCCGCCTGGCCCCAGGCGATGCCGGGCGGGCTGCGGGGGGCCCGGGCGGGCCGGCAGAGCCCCCGGGAGGAGGAGCCGCTGGAGGCTTCGCCCCTTGCCCGCAGGAGCCGCGGGACGGGCGGCGCTCCCGGCCAGGTACGGCTGGAGCGGGGGGATCGCTCCCGGTGCCGGGGAAGCGCCGCGGGGCTGGGCGGGGGCTGCGAAGGGAGTTGATTTTGCTTGGAACAGTTCCTGGCAGGGAAGGAGCTGACGTGTGGAGACGCCTCCCGGGGATGAGCCGCCGGCGGAGTCGGGAACGCTCCGCACGGCCAGGACGGGACGGGCCGGGCCCGCAGCCGGGACTCACCGCGGGCACCGGCTGCAGCTCCTGCAAATCCCTGCGGAATTCCAGCTTTCCCTGCGGAATTCCAGCTTTCCCTGTGAGCGGCAGCTACCGGCACATCGCGCCGGACGGGGGCACCGTGGGGCAGCTGTCAAATGACAACGCTTTGGGTCGCGACACCGCTGAGGGGAAACCCGAGGGTTTGGGGGCTGCTTCGTGGGTCGTTTTTTCCTTTCAAGTTAAAAATTCCTCTTGTGCTTGTGGCGTAAACCCGAGCGGCTCCGCTCGGCCGTCGCTATCAGTGCCTGTGTGTCCTATTCGCCCTGCAGGAACCGTGCGCCCGCCGCTGCTGTTGGGGATGACGGCGTAGGATCCCCGCAGGATGGAGGAGGCCCCGCGCAGGGAACGGGCCCGCTGGCTGGGGACCCTCCTGGCCGCCTGCCTGGCCACCCTACCGGTCATCAGCGCCTGTCCTCGGCCCTGCGCCTGCCACGGCCCCGCCGAGCTCCACTGCACCTTCCGCTACTTCAGCGCCGTCCCCCCGCGCATCCCCCCGGACGTGCAGCGCATCAACCTGGGGTACGTGGAACAGCGGGGCTTTGAACGCTCTGACCAGTTCGCTTTCAGCACTTTGCGGGGCAGTAATTAAGAGTTTTCAGGTTCAGAGCTGAAAATTAACCAAAGCGATAAATAAGTCTGTAGAGCTCAATGTTCTGTTTGCAGCGCTCAGCAGTGGCTGCAGTCACAAGTAGCAAAGCCTGAGACCACCCACACCAAGGGGAAAATCGGGGGATCTAGCGTAGGGGAGGTGAGAACTTCAGAAAGTTTTCAACTTAAATGAATTCCTTTGTATTACCTGAAAAAGTTGCATCTGTAACGTGGTACTGAGGAGTCTGAAACAGAGGGAATTCGGTGAAAATGAGTTCGGGCATTAAAATCTTCAGAGACTTCACTGTGAGCTGAGAAAATCCCACAACGTTAGTGTCTATGCTTTCATCTCCTGGGTTCATGGGAAGTCACACTTGTCTGGCCGTGTCTGCCTCCATGGTGGTTCTGTTCCATGCGTGGTGAAAGGAGCAGGGAATGGAACGTGCCCAGGCTCATCCGGCCCCTTCATGCAGTTTCCAGCAAGTGTCCTCTGTCATAAATCAAACAATAAGACCCATCAGCAATAATTGACTACCCCTCTTACTACACATAATGTTTGAATCATCCAGATGTGTCTGCAGAAAATATCAAAGGAATTTTTCATGGAGGTAGTAGGGAAGTCAACACACTGTCAGGCAAACAGATGTGTTTCGTGCTTGCTGTTACTCTCCCCAGCCATGGCAGTTCGGGTGTCAGAACACTGCCCTGGAAAAGTGACCACCTTTTGTCGTCACAAAAGAATGACTTAGGATTTCATCTTGGCAAGCAGAAGTGCTGCCTACCTTTAGCCATGCCCAAAGAGTGGTTCTTTTCTTTCGGGGGGTCGGTTGCTTTTAAAAGGTGTGAAGTGTGGCTGACTAAACCCATCTGTTACAGCTACAACAGCCTGAGAAAACTGAGCCCCACAGACTTTGCTGGCCTGGAGAAACTGGAGTTACTGATGCTGCACAGCAATGAGATCAGTATGATCCCTGAGAGGGTGTTCAGTGATTTACGTTCACTACAGGTGAGAACTAAATGAGTCAATGTTCATTTTTGTTATGACTTAAAACAACTTTCAGACATAAACAGCCCCTCAGTAGCCAGCTGCAGCATTTCCTTTTCCTGTTTCTTACCTGTCCACATGAAAGTTGAGGGCTTTCAAGATCCAGTATCCTAATGGAAAGGTCTTTCCTTCCCAGGTGGGCACTGAGGCACGCTGTAAAGATCAGTAGCATTTGTTAGAGTTCTTATAATTATAGTATGGTATAGCATGGTTTATGCATTTTTTACCTTTTTCATCAACAGGTCTTAAAAATGAGTTACAACAAGGTCAGGCTGCTCCAGCAGGGTGTGTTTTATGGCCTGAAGAGCCTGGTACGGCTGCATATGGACCACAATCAAATTGAATTTGTGAACCCCAATGTTTTCTACGGACTCACTTCCCTGAGGCTGGTCCACCTGGATGGAAATTTACTTCAGCAGTTGCATCCGGACACTTTTGTAACCTTCCACTATAGCCAAATATTCAAAATATCCTTCCTGAAGCACATCTCTTTGTCTGACAATATGCTGACTTCACTTCCACAAGAAATGTTTTCCTACATGTCCGAGCTTGAGAGCATTTACCTGCATGGAAACCCCTGGTCCTGCGATTGCAGCCTGCAGGGCTTCACAGAGTGGGCACAGGAGAGACCAGGTGAGCTCAAGGCCTTGTTTATGCTCCTTAATCCTGTTCTAGTCTCTTTTTCTTTCTGATACAAGTAATTGCCTTTTATTAATTTATTTATGCTGCCAGAAAAGATTGTAAGACAGGATTTTTGTAGGTGTGTGTAATCAGGATAAAGAGATAAATATCACTCAGCTTTCCAGATTAAATGCATCTAGTGGCCTTCACACATTCCCAAGTGCATATTTCCTTAATGGAATAGCTTCCTTGGACAGTCCCAAGATTCTGTGCACCAGGAGAATCCACAGGGAATAATGAAGCTAACTTTTATAGAACTGGCAAGAGTAAGGGCCACTTTGCACTTAATTCTTCCAAAAGGAGATAAGGAACTCAAGGGACTCAAGGACTTTCTCTGCTGCTGCCATTCATATGTTACTTTAAGATTTGCTTTTATTTTATTCAAAAGAACCACTTCTTAGAATCTATATGTAATTTTTAATACTAAACCTTGTAGCACAGAAGCTGACTCCGGTTTTCTTCTCTTCAGATGTTATAAAGTGTAGAAAAGACAGAAGCTCTGGTGCCCAGCAGTGCCCAGTCTGTGCTAGTCCCAGAAATCATAATGGGAAAAGCTTAGTGGATCTTCCTTCTGCATCTGCCACCTGCAGTAAGCCAGTCATACACGACTCCCTGAAATCCAGAAACCTCACAGTGCCAGATGATGGGGATTTCAGTTCCGTGTCTCCCAAGGACTTCATAGCTCCAATAGGATCCGTGGTCTTGAACATGACTGACCAAGCAGGAAATCGAGGCAACGTGGTTTGCAGCGTCCAAAAACCTAAAGAAATGTCTCCCATCTCATTTGACCAAGACGGCAGCAGCACAGTGCTCCGAACCTCGTTCTCGGCTTTGCTGGTGTGTGGCATCGGTCACGGACACATCCAGCAGCTGTGGAGCATCCTGGCACTGTACAGCAACTCTCCCTTGAAACTGGAGCGGACTGTCCAGGCGACTGACGTGCCTTTTATTAGTTACAAATACAAACAGATCTACAGTGAAAAAGATGAACTTTTCACCAGTATCGAGGCTGACCTGAGAGCTGAGCCAGCCTGGCTGATGCAGAGCACGGTGGAGCTGCAGCTGGACAGGACAGCGACCACGCTCAGCACGCTGCACATCCACTACTTCACCCGCGCCCAGGTCAGCGTGCCCGGGGCTGACAGCAACCAGGGCAGCAATAACTGGGCCATCATCTACAGGGACAACAGCACCCAAAGGGAGCACACTGTGCTAGTCGGGGGGACCGTGGAACTGGGGTGCCAGGCAGCTGGGGAGCCAGCTCCTGCTGTGGAGTGGATACTGGCCGATGGGAGCAAAGTGCGAGCTCCTCACGTCAGCGAGGATGGGAGAATCATCGTCCTTGCAGCTGGAACCCTGACCTTGCGGACGGCTGACGTGTTTGACACGGGGCTCTACCACTGCATCGGCTCCAACAGCAATGATGCCGATGCTCTGACGTTCAGAATCACCGTGGTGGATCCTCACGTGGAACACAACAGTGTAAATGGAGCCCAGCTGTTGACAGCTGTTGGCAGCACGCTCCACCTGCCCTGCACATCCACGGCTGCTCCGGACGCTGTCATTACCTGGGTGTTGCCTGAGCTCACAGTTCTTCGTCAGTCTGTAGGAAACAAACATATTTTTGGCAATGGCACCTTGAGAATACAAGGGGTGACAGAGCGAGACGGAGGGTACTTCCGATGCATTGCAGCCAACCAGTACGGTGTCGACCTTTTGGTTTTCCACGTGCTAGTGAAACAGGATGAAACCGCTCCAGAGAAAAAGCTTGGAGCTGTAGGAGAGTGGGAAGAGGGTGATGGCTCTGGCAATGCACTGCTGGGCTCTGCTGCAGCACAGACACGTCCCTCAACCACTCCAACCACCCTGACAGCTCGTCCAAAATCTGCTGCATCAGCATCCAGCAGCTGGGGCACGCAGAGCGCACGTCAAAGGAACAGCCACAGGAAAATGGCTCGCAGGCCCTACGGGGACAGAACAGGCAGGTTCAGGCAGCTCAGGGGGCACAGGAGACAGTTTATTTCTTCAGGCAGGAGAGTTGATCCACAGCGCTGGGCAGCCTTGTTGGAGAAGACTAAGAGGAACTCAACACTGACAGACAAACGAGAAGTTACAACAGAACCACCCATGCAAGCCCGAAAGTTCTCAGAGATACCTGAGGATGAGGAGACATCTGGTGATCTCAGATCTCCAGAAGAAGAATTCATGATGCCAGTAACAGAGAGAGCCCCAGTACCTGCTCTGGGGAGACCAATAGAACGTGTGATCACTGCAGGGCCCGAGGGCACTGTGGGTCACACTCCTGCCAGGAAAACCTCCCTCCTGGTCACAGAGGCAGTAACTCCTCTACCCTCTCCTCTTCCACAGTCTGTGTCACCTGGCAGCAGAAGGCCACAAACATATCCAAAACCTACAGGCTCATGGGAAAGATCTGATTTGAGTCAAGTATCAGCAAACGGTGTGAAACAATCAACTGCCTCCAGTGGAGCAAGAGGAACATCCACACTCTTCCCTGCCGGGCAAAGGCTGGTGTATTCTGGGCAAAATAATAAACAGCATCTAAAATCTGCATCCACGACACCCATGACAGAAGCTTCAGACACCAGTAAGGCTGTAGCTCCCCAAAACACAGCCGACAAGATCCATGTTTTTACTGAGTCTATCGATAAATTTTCCATCAAAACAGATCACCAAGTCCCTGTGGTGACAGTCAGTGCACCAAGCCCTGAGTTTGGTCCCATTTATTCTCACACTGCTCGGAAAGGAGGAACCCCTAAGCCACCATTGGCCTCAACTATCACTACTCATCAGCAAATTCGGGTTACCCTGGACATTCCAACTCACACACCCCAGGTCCAGCAGCAGTATGGAAGACGAAGGAAAATTTCTGGTCGGAGACGAATTGTGAGACCAGGACATATCCCAGGTGTGAAAGAGCACCGATACAATTTTGGGAGGGCAGGGTCTGCCAGAGGAAA
The DNA here is from genome assembly GCA_035584735.1 of Pseudotriccus pelzelni. Lineage (NCBI taxonomy): Eukaryota > Metazoa > Chordata > Aves > Passeriformes > Tyrannidae > Pseudotriccus > Pseudotriccus pelzelni. The sequence continues at coordinate 511,927 of JAWMRA010000009.1, read as the reverse complement.
TACAGCTGTGGCTGCAGGTGTTCAGCTGAATATGAAATATGTATCAAATGAACCAACTTTAAATAATTTAAGCAGCTCCATCGATTCACTTAGCCCAGAAGCCCCCCTGTCCTCCCCCTCCACCATGAATTTGCCACTGGAGAAAATGGGTACCCATCAAAACACATTGTTCCTCAAGGCAGAGGAGAATGAACACAGTGCAAAGCAAAAAGCTGCTACCACAGTCATGTCTGTCACTACAAAGGGTACTGCTACTACTTGCAGCCCTATCAGACTGCTGGGTTTGAAGCCAACGGTCACATCTGTTGTTACTCCTCGATCTGACACCAGAGTCACCAAAAGTAAAATATTCAGAGTGGGAGGAAGGAGAGGTCAGAGGAGGAAGAAGCCTCCTAAAACATCCGCCCCACAGCGTGTGGCTGCAGCCCACAGCACTGCAGCCACCCCCTCCGTGAGCACAGCCACCCCCGTGGTGACAGCAGGTACATCACCAGCTGTGCCTCCAAGTCTTACGCCTGCAAAACCTCTCCCTGGGAGCATCAGCATGGTCTCTGTGACCGAAACGCCATCACTGTGGATCTCTGACACCCCAGAGCCACCTCAGCATGTGCCCACAGCAGCCACACAGACACTGGTGAGCCCGGTCACACAGAGGAATGCCCAGTTGGCCACGTCACTGCCCACCAGTCTGACTGCTCGCAGCCCCACCACGGCACTCCAAACCACACCAGTCACAACAAGGAACACGCATCTGAGCACAGCACCACCCGTCAGCCCTGCCCACACCTCCACCACAGCTCTCCAAATCCCACCACGGCTGGGTGAGCCTCCCGGTGCTGCGCGTGTCCAACCTGCTGCAGTCAGCGCCACAGCAGGGGCAGCACCTGCCCAGCACATCGGAGCCACTGCCACGGCAGGAAGAGAATTCTACCTGAAAGTGGGGGAGACAGTTATCCAGGAAAACCAGGCAGCACAGTCCACATTCCCAGCAAGAGCTGTGCTGAGTGCTCCTGCTGCACTCACGGACATCATCATTCCCAGCACTCAGCATCCCACCCCTCTGCCAGCCCCGATGCCAGCTGTGCCACCTGCACCTACTGTGAGAGCCCACCTGCCTCCATGGGAGGATGTCCAGTTCTGGCCCAAGCCACCTACCAAAGGCACGGAGAGGGGCAACACGCTGACTGTCAGGACACCGTCCACACCAAAGCCATCACAGAGTGCAGCTCTGCCAGGAAGGGACAAGAACAGCTCTGTCAGAGGCTGGTCTGAATGGAGACAAGATCAAGAAACCACCACCCCCAGTCCCTTTGCCTTGGGCTCTGCGAGCAAAAACCATTTTGCAAAGCCCAGAATAGTTGGAGGGAAACTGGCTGCTTTCACTGTGCTGGCAAATTCTGATGCTTTTATTCCTTGTGAAGCTACTGGGAACCCCCGTCCAACAATACAGTGGACCAAGATACCATCAGGTGAGCTTGATAAACCTCTCTAGAATTTGCATTCCATTAGAGTTCCATAATTTGACAGCTCTTCTGAGTGCCAAACTCAAACATTGCTTCATTTTAAAGCACTATAAAATACCAGTGAACGGTGAACTTCGAAACAGTGACAGAGATCCAACACTTGCTGGAGTGTCCAAGTGCTGATTCTGGAATAGCTCTCTAGGGAAAGCATAAAAAAAAAATCTATATTTAACTAGAATTCTGTGCTTACTGCGGTAACATTTCGATATTTGTTGTGTGTTACCTGCTATTCCAGAACAGTGAGACAAGTGAAAAGAAAAATCTGTGGTAACAAACCCTCAAATCCAGTTACAGCTGTGCCGGGTTTGGATCACAAAGGCCCGTCTGCTTTATCCAATCTTTGTCTCTATTGGGGACTCAGCTTTGTCACTCTATCTGCAAAATACTCTGATTTTCTCTCTGTCTCATCGCTATCGCCTTGGTTATTTGGGCGATGCCCAGCAGGGCGGGGAACAGGCATTCAGGGGCTGAATTAAACTCACAGATTAAGCTGGAGGAAGGTTCTGACGCTGCACCGCTGTCCCCTTGTTCCGCAGGTGCCGACGCTCCGGGGCGCCGCGGTGCCGGCAGGTGGGTGGTGTTTGCCAACGGGACGCTGTCCATCCCCCAGGTGGGCCTGGGGGACGGCGGGCAGTACCTGTGCACCGCGGCCAACGCGCTGGGCGCGGCGCGGCTCCTGGTCACCCTGTCGGTGCTGGCCTACCCGCCCCGCATCGCCGGCGGCCGCCACCGGCTCCTCACCGCGCACTCCGGGAACACCGTGGCACTGGCGTGCAAGGCCGAGGGCAGGCCCCCTCCCACCGTCTCCTGGGTTCTGGCAAATAAAACCCAGCTCTCCGGCTCCTCCGCGGGGAACGGCAAAGCTCACGTGGGAGCAGATGGCACTTTAGTTATCCGGGAAGTCACCGTGTACGACAGGGGCCTCTACACCTGCCTGGCCAACAACCCTGCAGGCACCGACACGCTGGCCCTGAAGCTGCAGGTCGTTGCTGCCCCTCCCACCATTCTGGAGGAGAAGAGACAAAGCGTGGAAGGGAAGATGGGGGAAAGCCTGAAATTCCCTTGCACAGTGCAAGGGAAGCCTCAGCCCACCGTGCACTGGGTCCTCCCTGACGGCACGGCGGTGAAGCCTCTGCAGCTGGTACACACGAGGCTGTTCCTGTTCTCCAACGGCACCCTCCACCTCGGCAGCATCGGCCCTTCCGACAGCGGCAACTACGAGTGCCTAGCCACGAGCTCCACCGGCTCGGACAGGAGGGTGGTCAGCCTCGTGGTGGAGCACAGAGACACGCTCCCGAAAATTGCCGTCGCCTCTCAAGAACTGACTCACCTGAATTATGGAGATAAGCTGCTTCTGAATTGCACGGCAACTGGGGAGCCCAAGCCCAGGATCATGTGGAGGTTGCCCTCCAAGGCCGTTGTGGACCAGTGGCACAGGTATGAGTCTTTTCTTTTCCTCCACCTCTTCAGAACTTTCTCAGAGGAACTTCTCCTCTGGTGGTCATGTAAGAGTGTGTTACAGCGCTAAAGCACTGTGAACTAAATTAATTTTTAAACGTTTAACAGAGGTGAAAATATCTGTGCTAATGGCTCATTGTATGTCTAATAACAGCTCATATCAATTGCCATAAGTGGGTAAGGTCTCCCCAACACAAACAGAAGTCATATTTGAATTAAGGGAACTGCTGTTATCCTGCACTGACTGACTGCTGACAGTTTAGAGAAGTTATGTGTACCAGATTTGCAAAGTAGGGCTCAGGAGGAAGAGGCTTCTGCAGTCTCTGCTAAGTCTACCTTTGGGGGTCTCCCCCCACCCCCTCCCACAGTAACACTTCACCTTTGCTTTGGGAGACAGTCCAAGCTCGGGGTGTTTCCAGCAGAGTTAACATGCACACATCCAGCACCAGAAGTGACGATGACACCAGGTTAGGACCCAGCGGGTGGACAGGTGGTGTGGGCACAGTGCCCTTGGAGAGAACCTCTGTGTCATATCGTGCTGTTGACACCTTCAGTCCCTTCCGGTGCTCAGTATTCACCTCCAGCACTTGGTTCCATAATTCTTTTCCTCTCTCTCCCCCACAACAGAATGGGAAGTCGGATCCATGTCTACCCCAACGGATCCCTGGCTATTGAAGCAGTTACTGAAAAGGATGCAGGTGATTATCTGTGTGTTGCAAGAAACAGAATTGGGGATGATCTGATACTGATGAAAGTCAGCATCACGATGAAACCAGCCAAGATTGACCATAAGCAGCACTTCAAGAAACTGGTGCCGTACGGCAAGGATTTCAGAGTGGACTGCAAGGCCTCAGGGTTGCCCACACCAGAAATATCGTGGGGTCTGCCAGATGGAACGCTGGTCAACAACGCGATGCTGGCGGATGACAGCGGGCACAGGTCCCGTAGGTACGTCCTCTTTGACAACGGAACTCTGTACCTCAACAAAGCTGGAGTGACCGAAGGAGGAGATTACACCTGCTATGCCCAAAACACTCTGGGCAGGGATGAGATGAAGATCCGTGTCATGGTCATCGTGGCAGCCCCTCAGATAAAGCACAACTACAAGACATACGTTACCGTGTCAGCTGGACACACGGCACTGCTGGACTGTGAAGCTGCTGGGGATCCCAGGCCACAGATATTCTGGTTTCTGCCTTCCAGTGAGATGATCTCCTCGTCCACGGACAGACACTCCCTGCACACCAACGGCTCTCTCTCCATCAGCCACATCAAACTGCTGGATGCTGGGGAGTACATGTGTGTGGCTCGGAACGCTGGTGGGGACGACACCAAACTGTATAAGCTGGATGTGGCTGGTAAACCCCCCATCATAAACGGTTTATACAGGAACAAAACGATCATGAAAGTGACGGCAGTGAGGCACTCAAAGAAACACATTGACTGCCGGGCAGAGGGGACACCTCCCCCTCAGATTATGTGGATCATGCCTGATAACATTTTCCTGACAGCCCCATATTACGGGAGCAGGATCGCGGTGCACAAAAATGGGACACTTGAGATTCGGAATATCAGGCCTTCGGACACGGCGGATTTTATCTGTGTGGCACGTAACGATGCGGGAGAGAGCATGCTGGTGGTGCAGCTGGAGGTCACAGAGATGCTACGGCGACCCATGTTCAAAAACCCGTTTAATGAAAAAATAATAGCAAAACCCGGGAAAACTACCACACTGAACTGTTCTGTGGATGGAAACCCGCCCCCAGGCATAAGCTGGATGCTGCCCAATGGCACGTGGTTTTCCGGCAGCATCAGCACGTCCCAGTTTCTCATAGGAAGCAACGGGACCCTGACCATCTACAATCCCGGGAGAGACCAAGCCGGGCGGTACCGCTGCGCTGCCCGGAACAAGGTCGGCTATATTGAGAAGCTGATCATCCTGGAGGTTGCCCAGAAGCCCAGTATCCTCACCCACCCCGTGGGGCCGGTGAAGGGTGTCAGCGGGGAGCCGCTGTCACTTCACTGCCTGGCCGAGGGGAGCCCCAAGCCCAGCACGGCATGGACGCTGCCGGGGGGCCGCGTGCTGGACCGGCCGCAGGTCAGCGGCAGGTTCCTGCTGCTGGAGAACGGCACCCTGGTCATTCGGGAGCCCACCGCCCACGACGGCGGCAACTACGTGTGCAGGGCCCGCAACGACGCCGGGGACTCCTCCGTGAGCGTCGCCGTCACCGTGGCAGCCCACGCCCCGCGGATCACGGGCAGACCCCCGCCCGCCCTCCACACCGTGCCGGGGGCGCCGGTGCAGCTGCACTGCGCGGCGCTGGGAATACCCAACCCAGACGTTACCTGGGAGTTACCTGACCGCTCCGTGCTCTCCGCAGCTCACCGCGCCCGAGGATCTGCGGGTGAGCTGCTTCACCCCACGGGCACTTTGCTCCTCCAGAATCCTCAGCCCTCCAATTCCGGCACGTACAAGTGCACGGCGAGGAACCCCCTCGGCAGTGACTTCGCAGTAACGTATGTCCACGTCATCTGAAGTCAGGAACGCAGCAGGAATGACGGTGAACACAGGCTGCAGCTGGACTGAGGTCATCCTTGGAATGAGTTTAAGCAAAGGCAGCCAAAGGCACGTGAGTGCCTGGAAACATTTACAGTGTTCAGTCTGCAATGACTGGGCAAAAGGAGAGGGGAAGGGGAAAATTAGCTCTAGCATTATTAGCTAGCATTGGTTCTCTCCACGTTCAAGGGATTTAAATTAAAGCAAACTCTGCCAGCAAACACAGACTATCAAACACAATTTACTTTCCGGAAACGTACACAGAGAGCTCCTGTACGGACAGACTTTTTCGTATCAGTTCAATACTGCCCACCTGGTATGACTGTCGTAAGCACAGATCATAGAGGGCAAGAACATCTGGGAACTAAAGAGCAGGTTCACTGGGATGCAGATTACCTTCTTAATGTGTTTTAATACTTAGTGTGTTTTTTAAATAAATATTTCATGGTGAAACAAGTAGTGAAGTATTTTTAATAGGACAGCTCTGCGTGCCAGCCTTTTCTGCAGATCTGTGGGATGACACAGACCAGCTTTGGACTCAGCTTGGAACAGGAGGGGGAGCTCTGCTCAGCGCTGTTAAGCCAATGCACAGAGAGACTGGGTGTAGAACCACTCCAATTTGGCATCGTTTTCTTATTGCCACAAAAGCATTTTTTTAAAAAAAGTTTCTCATTAGAAAACAATTGCTTGAATTGACAACTCAGTTTAGAATTGTGATTCCTCAGTTCAGCAGCCAAACAGGCCTGAAAAGGAACTTCTGCACCTCATGGGAAAATACCTTGGTGATTGTAGGAAAAGGTTACCTGCCCATTTCACACTGACCAATCACAGAGTGGACTGCTCAAATCAATTTTTAAAATGTTTAAGCCTGTAACTGAGGTTCAGAGTTTCTTATTTTCTTCCTAAGAAACGTATTAATGCAGGTCAGAGGCCTCAAAACACACACACAAATTCCCCTCTTAAATTTTGGGAATCTGTGTGTGGTCAAGGCACAAGGGCTTCAGTGAACCCATCCCTGCCATCAGCCACACACAGTCTGTATTCCCTTGTTCCCTGCTTCCACAGCACCGACGGACTGGTGGCCACAGAGGGGTTGGATGGCATGAATCCCAGTAGTTGATACCTGCAATAGCTCAAGCTACAAAAAGAGCAATAAACAACCTTTAAAAAAATGAACAGAAGTAACTTTTGCATGAATGGGACTCGACTGTCGTAAAAGCCAATCAAAATCTACAGATTTCCGTGCACGAGTTATTCTTATATTACACATCTATGATGTATACAAATACAGATATATTGTGCATCATTAGCTGGCTGTGCTGCCCCAGGCCCTCTGAAGGGTCTGTGGTGCAGCCTTTCCCCTCCCCACTCAACACCTGACTATGGCACCATCTATAGCCTCTTTGTATGGTCAATTAAGCAAATTGAGTTAGTGAAAAACAGGGAAAAGATATTCACAGAGTATTTTAAATGTCCTTCAAGTTCCACTTCCAAAATGAATGTATTAAAAAAAAAACTTCAATTATATAGACCAGCTCCTAAATGACATAAAGTAGTAATAAATTTATTCTGCTTTTTCAGCTCCAGTATGGGCAAAACTATGATCTGTTAGCGCAGGTTTGAATAATAATAACTTGTTTGTGGTGATTTTAGTTGGTAATTTGCTTGTGGATTTGTACTCACTGATGATGCAATGCCAGCCATCGATTCCCACCTGGGCTGGGAATACCTGCCGTGCCCGACCGGCACCTGACACAGGTGACAGAATAACTCCTCCAGGGAAAGGTCATCCAAAGGGCAGCCAAAACCGCGGGAAGGGAAGGACGCAGGGGCAATTCCAGCCTCAGCTGGGAGGGCTGGGATGAGAGCGGTCACCGCTGGCATCGGGTGGGACACGGGGGTTCATCTCCCGCCAGGCTTCACCAGGACTCGGAGATTCCCCAGGTGAGGGCAGCGAAGCCCCCCTGGAGCACTCAGTGCCCGTCACCCTTGGGACCGTCCCCCGAAAGCTTCCGATGAAAGACACCAGATGGGAACACTGCTACTTCCAGCAGGTTTATTAACGTTGCGTTGTGGCTTCTAATGTAAACTTTAAGAAGTTCTAATACAAGCAATAAACCCGCTTCAGCACCTTATTACCACAATAAGAGCAAGAGGAATTAGTACTTTAAACAAACAGCTTTATAAAGTGCGTGTGAAAATCACAGTCAAATAAACATGATTTGAATTGATGTTTGTTCTACCAACAAAGAAAGAGGTGAAGTGCCTTTCAGTTCAGTAGTTTGGTCCAGTGCAGTTCCTTTTTTTTAAATTTAAAAAAAAAAAAAAAAAGGTTTTCCCATAAATAAATAAATAAATCCAGCATTCTTTGCCCTCTTTAAAAGTAACAGGACCTAAAAAGCACCAAATTCATAAAATCTGCGATAACATTCTTCAGATAGGCCCGCAAGTCCATACATTGAAATCTAGTTAAATGCAAAAATAACCCCAAACCCACCTTGTTATATATTCACATCAACTGCGTCACAAAAAATAATGATGGAAATAAGAGAACTCAAGTCCGCTGTCTAGCCATGACCAGTGCATTGAATTTCCAGCGTCCTGTTCCTCAGTGCAAAGGTCCCCAGGGCCCCCCCAGCCACGGTCAGAAGTGGGGGGGAGGCCTGTACTGGCTCTCCCCTTGCTGTGGCTGGTTACCTGGGGGAGGAAGCAAAGGGGGTGACTGTACAAAAATACGGAAAAATACCTGTATTTGCTGCAGCGGTGGCGAAGAAGAGGCCACGCATCCCTCCTCCACCTGAGGACTTTTCCTGCGGAGGGCTGCACAAGGTGACAGGACCAGCAGGGCCCCGTGGGGCGCCCCAAAACCAGGGCTTTGGTGTCACATCAGGACCGGGACAGGCACCCGCTGTCAGCAGGTGAATGACCTCCACGTACAGCCGGCAGCAGGTAAACAGGCAGAAGGTCTCCAGAAAGAGAATTCCATGTTCAAACACGCGTTTCCACGTGTCTGTGCACACACTTACCGGAGAGCTGCCTCTGGAGCTGCCGCACCAGCGCCGCCGTCTGCTGCTGCTGCGGGGTCTGCTGCGAGCCTGGCCTCGGGAACTGCAACGGGAATGGGAAAGGAGCCACACGGTGCCCGTGCCACAGCAGGGAACCGCAGCCTGCTTGGCTGGTGCCACCGCGGCACAGGGGCAGCAGGTGGGGAGGGCAGCGAGGGCGGGTGGGTGTCCTGACTGGGGTGTGACAGCACGGCAAGGACACAGGGAGCACCCTTGGAACTCACAGAACATCTGTTCTCTTCCTTCCCTGAAATCTCACACTGTTCAGTCTGGAGAAGGCTTTGGGGAGGCCTCCCTGGCCATGGCATTAGGCACAGTATGATTAGCACCCCAAACCCAGCCTCTACAACCCATCTCTGACTCCCCCTCAGGTCTCTCAGCTTGACGGGTCTGCCTCCTAAACCCCAATTTATTTTTTTTTCTCATTAGGACTGGTGCAAACGCACATGCTTCTGATTTTAATTAAGTGATTCTTCTGCACAGGGATACATGATGCAGTTTGGAAACCTGAGGTGCTGAATAAAACTTGAGTAATCCCGTACCTTAATAACTCTGTGGGCGCTGCAGAAACCGCCCGAGCTTTGCTCAGCAAAACCCTGTGCTTACTGAAGGCAGTTTCAGCATTTTACAAGACTTCAGCATCTTTTCCCTTTCTGAAACCAAATCCTTCGCTTAAAATGTGTTGTGTAATCGCCTGGCTACCAGGCCATAGTAACTGCTAGGTTAGTCAAAGGTATCAGCAACCACAGTGGGGTTTTTGGGAACACAAACCCAACCCGCAGCACCTTCTGCTGTGCAGGTGTTGGCAGAGAAGCCTGTGCTGGGCAGGTGCCCATTGCTGTGACACTCTCACAGCAGTTTGTTCAAGATATAAAACTCAAAAATCGATGAAAATTATCTAAGATTAATGCTTTTAAATCTGGAGGCTGCAATTTCAGCATTACTGTGTTTTTTCTACTTTTCTAGTCATCCTCACCTACCTTAAATACATTTGGTAAAACTGTGGAAATAAAGGGAACAAGCATAATGAGACTTTAAATTCAGTGTACGTGTCCAGAAAAATTACTTGATACTGATTGTGATTGGGTCAAATCATTCCCTAAACTATCAAGGGCTCCAATAAAACAGAAAGTTGTGTCTCAGAATTAATGTTCAGTTTGTTCAGCTGTCTTCATGCAGCTCTGGTTTATGACTAACAACATAATTTAAAAGTACCTTCAAAAAAACAAACCCCGTTTTTCCCCTAGCCCGTTGGCAGTGCGTCCCAAAAATCCAAGGTGGGAACAGACACCTGTGATGGGACGTGGCAGGGGCTGCAGTTCCGCCGCGGTGGATGGAGCTGCCGGGGCACAGGGGTGCTCCACCAGCACGGCACAAGCACGAGGGGCAGTGCCGACCATCAGCACCTCCCGTGGCCAAGGGCACGGGTGACAAAGCCCACCCTGTCCCTCCCCTCACACCTCCCCAAAATGCTCTGCTCACCAGCGGCTGCTGCGGCTGCACGGGCTGGAGTCCAAGCACCGGCTGCTGCCCCGGCTGCTGCTGCTGCTGCTGCTGAGAGAAGGTGGGCACTGAACAACAGGCAACAGCCCCTGCTGCCTCGGCGACTTCCCTCCGAATTAAAAAATACCACCAAACCAAAAATATCAGAACAGAGGAAAATGGCCAGACAGGCGAGACGCCCTCTGGTTTAACGCCAGTAGCACTGTAAGGCCAGACAGGGAGCACACAGCCACCACCTCTGCTCAGCACATCCAGGCAGGCCGTTCTCAAATCGACCTTCTCCAGAGGTATTCCGTAATCCGGAAAATCCAAGTACCGAGTTTTACACATTACGTCCAGAGCTCCCTTCTGGAAGTCCCAAAAGTAAACAACGAATGGCTGCACTCAGGGAAAGGCAGGTGGGGTTTGTAGCACCAGGCTCCGGAGCTTTAGACTGGAAGCGAGCGTGTAATGCTCTCGCTGACACAGCGATGCTCACACCCCCTGCTCTGTCACATCCCCAGCCTCAGCACGGCCGAGCCCTCACCTGGAAGAGCCGCTGGTGCTGCCTCTGCCTGCCCGGCTCCGGCGGCTGCCCCGTGCCCAGCGCCGGCTGGAGCCCCACGGCCGAGGCGCCGTCCAGTCCCCTGCCGAGCTGGGAACGGGGCTGCAAAGCCCGATGGCTCGGTCTGGTGGGGAAAAAAATGACAGGTTAAACTTCATTTGCAGACAGAGCACAACAGTCCGGGAGAACTCAACCGCGGCTGCAACGTCGGACTTCCACAGATTTAAATGATGTTGCATTAGGCATTGCACAATAAAGCCATGCCATAGTATTGCCCAGTAACTGATACGGGGCATAACACCTTCCCCTAAACAGGAACAGACCCGAGCGCTCAGCTCTTTCTTGTCTAAGAATAGCAATGAGTTTCTACATTCCACATAAAAACTAAAATGTTCTCCAGCCCAAAATATCTCAGCGTTCTGTTATCATAATTGAAAATGAGCTATCACAAGTGAACTTTTTACTTTCTAAAATACTGGAAAACCTTGAAATTGACGGTCCTTTCTTACAATACTGAAAGATGTTAACTGTGTCATCAATTTAGCTTAGCTGGTTAGCTCAACACAGACAAGGCAACGCAGGCCAGCAGCTTCGTTCCTGACACCAGGCACCCTGCAGGTTTGCACAAGGCTGTCAGTCAGGTCAAGGCCAAACTTTCTGAAGACATGAAAGCATATCCAAAGCTTAAAAATATCCAGGCTTGCAAGAATTTAAAAGAAGTTAAGGAACCAGTGATTATTGAAGAATATTCAGTAATGTTCACAGCTCCTGAAACAAAACCAGGGGTTGAGGGAGAATTGCACAGCTCCATACAGGACACATCCATATTCTACTTATGACAACAGAGCTGGACTGTTAGTTGGACTGTGCCAGGCTGTTAGAAAAGAAATCTGAATCAAGGCTGTCATTGGAAACTCCAGTTCTCCACTCTGCCAGCTCCATGATGCTCCCTTTGATAGATTTCTTTCCTGCTTCACTTGCCTTCTGTGTGGTTGCATTTCTTTACCAGTGAATTTTTCCTGCTTCTCACAGGCACTGCAACTCAGCTGTGCTTCTAAACTGAAAGCAATCCCATCTACTCAGGCTTCAGCCAAATTCATTTGCCTCTTTCTAGTTGAACTACAAGGTTGGTCTTGTGATTTCTTGACCACAGACCCTTTGGCAAACCTGGAATATTGATTTTTGAATACCACACGTGTTTGCAGAATATGGATCTCAGATCTGTGTGTGTAGGGAAATAGGATCCAACAGCTGTCTTTAAATGAACTTTTATATTCTACAACCACACAGGACAGCTGGACTAAAAGGTGTGCCACAATCCACTTAGAATCAAAGCTAAATGAGGGAAAATCACAGGGAAATTGCAGAGAAAGGCATGTTCATTGCTAATTAGATGTGGTGAGAACCCCATTTTGGTTAATGAGAAACCTGAGCACCTTGGCCTAGTGGAAGGCGCCCCTGCCACTGCAGGGATTGGAACTGGATGGTCTTTAAGGTCCCTCCCAACCCAAACCGTTCTGGTTCTATGATTCCATTATTACCAGACCTTATTTCAAACCAGGCTCTCCCCACCCCGTTCCCAGGGTTCCCCCTCACCGCGAGGCGCCGGCGGGAGCGGGGCCGTAGGCGGGCGGCTGCTGCTGGAGGTACCCGGGGTGCTGGTCCTGCCACAGCCGCTCCATCAGCGGGGCTGACAGCACCACGGGCTGCTGCTGCTGCTGCTGCTGCTGCTGCTCGGGCACCGCGCTGCCGTACGGGGTGTACCCCTGGGGCAGGCTCTGCGGGAGAACAACACGAGTGACCGCACCAAGCCGGGCCAACGGCCCAGCTGCAACGCAGAGGTGGCCTGGCCAGGGAGCCCAGAGATCTCGCGTGTCCCCCGTGCTTGTGGGAACCCCCTCTGTCTGCAGGTTCGTTCGGGCAGCTGACACACGGCCACGCGTGGTCACTCGCTGTCACATGTGGTCACACAGCCACACGTGGTCACATGCTGTCACACATGGCCACACGTGGTCACTCGCTGTCACACACGGCCACATGTGGTCACTCGCTGTCACACACAGCCACATGTGGTCATGCTGTCACACGTGGCCACACGTGGTCACACTGTCACACGTGGTCACACTGTCACACACGGCCACACGTGGTCACACTGTCACACACGGCCACACGTGGTCACTCGCTGTCACACACGGCCACACGTGGTCATTCGCTGTCACACACGGCCACACGTGGTCACACGCTGTCACACGTGGCCACACGTGGTCACGCTGTCATACGTGGTCATGCTGTCACACACAGCCACACGTGGTCACACTGTCACACGTGGCCACACGTGGCCACACGTGGTCACACGCGGTCACACGTGGTCACGCTGTCACGCATGGCCATATGCACAGGTTGGAACTCACACTGTGCTGCCTTCCCAAGAGGCGCTGAGCACGAGCGGGGCTCTGCTCCAAAACTCCACCTCTATTTTCCTCATATTCCCCCAAAATCCCAAGTACCAGAATGACCATCACATAATAGTGTAACTGCTATCACTGTCTCACCAAAAACTGGCCAGATTTCCAGCTTAACACTGAAGTATGCTCGCTATTCCCAGCAACAACATCAGTTAAAACCGGGAGGTGGACGTGCTAAAAACGTTCCTGATGTGGAGGGCACAAGCATCCCAGGAGGAGGGCCCACCGGTACCCTCAGCCACAGGCAGAGGCACAGCCCAGGCACAGGGGAGCAGGCTGGGGAAGGGAGCCCTGTTTAGCACATTTCCATGCAGGTGCTCCCGGGGTGACGAGGTACCTGTGCTTGCTGTAGCCCCGGGTACTGAGGGAGCTGGGACAGGGGTCGAGCCTGCGGAGTGAAAACAGCAGCTTGGTCCATCGGCTGCCCCTGCAAGACACAGCGCCGTCAGGTACAGCCCCCTCGAGCGAGTACTAGAAACAGAATTTGTGCACAGAAACATAACCACTTTCCAAAAGTGGACTTCTGGCAGCTCTTAGATCCCAGGGAAATACTTGTTCCTTCATAATCCAGGAGCTGTGACCAAGGTGCTTTGTGTCTCAGACGAGAACGGGCCGAGCTTTCGCTTACACAGCTAATTTAGTATTGCCTTTTTTGTTGCTTTTCACAGTACCAAGTTCTTCCAGGACTTGTGTTCTCGAGTGAGTGGGTTTCGTGCTCATCTCATCCATCTGGACACAAACCCCACCAAGTTGTACCCCGAAGAATCACAGAGTAACAACCATTTCCCTCAGGACAGCACTGAGATTGTTAAAACCTGGAGAATGAGAATGTGCCAAAGACACAACCAATCCACATGCTGTCTTTGTGACTCAGATGCTGCACAGCTCCGCTTGGTCATTTTTTCAACCATTCTACCCACAGAAAGTTCAGTGACAGACAGGAGCTGGAAGCAGTGATGCTCCTTCCCTGCAGCTGCCCAGTTGTGCACAAAACCAAATATGAATCCAAGTCCTCCAACAAAGCCTTTGCCATTCTGACCAGGATATCTTTAGGGAGACGCATAATTTAAGGATAAAAGTGACTTTGGTAACACACTGCAAGCAGCAACATCACAATCCCAGCTACCCCACGGAAAAGGATTGGAGAGCCCTCCTTGTGTACTTGCTGCATATCCAGGCGTTCCTAATTGGCTGCAGAGAGGGCAATGGATCCCCTGTTCTGACATACCGCCAGCAACACCAGGAATGACTGAACACATGTCAAGTATGGATAAGAGAGTCAGTGGCAAGGCCTCCTTAAACACACATTTTGTTCTGCCTTGCCAACCAGGGTTTTTAACAGCACGGCAGTTTCCCTGGGACAGGACCAAAGTCCTGCAGACCAACTCTGACACCACGTCTCTAATATCTGGAAAGCTTTCCAGCACAGATATTAGGGATGAAACTGCATGGCATCATTGTTTTTCCCCAGAAAAGAACCTGAATTCTATGAAATCAATGATTTAACAGGTGTTACTTCTGTTACTGGCGTGGCTGTTACTGGTTTCATAAGTGACAAGATCTGGTCATTCCCAGAACAGCCCATCCTGCCAGTGCAGAACGCCCAGCCAGGCTCAGACAGACATGGCCTTGGGCATGTCCTGCAGCTGCTCTCACCTTCCACAGCGAGAAACACATCAGAAGAGGAAAAAATTGACCAGGGAAAGAGCTACTCGAAACATTTATACGAAAAAATATTCGCTGTGCACAGGTGTATTGGCAGCCTCCCCCACACAGCTGCTGCACTCCCGGATGAACAGCCCCAAAGCACAGTGACATTCCCACTGGAAGCAGCGTGCAGCCTGAGTGGTGGGAGGAATGCATGGTCGGGTGAAAGAGAAATAAGGAGAAGGTCCCCGTCTCTGAGTGGTTACCATTATGTTGTCAAAGCCATCCTGAAGGGATACAGCAGAGCTACGGACATCCTGTGGGAAAAGGACAGGTGAGAATGTAGCAACAACACCAGGAATACACACAGTTCATCTCGGGTGTTAGCGGAGCAGTGCAGCACCTTTACAGAGCTCACCTGGATGGGCTCAGAGAATGCTGGCCTTTAGGAATGCCAGCGAGGTCCTTTCGGGTGTTTTTTATGCCAGTGAACCTCAATGCTTTTATGAGATTTTACGAAAGGAACTCTAAATGTGGAGAGGACTCCCCACTCTCCACAGGAGACCACTCATTCGCTACAAAACACAACGATTTTTAACAAGTCGTATTGTCCAAGACCTCACACTACAACTAGTTGTTTCCAAAAGCACAGGTCTAAAGAGCAGAGTCCTTCCAGATGGATCCTACAGAACTGTCCCCACCACTGCCAGGGATTTTAAGCTGGCAATAATTTTTACAATAAAACTATTGTCACTCCGCTGCAATTTAAGCACTACAGAGGCGTTTGCACGGATCATAGCAGGGAGTCAGACAGGGATGAGAAGAATAATGAGAAGCTGTAACAAAATAGAGACGGTGTGGCACATTGACAAGGACACTTGCTGAAATGATGAACTTTTTTGAGCAAAGAGGGCACAGCACGGAGTTTGGAGGCAAGGCAGCATAAGGGCAATATAAATAAAATAAATATAAATAAAGTGCCTGTGATCCTCTGAGAGCCTCGGTGACACAACCAGGAACAAGGGCAGCATTAAGGGGCAGGAGCAGACCCCGAGTTTATGGAACACAGCAAAAATAAGGGGACTAAGACATCCAATGACGTTCAAAGGCAGTTGGCCCCTGCTTGACTAATATTTGGGGAATTGCTGTAACTATCAGCTGGCTGCCCCCTGTAAGCCAGGCAGGGCACACAGCCCCAACACGGGGCAAACCCAGCGTGCTGCTCCTCAGACTGAAGGGTTGGACAAACCTGCTGGAGAGCCCGTGCCTGCACCTGCTGCCGCAGGAGCCGCTGCTGCTGCTGCTGCTGCTCTTGTTGCAGGAGCTTCATGTGGAGCAGCTGCTCCTGGGGTGGGATCCCATGGATCGAGGGCGGCTGCATCACGGAGCCCGAGCGCCGCTGCAGCATGTTGGACAGGGCTTGCTTCGTGTTCACCGGCACAAAGGAGCCCGTTGAGTCCACCCTGGAACCACCTGAAAACCACGCAAAGCACAAATGTACCCTCTGCCTTCCCCAGGAGGTTCCTGGTACAGAGCACTGCTAATCCATCAGCTCCACACGGCGGTGATAAACACATCTCTGCAACGGCACACTCTGGGTAAAACCACATAAATGAAAATTTAAATGGGAAAAATAACTTTGAAGACTGCCACTTGTAAATGAGAAGGAAAAGCACAAAGCCTGTGGGCTGCCGTATGTTCTAGGCCACATAAAACATCTCACCATTACCGCTGAACAAAAGCTGCGTGTCAGGTCCAAGCATGATCCAAAGCTTAATATGTCAAGCCAATTTTATAATGAGATGGCAGCAATTTATCTGCTATTTGATAAAAATCATGTATCTTTCCATCAGACTTACAAAGGTGATCTTACACATTTGTTCTCAAAAGCAGCATTTCCTTAAACTTTTTAGCCACTCTCCGGTATATTCTGAAGATTTTTACACAGTTAAAATACAGAGTAGTTGTATTTGGAGCTTCAGAAAAGAATATTTAACATTTATAACTGGAAAAAAATGGCTAACTTCTCCTGCATAATTTTGGAGAAGCCTAGATAGTTTCTCAAATCATAACAAAGTGCTGCCCTCTGGAGCCAGTAAATCCTCATAAAACTGTAACTCACTAACTGGAAGAAACAAGACAATCCTACACAAAACTAAGCACATATCAGAAATGCTGAAAAAATGTGAGCCCACGTCTAGCAGATGGTAAATTAGCCACCACGGCTCTTGGTATGAATCAAAAAAGAAATAACTCTTTTAATCGTCCCTCTCCCGTGTCACCCCACCAGCTCTCTTACACTGCCACCGCAGGAACTCCTTGTGGCTCATTCACCCAGAAAGTTCAACACCTTCACAGAGACAGAGCCACAGCTGAGAGCAGCAAAGCCCTCGGAGAACCCTCGGCTGCTGAAGGGACTGACCAAACGGCGCCAGTGACAGCGCCCGCGCCAGAGGGAGGGAGAAACGGAACGCGGCCACAGGTGGAGTTTGCCACAGGCCAGCCAGGACGTGCGGGGCTGTGCCCTGGGGGCTGCTCGTACCTGCAGCGAGGGGCTGGCTCTGAGGGAAGAAGCCGGGCTGTGGTGGGGGCACCCCCAGGCCGTACCCCCACAGCGCCGGGTGAGCCATCGGCGACGGCAGCGGGGAGCAGGTGGGAGGCACTCTGTATGAGCTGGTCTGTGGATATTCCTTAAAACACACACAGGAGGGAACGTTACTGACATTCATACCTTACTAACTCATAAATAATGCCTCTGAATTATTCCTACTGGATTATTAAAGGACAGAGACAGTTCCCTTGTCATTGGCAAGGACCTAAAAGCAAGATGAAGTCTGGCAATTCCCGCTGACAGCTCCAGGCACATCCCAGCCATGGGTGCCTGATTAGCAGGTACCTTCTTCAGGCTATGGTCAGCTAGAGCACGAGGACAGCTCACTGCACCAGGATGTAAGTAACAGCAAGAACTGAAACACCAAAAAGGCCAGAAAACTATCTTGAAATTACAGCTACTCAAACCACAACACTTGGACAAACCAGATGGATGCTGAGGGAACACCAGCACATCCACACCAGGGATGGCCACGCTGGCAGCAGCGTGGAGAGGTTGCAGCCACACAGAACTCTGCTGCTAGAAATGTACATCATCATCATTATTATCCTTATTATTGTTATTATCATTATTATTTGGGTGGTGCCAGGCATGTTTTCAAACCCTTGCTCTAAGTTACTCTTCAGCTTAGGAATCCACTACTCAAACCCCAATCCAATAAAAAGGAAAGTATCTCAGAAACCAGACCAAACTGCACAGTAGAACAGTTTATCTGTGTGAAAGGGCCTTTTCCAAGCTGTGTCCCATTTGAACTGGACCTGGGTTTAAACCAACAAGTTTGATCTCCCCCTGGCCATCTCCATTCCCTCCCTTCACTGGGACTCTCTCTCCCAGGTGCAGAACCATTTCCAAAGGCAGAACCACACAACAACAGCTGCTCTGGGGAGCTGTTTCAGGTTCTGTGTGGCACCAACCACTTACCTCAGCCCTGGAGCTCGACTTTGCCTTCCGCTTCCTGCCCTTTGCCTTCTTCTCGTCATCCGTGGCGTGTTTTCCCTGATCCAAGAGCTCTCCCAGCTTTCTTTCTGGTTCCTGAGACACAGGTGTGGTGGGCTCTTCCTCCTCCTCTTCTGGAGGAAGGGGCAAGGGCTCGAGGTAGTAGCTCCGTGGTTTGGGTGTGGGGTGTGTGTGGTACAGCAGCAGATGCTGCTGCTCCTCGTATTTGATCACTTTCCTGTCCACACGAATGGTCCCAAACCATGCCCAGGAGAGAGGGGCAGGGTTTTTGTGACCTTCAAACAAATCCCAAGGGGATACCTTTTGTTTGGATGACACCTGAAGACCCTGTTTCAGAATCAAAGGGAAATGAAGATTTAAGAAAATTGAACAACAGACTTGCTTTTGTACGTGACTGTTTGAGTCAGAGAAATCCAGTAAGGATGTTTCCCCTCCACAAAACACACCAAAGGCACACGAGTGGGATTTTAACCTCTGTCCAAGGATGCCACTGGAGAAAAGCAATTATATTTTTATAGTAGCATTTGCTTATAGCTGTGCTAAAGGTCAAATATCTATCAAAAATCTGCTGATCTGAGAATACTCTTGCTAAAAGTTCATGTATTCAAAAAAGGGGAGGAAGCCTAAGCACTATGTCACCAAAACGTGCCTGCCCAGTCTGTAGAATGAAGAGCTCTATCCTAAGCTCTATTCTTCTCCTTTACATAAATTCACTTTTAATAAATTATTCATGGGCGTGTCACCCACAGCTTCTCTGGTCAACCTGCGCCAACACCTCATCACCCACACAGGGAAGAATTCCTTCCCAATATCCTATCTATTCCCCTGTCAGTGGGAAACCACTCCCCCTTGTCCTAGCAACTCCAGGCCCCTGTCCCAAGTCCCTTTCCACCTCTTTTGGAGCCCCTTTGGGCACTGGAAGGGGCTGTAAGGTCTTCCTGGAGCCTTCTCTTCCCCAGGCTGAAACACCCAGAACAGAAACGCGTTTGATGCCGAACACCCTACTCATCTGCAACTCTTTTTAAAGGTGTTCTTTGACGAGCCCAGTGTTCCTCGGTGCCGGCAGCACTGCCCACGGAAAGCCCACCTGTGTAAGGACCACCCTGCTGGGGGGCTGGGAAGGTGTCCCGCAGCTTCCCCAGTCCTGCCCAGGAGCAGCTGCACGGCCCAGGCTGCGCCTCTTTGCACGCAACTCCCGCGCTCCCAAAGGCAGGGAGAGCGAGGCCGAGACAAACGTTTGCTCTTGCCTGTTTCTTATCAATGGAGTCAAAGCCCGCGATCTTGTTGCCCTTGGTGTCGATGAGGGACCCCGTGGGCTCACAGGCCACGATGTCACACGTCAGCCTGGGCAGCGGCAGCAGCCGCCGCACCTCGTCGATGCTCTCGGACCTCTTGTCCCCCAGCTCCTTCTGGGGAACAAACACACCCCGTCAGCCAGACACGAAGGAAAGAACACGGCACTGCTCTCGCTATGAGAAATGTCCACTTTCTGGATGAATCATTTCCTTGTACTTTTGCTAAATTTAAGCGAGTGGTTTTGCAAGGTTTTGTTTGGTTTTTTTTTTGGTTTTCTCTTTGTTTAAACACAGTGCAGAAAATACATAATACAAAATTAGCGTCTCAAATGCCAATAAAAGCAAATGAGCATCTTGCAGGGTCCCCAGTTTTAACTGAATATGAAGAAAAACCTAGAAGCACCTTCCCATCTCCACATTCCTGTATTTTTGTTTTCTTCTTTTCTCCTTTTTACGACTAGGTATGTTTTAGTCTTTCTATTTCCGAAAGGCCTCTCCAGACACTAGGAATGACACGATTAAACAATGAGGGCAGAAAGCAATTCAAAGGAAATGCTGAAAGTGATGAGACGTGACCCTTACCTTTAATTTCTTCACTAAATTCATGTAAGCCCTTTTGTTCTCCTCAGGCCCTCCCTGCGAGGCATTTGACAGGTCCGAGGCGAGCGTCCCGTTGATGAGGACCCCCAGCATGTCCAGCACCGTCGTGAACAACCCACTGGGGGTAAAACCAAGCGTTATCCCGAGCAACTACAACTGCCAGGAGATGCAGGGGCAGATATTCATGGCAGAGGCCCCAAAGGAAGCTCTTGGCCAGGCTGGGTTTCTCAGGGCTTTCTGTACACATGCACCTGAGCTCACGTTCCTGAGCCCCGCCGTACACGCGCAGCTGGGCTGTCAGAATGTGCACATAAATCTCATCCTAAGCCCCAGCTCAGAGCCACAGACAGCACAAACTGCCAGCAGAGGCGTTAGGAATCACAGGCTGCGACTCAGGAGAGCACTGAGGCACGGGATAGGTAAGGAAGGGTGTGAATAGCACTTCCAGTGCTTCCCCAAGTGCAGGTACCCCCACCCCAGGCCAGCACAGAGCCCTAAATCCCACTCAAGCAGTAACTGGATAAAAAAACTGTAAAAATAACCTACACTCAACCTAAACTTCAAGCCCTAAGGCCACAAATTAGCTGTTTGAACAGTGCAGACATACCTGTTGGTCTGCAGATCCACAGTCCCCGAGGTGATGATCTGGAGGAGCAGAAGGGCCCAGTCTGTGGTCCACTGGGTGCTCCTCTGCACGGTGCCAAACATGCCACCCACCTGCAAAACAACACCGCAGGAAGCAGGGCTCTGCCTGTCTCCCAGCAGCTCCCCTTGGATCCCTTGGCTTCCTCTGGTGTAGGGATCGCTTAGGAATAAACAGCTCCCCAGTTCCCCAGGGAGCTGGATACTCTGGAGCTCCTTGCTCCTTATCACCTCCTCCAGAGCAGCTGCTGCATCTTTTCATAACATCAGGATAGCCACAGGTTTTTGTTACCAGGTTGAGGCGCAGTTGCAGGGCTTCGTGCATCATCTGCCTGGCTTTGACATCATCCTGGTACCGTTCTTCCCTCCAGTTACTGAGGATCTAAGGAAAAGCACTGGGTTAAGGTTGCTTCCCTCCTGTAATGTTCTTCTTTTGAGTATTTGGGACCATTATCTACCAGCAATCATAAAAGACCTTTTTATCCTCTTGCCTGTTTAAGGCTTTGAGCAGATGAAACAAACCGGTGGGAGGAAAAAGTTAATTTGTAAAGAGCTCATGACCTGCTGTCAGTGGTGTGGCTGCATCTTCCTGTTGCAGAAAAAAAACCCAACAATATTGTTTGAAACAGCCTATTTGACCACAGGTAAGTCAACAGATCTCTTGCACTGGATGCAGCTTCTCAGTGGGATCTCTGGATGGGAAACAACCTGGAGCTCAGGGAACCTGGACCAGCTGCATTTCAGAGGAGAACCCACTCAGTGAAAGAAAAGCTCAGGCAGCAGAAACTGAGCAAAAAAAAACCATCAAAGGAATGAATTTCCCTGGGATGTGGACCCGTGTTGTAGCCTGACCTGAGCCGAGGGGCAATATGGGAAAAAAGTCATACAGGTACCAATTCTCACTGTCACAGCAGGTCACAGAAACCGGAGCCAGAGAAAGGAGACAGGACCCACTGCTCTGGGCACTGGGAATGTTCAGTTTAAAGGCACTCTGGAGCTGCTGCTGGAGGCTGCAGGGCGAGCTGGGTGGGAGCAGGAACCCTGGAGCAGGATGAGCTGAGGCTGTGAGCAAGCACGAGAAACCCAAAGGAGAGCGGCAGGCAATGGCCAGCCTGGGACCACGAATGGGGCTTTTTAAAATATGAAAAACTCAATCCGTGTCAGCTGGAGAAGGTGACGGGTTTTCCCAACAAGGACACCTTCAAACTTACAAAAACTTTAGAATCGAGCTAGGGACTGGGAAGATTGTTCCTCTCAGGACTAATATCTTTATTGTTTTTCCTGGAAAGAACTGAAATCAGACTCCAGTTCATTGTATTTCTCTGTAACAAATTTAGAAAAAAAGATGTATTCACACTCAAAAGAAGGAACAAACACCTCCCCATTCTCCCCTCCTTGGACTGCTCCTTTTGGCACACCACTGCACTGTAATTTTCCTACTTTTACACCATCATATACACGTAAAGCTGCTGACACACCCCCCCTAACCAAGGGTGCTCATGGTTGTGTGCTTGTTTTACCTGAGTAACTTGATTCTGCAGGGATGTGAGAAGCCCTTCCCGTTGCTCATCCTGTCCCTTGAGGCAAGTGAGTACCAGTGACAGGAAAGGCTGCTGGCTCAGCAGGGACATGCTTTAGGAGAAGCAAACACAGCACTGCATTAGTGAAGTTATTTTGATACTTTCCACGCTCACTCCCTTCCTTGTTTTGTCTGTGCTTTTTCTCCTGAAGCGGCACTGCTGCATCTGTGTCTGTTGCTATTTTAGCCAATTAAAGCCTTGCCAGAGGAATTAAAGGCCATGCCCCAGGAAGGCAGAGCCCCAGCCAGCCCAGATACACGTGTTGTTACTGAGACCCGCTGGCTCAGGGGGCCCTGAGCGACCAAGAACTGCCCACACACCTGAAGGGCTGACTCAGCAACAGAGCAGGTTATTTTAAGACTACTTTGATTAACCAGGCATATCATTTTAACAGAGATAAGGCAGTGAAAGTTTCTAATCCATGCTACTGGTCTGAAGTGAAGCCCAAGAAAGTTTCCCCTAGAAGCTCTGATTAGAACAAGCGCTGCCTGAATTTGTCTCAAATTCCAACATGGGCTTAACTCAGTGGAACTTCCAGCATAACCCCAAGGAAGTGCAAAAACATTACAGGCACTGTGGAAGAATATTTCACTGAAGGAAAATCAATAACCGTTAAGTCAAAACTCTCACACACTTTGGAAAGTCATCAGAGATCAGCTTAAGCTCACTTCCCAACAGGAAGCAATGGTGTGATCTTAATGGCAAGCAAAGTGGCCTAATGCCACACATGGGAAGAGACAACAAGGGCTCTACCTGTTCCTTTACATCCCTAACATTTGCCATCACTGAGCTGCAGCAGAGCCCCTGGCAGATGGGATACAAAGCTTCCACATTTCCTCTTTTGAAACCAATGGTATTTCTTCAGCCTAACTGACACCTGAACCCTGTTTGGAGTTGACAAAATTTTGAGTCCTCAGTAAACTCCTCCTTCACAAACATGGTTTAGCTCTGTCTGCAGGGGTTCCACAAGGTCATACCTTTTTTGTTTCTGTCTATCTCTCTCCTTCTTAGAAGATGACCCCAAATGCTGCCCTTTCTCCAGCTCCTCTCCCGCAGCTTTCAAGACCCTACCTTGTACTGAGGTAGGCAGTTTGGCAATCAGGGGGGCCACCAGCCACACTCCTCGCCACTCAGAGGAACTAGGAGCAGAGCAAACTTATTTCAGCCAAAATATGCAGGCAGATTTGCAGCCACTATCAACTGTTACAAGACTGAATTGCTTCAATAAAGCAGTGGCACAGTACATCTGGAGTAACTAGTGAGGACTGAGCAGTTACAGTTTCTGGTGTCCAGAAATTTCGAGAATAGCAACTGCATTTATTGTCAAACAAAAGTAAATAGAAGGAACCTTCAGGCAACTGTTTCTGTACATCCCTGGTTCAAGTACAACACAGTCTAGGCACTCTACACACGATTAAGCATCATGTTGGCTAAAAGAATTAAAAAGGTGCTACAAAAAATACCTTAGGAATGTCTTTTTACCATTCTGTCTTGTATTACTTGTGTCAGCATTTCCAACAGAGTTTGGACTGGAGAGGCCTATACCAGAGTTAGAAGAGTTATTGTTTAGCTCAGCGGATTGCTGAAACACCTCTATTGTCGCCTTTGCGATATTATCCAACAAGCTGTTCATTTCAGCCACAGACCCAGAACCCTACAGTAAAACACAAGTACACTAGCACATTCGTGGCAGGTTTGCTCATGGACTACGTTAAAATTTAACATACTTTTTTGCATTAAATATGCAGATAAGGAAGTTTGGAAACCAGTACTCACAGGCTCCTTCGTGCACTGTTTGATCATCAGCTGCAGCTCCAGCCACGACTGCCGCAGAGTCCACTGGTCTAAGTTCTAGGGGAGAATTAACATTACCTATGTTAACTGTTAATAATGTTAACATTAAAGTCAACATCCCACAGGCCTGAAGGAATGAATCTCATACTTGAACACATCATGTGCAAAAGCCTCATCTTATAAGCAGATCATCACAATCACTGGCCTTTCTAATAGCCTAATAACGTGCCAAAACATCAGAGCGTTAAAGAATATGCGCTTCCACACCTCTCAGCTAACACCATTTCTCAGCACTTTTAACCTCACAGCTTTTCTGAATAAGATTCTCATTCTCTGCAAAATCTGAATTTAGTGAAATATGAATACAGCAAACGTAGTCATTGGTAATTCCATTAATTCATGGCATTGCCATCCAAGTGGATAGGTCTGAATATAGCATGAGGCCATCTAGACGTGATTTTTTTTTTGGAGGACACTGACCCTTATTTGTCCTGGTCCAGACATTGCAGACTTGATTTTTCACAGGGCTATTCGCAGAAAATCCAGTTTGCAGTTTAGGAAATGAGCCGTCCCTGACGCAGCTGAATGTGAAGACACGGTCAGCCTGGGACTGTCTGTGAAGGCGTCCGAGCCTTTCCAACAGAGCAGGAATGACTGTCACCCCAGGACTGTCCCAGAGCCCCACTGGGACAGCAGGAAGCTCCTCCTGAGCAGCCCTGAGAGCGGCTCCCCAGCGCCTGGCAATGAGGAGCAGCGGTGACGGGTGTGCTGCTCCTCCATCGCTTGGGATCAGAGGGAACAAGACACCCCGAGTCACACCACAAACCTTCCCCACGGACACTGCAGGTCCTGAGCACCCAGAACCTTTAAAGAGTAATCTAATGCTTGACTGCACCAGGAGCTGCAAATCAGTGTCCCTTGGAGGTGCTGCTGACACCTGCCCCCAGCGCCTCACCTGGAGGATGCGCTTGATGTGCTGCTGCTGAGGGTTGTCACCCTCCGTGCACTCTTTAATGCCATGGGGATAACAGATCAGATGAAGGAGTTTCTGTGCTTGTTTGTTTGAGAGAACAGGATCCAAAATAAGATCTTTGTCAGTGCACAGCCTCTCAGGTTCTTTCAAACAGTGCTCTCCGACCCACTCCTGTAAGGAGCCAAATGACAGGTTCAGCAGAGAGTTTCAAGGCAATACTAAATTTTGGTAAGCTGAACAGAAAAGTGATTGTTTCATATGCAAAACTTGCAGTGAACTATGGCTCATGCCACATGTGAGATTAGCAATGTCTTCTGCCACTCAGAACCACCTCTTAACAGCTTTTACAGAATTAATCTCTTTGAAAGCAACTTTGCAATAACCCAAATGCTACTGTGAAAGCCCTTCAAGCAGATGGCTGATAGAGTGGTCCTTCTATCTTCTGAAAGTACTTGAGATTTAGGTAGGAGAAATGCCTCAGTTCTGAGAGTGCAGGGGGATGCTAGCAACTGACTAAAGCATTTTTTAGCCCAAATAACTTACTACTCCACATATAAATTGTCCACATCAGGAAACTCAAACAGAACACAAATGCTGACATACTCCAACACTAATTTTGCACCAAAATATATGTTACACTTTTCACATAAATACAGCTCTTTCTGTAAATGGGGATGGAGGAGCAGTTTTGGGGATTTACCTGCTGGCAGATGGTTCTGAGCACGTATCTCGCGTACTCGCTCAGACTGGCGGTTTCGATGGAAACAGCTTTTCTGCGGGATTTCAAAGCACGAGAGGAAGCCCAGACTTCCTCCTCATTGAGCTCATCTAAGCAGCCTCTCACATGGAACTCTTCACTCTTCCAGGAGCTGACACTGTTGCTGCCAATTTCTGCATCACCTGTCCAGCAGAAGCACAGGGTGAACTCCCACCCCAGCCCCCTCCCCCCGAGGGACAGATGCCTTGGGGGCACCAGGAGGTGGGAGCTGAGCAGCACTGAGGCCATCCCACCCAAAAGGGCAGCACTGGCTGACTCTGAACACCACCCAAGTGCTGTCCTCTGCCTTCATGTGGCAAAGCACCTTTTTAACGGGTATTTTGGAAGTAGGAAAAGGTTTATGCGAATCAAAGACAACCGAAGCTCAAAAGGAAAAGGTGAATGAAAGGAATTGCTTTGGTAAGTAACGAAGAGTTGAGTTATTGGCTCTTCTCAGATGCCCTTTTCCAAGTCCTATCTCTTACTTTGATTTATTAACATTCTGTAGATCAAGAGACAAGTCTGACCAAGGGCCCCTCAGCCACTGAGTGACCCCTCAACCTTTCTGTGAGCCCACATTTGCATTCAGGAGGGATGAGAGGGAAGAACCTGTAAGGCAAATAATAAAATAAAGAGAGTGGCACCAAGGTCCCATGAAGCTAAAGCCATCCCAGAAAGCTCTGATAAAACCGGAACAGTTTCCTCAGCACAGAACTGCAACAGCTACCATTTATCTGATGTTTTTCCTCAACAAAGCAAGTACAATTTTTAAATTACTAATGCAGGGTGCCAACAAAAGACCTCTCCAAATAATAGAATAGTTTGGATCTATAGAAGAAGTGCTGCAGTAAAGGCATAAACCAAACATGTATCCAAACCTTCCCTTGTACTCCCCTGCATCAAACCAAACCACGTCCCTGCAGAGATGAAACCACAGGCGTTCACACCATTAAGGAAGAAAAATCCCCAATCTCAGCACTCTGAATAGCAAGAGTACATAGACAATGGCCATAAACACTTCTCAATCTCACTCTCCAATCCACCAGTCTATCCCAGCTTGCTCTGCCTGTAACATCCTTCCCCAGCACAGCCAGGTTATGAGGGGCCACGGGGGTTTTGGAAGTCCTGAGACACTGGCCAACAGACTGTCACGATGGCACTCTGGCTGCAGGTACACCCTGAGGGCATGGCCATGCCTGGGACATCTTGCTTGTTTAGCTGGACATTTACTTAGCTCCAAAAATACACCTCCCCAGAGGTCACAAGAACTTCAGCTGAACTTGAGCCAAACCAAAGCTCTGAGGCAGATTCTTGTCCGGGAAACAACACTCACCGTTCATGGAGAGCTGCTCAGGATGATGCTTTTACAACTCCCACAATGGCAGACACCCGGGATTTGTGGTAAAACACAAAAAGAGATGGGAAAGCTCATCTGGGATCCTTTTTCCTCTCTATATGTGAGAGCGACTCGCCTGAGTTTGAATGTACTGGGACTCAGTGGCAGAGGTCAGGGTCAACATCTGAAATAGTCCCGTCTGCTCAAAGCCTCTCTGCTGGGGCTGACTCACCAGGGAAAAATCTTTAACCTGGAATCTGCACTCCCCACATGCTGCAGGAGCAGGGACAGCAGCCACATTCTTCCCTTGTCCTCAGGGCTTTCCTTCCCCAGGAGCATTCCCAGGGAAGTGAACTAGCACAAGCTGTTTTCCACCCGAACACTGGCACAAACACGTCACACAGGACTCTGCACGCTCTTACCAAGCATCAAAATTGCTTTCAAAACTGCAAACACAGCTCCCACTTCGATGCTGTTCTGAGCAGCGGCCAAGAGGTGACGATCACAGGAAGAACGAATTCCAGGAAACAATTTCCCTACAGAGAGAAGAGTAGACTTTGTAGAAAATGGGCGTTATTTACCAACTAACGTTTCCTTTGTATGAAGTCCTCCTCAGCTAGAACAGATACAGAAGCACAAGAACTGACTGAAGAACTGAAACCTTCAGAAATTGAAAGTGCAGCCCAACAGGTAAGTCATTAAGTCAGCTGGGATATGTGGTTATGATGGATTAATATCAGAATAAGCTGTGGGCAATGAAATAGAAAAAAGAGCCAGTTGGTTCACTGTGTCTGTGTGAACAGTGAATTTAACCACAATGAGACACTGAAGCCTATTTTGGTTTTGACTTTACAGATTTAGGAAATTACTTCACTCATCCCATCTGTATGACAAATGAGGCAGAATTAAGTGCTGTCAATGCCTGTTGCACAGTTACACTTAACTGTGCAGCTCAGCAGCCTGAAGAAGCCAGCGAGTGCTTTGTGTAGCTTGAAGGAGGAGAGGCACAGACTGCAAGGCAGGGAAAGGGAGGGGAAGGATGAATCCATCACCTCTGTGAGGCAGTTAACTGAGCCAGATGTAAGGAAGGTCTGTAATGTGGTCTCATTGTGTTTGATGTGTATTACTTCCTATGGTTCAGTCATGATTTTTCCTATCCATTCAAATCTCCTTCTATTTCTGAGGAAGCCACATCTGTCTGTTCTCAGTCAGTATTCCTCACAGCTCTTGCCTGCTTTTCTCAAATATGCAAAAAAGCTCATTAATTTATGGTCAGAAAAGAAATTACTATTACTTCCAGAAGGAAGAATTTGATACCACTTAAGAGCAGAGTTTTCTCTTCTTGCAATTTCTTTTTCCCATGGATATAATCTTGCTATCAAATTTGCTGAAACATTAGAAGTCACACATACACAACACAGCTTATCACCAGGCTTATATGCATTTAATTGTTAGGTGCTTTCTTCCTTGCCTTTTTCCTTCCTCTTTTGCTCTGTGGCAAACACACACATATCAGACCTGCAAGGAGTCATGTTTAAAAGAAAAGAGAACTACCTTAACATATCCTGAGAGCTAATTTTCTCACGTACCTTGTGTTGGACAAGACGCTTTATTATACCCTGTTTGAAATCACATTTGCTCTCCGTGTCCATGCTAAGCTCCAAAACGGCACAATGTGGATCCCTGTTAGTGCCTCTGTCACTGCCACTCATCATCACTGCCAGGTGCCAAGTTTCAGCAAACTCCTGTAGTTTTACTTACATCCAAACCATTAAGAATCGTGGGTATCGACTCCTCACTAGTGAAATGTGCAATTTTGAACTTGCACTACGGATATTTTCACCCATGAAATCTGCAGCCACCAAAAAAACCAATTCCGGTTCATTCTCTGCAATGGTAGGACCAAGCAGCAGACAAAACTCACCTGTTTCCTGGGCCAAGAGGCACACCTGGGGTGTCCTGAAGAGGTGCAGGAGCAGCCGGCAGGTCATCCTGGCCCCAGGCTCAGCATCCGGATCCCCACAGGCTGCGGAAGATGGGACATGGACAAAAGGGTCTGCCCAGGACCTCACAAGTGCCTGTAGCAGGCCTGGGAATGTTCTTCCTCAGAGCCCCATTTTAGAGGGAAATACAATGATTTCATCAACAGGAATAAGCGTTTATGGTCTTGAGTCATTGAAACTCAGGAAAGACAGGCAGGAATTTTGGTAAGCAAGAGACATAATGGCAGAAAAGAACATACGTTTGTAATGGCTTTTGGCAGTTAAAGCAGCAAGAAGAAACACAAATCCAAGCAGAAAGTGAAAAGAAACGTCTGACGTGGCCACCAGGACCTGCAGCACACAGTGTGAAGCAGGAGGGAGCTGTGAGGGCAGGTGAGGCTGCACACACTGGGGACGGGGGGGTCACAGTTTTCTGGTGGTGTTTTTCTTACCGGCTGCCAGGAGGGCAGGCAGGGCGACGTGCTGGACAACATCCTCCAGGGAGAAGCACTGCCGGGCGGTCAGGATGGCCATGAACGTGGCCAGGGAGTCGTGGAACGACAGGTCGCTCACCTGCGAGGAGAAACACTGCAAGGCCTCACGCAGCAGTGCACACACCCCTGCCACGAGTACCGAGCCAGTCATTCGTACAATAGAACGGTTACACGTCAGCGCTTTTAATGCATTTCCCAAACATCTTATGGCAAATATGGCTTTTAACCGAATTTTAACGAACACCAATTTCAAATACCAAAGTACCAAAATTCTGAAATAAAAAACATTAGTCTTATAAAAATTAGAGAAAATTTTAGCACCCAGTAAAACTAGGTAACATCAAGACTCCTTCCTCGGCTTCAGGAGAGGAACGTCCCTGTAGGCACAGCTTTGACATGCTCCCAACGGCAAATGCCTCCAAACTGAGGGTAAATATATGGAATCAAGTACTGGATCACATCAGTCACTGTAATCCTGCTGACCACAGCAGTATCACCCATTCTTCAACCAACCAAGGAGCCAACACCAAAACAGGGTCCTTAAAACAGAGGCAGTTATTTCCACATCGATCAGCATCCTAGGAAAAGCATACCAGTCATTCCGGTACTCTGCATCATCCCGTCACACAGAATGGAAAAAACTGACAAAGACAAAACTCTAAGCACTGCTCAAATTTACATTAACCCTGAAGATATAGGGAGGAATAAAAATCAGTCAGAAATCTCATGAAAAGCCTTGAAAAGTCAAATGGATACAAGACTGAATCTGTGCTCTGCATTTGGTGTTGAATGGAAGCCTTACCACCCCTCTAAGGAAACCTGGGGTAAATAGGTGTCCCAGGTACTCAGACGATGCTGAACTTACATCCACACTGCAGAGCAGATCATTGAAGCCCCAGAGATGGTTTGAGGAGCAGCAGAGAGCCTTCAGGACGCCCAGCCACTCGGAGCTGAGCACGGTGCAGCACGCTGTCAGCTCTGCACACAGGTTCCCTATGTCGTTGATCCTGGGAAGGAGAGAAACACCCACACAGAGACCACGGAATTTGTACGCAGCAAATAGTGCGGTCAAAGCAGAGCAGTGCTTGGCAGAAGAGCTGCTGTTTCTTTAGTTAAGGTGGGGATTTATGTCCTGATGTGATCAGGCTGCTGTACATACACCCCAGGGTTACCCCATGGAGGACAGCCAGGAGAAAACCTCTCCTGCAGCAGCGTCAGGGACAGGAGTGTGTGGGACGCCTCTCCCCAGCCCCAGGTCACCGTGACAGGTCACTGCAGGAACCCTCCCCCCTGCCAGGGCAGCACCACCGTCGGGAGGGAAACAGGTCACAGAATCAACCGGCACTCATGAATTTTACTTCACAGATCCCACACTGTGTAACGTGGGATTTGGGGCATGATTCAGGGTTATGTAACAGCTTAAGAAACAGAGCAGAGTTGACTCATCCCAGGGCAAGTTATCTTCTCTTTGTTCCACAGTGAAACTTGTTTGACCGCATTTAGATGTTCCCTTTTGTGCCCTTCCAAAACTGCTTCCTCTCAGCTGCTCTGCCACTGCCAAGGATAGCCCACACTCCAGAGAACCACAGACTGCTTTGGGTTGGAAGGGACCTTAAAAATCGAGTTCCACTTTCCTGCCGTGGGCAGATACACCTTTTACTAGCCCAGGTTGCTCCAAGCCACGTCCAACCTGGCCTGGAACACTTCCAGGGATGGGGCAGCCACAGCTCCTCCAGGCAACCTGTGCCAGGGCCTCATCAGCCTCACAAGGAACAATTTCTTTCTCACATCTAATATAAACCTACTCTCTGACAGTTCAAAGCCTTTCTCCCAATAAAACTCTTAATACTTAAAAACCAGATCTTTCAAAAACCAATGTCTTGCCTATGAAGATAAAATCCATAATTTATGAATAAATAAAACACTTAATAAATGAAACACCAGTTGTACCAGCAGGAGGCAATGACCTAATGCAGAACCTTCCCTTGTTTGCAGACTTCTAGCGAGCAGAGATTGTGCTGAGCTGTTCATTCTGAAACAGCTCAGCTGCTGATACAAAACCCTCCTGGACTGTCTGACAGCCAGTGCATGCTGCTCCTTCCTTCCTTCTGCTCAACTGTGCAGGTTGATTTAACCAAGTAACTCGGAGGAAGTTACTCAATACATTTTCAGCAACAGAGATGAAAATGAAAACAGCGGAAAAATAAAGACACCAAACTAGAAGGCTAAAGGAAACCTCGCCCCCCACTCTGTGAACTGGCTGTGGTCCCACCCCAGCACGGGGCTCACCTCCCCGGGTCCTGGTGCCCCATGCACACGTTCATCAGCGCGTTGCAGACGAAGCTGTAGCGACTCGCCGCGTTGTCGCTCAGGATCTTGCCCAGCATCGAGTAGTTAATGCTGCGAGCAGAGGGATTCTCGAGGAAATCCAGCATGAACTCCGGGTCCCACAGCAAGTTGGAGTTTGAGGGCTGGATGTTGCTGTAGATCGTCTGCTTCACCTTGGAACAGGCACCACTGGGGACCAAAACCAGAGAAAGCTGCCGAACGCACCTTGCGGGAATGTGCTGGACACACCGCAGGGGAGGAGAAAACCCTGGCTGGGTTGTCACTCCAGACACATTTTCAAACTCGTTTTGGATAAGGAGCATCGACCAGATAACAAGGTTGACATATAAATTCTGTTCAAGCTTTCCTGCAAATAGTCCTGAGTTTCCAAATTGCTGCTTGGACACCGTGAGCAGCGGGGTAAGGCCCAACCTCCTCCTCCCCAGCAGCATCTTCCTGGGGCTCAGATGTCCCTACAGGGAGTCCAACCACACTTCCCAACATCGCTCTCCCATTCCCATGTCACGACCCAGGGAGGTGCAGCGGGGCAGGGGAAATTCATTAAGGCAAAATGAGAACGTTTATCTCAATTAAAAACTACATTTGATAATAATGTGACATAACAGACAATGTTTGGAGAGCAGTAAATAGAGAAAAGATACTGAGAGGTCATATTTTGACATTAATAATTGGGCAAAAAGGCAAGAACTGTCCCAGGCCATGAATATCTCTATGTGAAGTAGTTTTCTTCAGGGAAAAAAAACCGTGTCAGTGAAGAGTGCAAATTTCACACCCAAAATGTTCTAAGGAGTGTTTGTTTCCAGGATGGGGTTTTATGCCACATGGACAAAGTTGACTAATTAGCCCAACTGGGAAGATTTTCTCATTACCGAAAATAATCTATTAAATTAAATTAACTTAAAATACGTGAAAATTTTGGAGTTTTTTAGGACTCCACCGGCCCCAGGAAGAAAAGAGAGAGGAAACACTGGGAGGCCTGGCAGGCAGCTGTGAGCAGAGGGAGCAGCACCAGATATGTCTGGCCAGGGGATGAGAGGGCAGCACTCTGTGACTGTGCAGCCCCTGCAGCCCTGGGACACCCTGTCACTGCCAGCCCGAGGCCATTAGCAGGGTAATTAATTAGAAGAAGGGCAGTGCCTGATATCAACCCTCTGCTCTGACAGCCAGCACAGCAGCAGGGACGGAAATCCAGTGAGTGGAGCACAAACAGCTCTCACCAAACCCACCAGGCAGCAAATGGGCACAGGGCTGTCCCTGACACCCCGAAATTCACCTCCTGACACCCCAACATTCAGCTCCTGACACCCCGTGGTCACGGAAAGGGAGGCCCAAACCCAAAGAGCACTGAGCACCGGGGCAAAGCAGCCTCTGGCACAGCACTTGCACCACAAGCAGTGCTGGGGGCGTGGTCAGGAGATACGATTAAAAAAAAACCAAAAAAAAAAAAAAAAAAGAAAGAATGATTTTAAAAAAGGAAGTTTAGGGAAGATTAGTAACTGTTCCAGGCACACGAAACAAAACACGCTGCTCCCTCAGCGACACCCGCTCAGGAGACACTGCAGAGGAGACCAGAGCACAGCAATGCATGGGGGGTGAGTCTCTAAATGCGAACATTTATGAACTGTAATTTATCAATGCTTCAAATTCACTGAGTCAGCTGGGCTTACAGCAGGTGAAAAAGGAGCTTGAAATGTTACTTTGAACATCCAGCTGGGTTTGGGTGTTTCAACTGTAGCAAGGAAACCAATAATTAATATTATGCTATTAGCTTACACACAGCTCTTTAAAAATGTTTACATAAATTTTACTAACAGTTTTCAGTAATTTTTAAAATCCATTTGTCAAAAAAAGGTGCTTCAAAACAAGCACTGTATATCACATATTTAAAATATGATTTAATACCTTGTATATCTATATATTGCTAGATGCTATTTTGACTTGCTATTGTAAGTTAGCATTAATAGAAATGCTAATTTTTATTGTGTTACTAAAACTTTCGGTTTTAAGCAGGAAAATGAACATAGAGCTAAGATATTTCTGTAGTTCTTCTACATTTCTTCTTTTTCATTACGTTTCTTATATTAAATGCTACTGTTCCCATGTATCTATAAACCTGTTAAAATATTAAGATTATTACTGAGAACACCTTTCCTGCTCCCTATGAAATGAAACCACAAATCTGAACTATGCAAACCCAAACCAGGTACACAAACCGGGAGCAGAAACAGCAGCTGAGGTGGTTTGTGAGTCTCATGAGCTGTGGATTTACATCTGAAAGGTTTCCATTCCCCCTTTACAAAGTAAAAGCCAAAAAACACAGTATATGGAAACCTTAATGATTTTTAAATTTAAAAATCAAGGAACTGAACATTCAAGCATGAAACTTCACGAACTCAAACATGTTTGTGCCTCTCCCCACATCAAAGGAAGCTTTTACAGAACGTTACAGATGAGGCAGCTGAGATTTTGTGGGTTTTCCAAGCAACACTGCCTGTACTGCACCCGAGGTGCTCCAGGAATCCCAGCAGGATCCCCCAGCTCACAGTGGCAGCGGGGTGAAGGGGGTCTGATGCCACGGGGTGAAGCTGCACCGAGGGGGTCCCGCATCATTTACCCCGCGCTGCTGGAACAGCCCCTGAGCTGACCCAGCTCGGAGGGGGCTCAGCCCCTCTCCCCACAGCAGGGACCCACAGGGCCCCGGGACCACACTGCCCTGGGGTCAAACATCCCTGGGACTGGGACCAAACATCCCTGGGACTGGGATCAAACACCCCTGGGACTGGGACCAAACATCCCTGGGACTGGGACCAAACATCCCTGGGACTGGGACCGAACACCCCTGGGACTGGGATCAAACACCCCTGGGACTGGGACCAAACATCCCTGGGACTGGGACCAAACATCCCTCAGGACTGGAACTGCACATCCCTGGGACTGGGACCAAACATCCCTGGGACTGGGACCAAACATCCCTGAGACTGGGATCAAACCTCCCTGAGACTGGGATCAAACATCCCTCAGACTGGGATCAAACCTCCCTGGGACTGGGATCAAACCTCCCTGGGACTGGGATCAAACCTCCCTGGCTCCACAGGCTGCGCTGGCACAGACAGGGGACCTGCATCAGTGAAGCTGAAGCTGCAAAGGCAGCGGTGATTTGCAGGGGATGGAAAGCGGAGGGAAACCACAGCAGCCCACATCAGTCTGCGGGCAGGGGGGAGATGAATCCCTTCGCTACCCACCTGAACAGGTCTCCAAACTTGCTTCTCAGGTGGCTGCAGGACACGTACAGGTCATACAGGTAAGCTAAAATGCACCGTTCCGGGGAGGAACACTCGGAGGGATTCACGACGTGCTTCACTACCCCACACAACCTGCAAACGACAAAAGTTTGTTCCAACACACCTGACAAACGTGTCACATACTGTCACAGATCAGACAAACCCCACCAGCAGCTGGGGAGCACCACAGACCTTCACCTACAGCCTGATGGGGCTCCTGTGACGTTTGGTGTCACCTGTGGCAGAGGCACTTGTGGAGCCCAGGGCAGAGCGGGGCAAACGGGCAGGAAATCAGGAGGCACAACCGCCCCTTGTCCAAGGCTACAAGGGCTGGGGATCCGTGGGGTGCACGCTGCAGAGGTGAGCTGGCCACCCCGTTCACCTGAGCTCACCTACAGCCCTCCAGCAGCACCGCAACACCTGGTTCAACTACCCGAACCAAAACGCTTCCTCTGCTCGAGAGAGAACAAAATGCCTCTCTGGAAAGGTGTGGGTGCCACCAACCCCTCGAAGACTTGGGCGGTCTGCTCGGAGCTGAGGATGAGGCAGGCGTGGTGCCGCCGCAGCACGGCCACGATGCAGACACACAGCCCCGTCGTGTAGCTCCCGGCCAGGCTGGACGACTTCAGCAGCAGCTCGGCCTCCACCACACTCAGCTCGTTCAGCAGCTGAGAACACACACAGAAGCAACAAACTGAATGTAACTTCCCAGTTAAACATGTAAAACAGGGGGAAAAAAAAAAATACACTAAGGAAAAACTGTGAGGTAACGTGATGGTTTAGTCTGAAACAGCAAAGCCCATCCTAAAGTCCTTTGTTTTTAAATAATCCAGGATTTTGTTAATTTTGGAAGACTTAAAAATACAAAGCATCTATTGATTCTCCACAACAGTCACAGCACAGCAGAAGGGGAAGCATCCAGCACTCTGTTTCAGAGGGCAGGAAACTGAACCAGGCACAAGCACCCGGAGGGAATTTGCAGTCCAGCTCTTGGGGGTTTTTCAGCTTCCCAGAACATGTACCACAGCTTTGTCCTCACGCGACCTCCCCAGATGAACTGTGCTCACCTGTACGGCGAAGTCTATCAGTCCGTTGATGTTCAGTGCTGGCTCCATGAGATCGAAGATGAGCTGGATGTGGTGAGCCAAGGGCAGGTGGTAGGACGTTCCCGAGGCAAAGCTAGTGATCTGCTCGAGAACGTTGCTGGAGATCTGGGAAAGGGAACGCTGGAAGTCAGATGTGACCGAGGGCTCCTCAGGCACACCAGCACTCCGGAAATCCTGCCGTGCAAGCGGCAACAGCGAGTGCCAGCACCGTGCAGGTAAAAGCGCTCACACACCAGGCACAAGCACACCTGTCACTCCCTGTCCCTGCGCCAGGCACAGTGCCCTTCCCTTCCCAACCTGACAGCGCACAAAATGTTGTTCTGCTGCTTCACAGCCGAGTCTCAAACTGTTCCCAACAGCCACAGCACTGATTTCTGTTCTGGAGGCAGTTTGCTTCGAAGCAGCAGCAAAATCATTTTTCTTTGCATCTTACTGCACTGTGATTTATTTCAATTGATGGTTTGCAGTTAAATAATAACACATAAACCAAACTTGTAATAAATTTATTTAAAAGACTAGACCAAAACATGTCATATAAATCAAGTGTCAAACATTTACCTCTTTTATTTGTTTCGGATGTTAGCCTCTCCCTACTTCTAATCCCCAGGGAGGGGGAACCTTTGCAAACCCACGACACTCTGGTATTAGAACATACTTTAAACCAGTAGCATGTACAAAATGATGAAACTCTGTGCTGACACACTTGCACACTTATGAATCCTAACACAAACCAGGAAAACCAGGTTTGTCCTTCAGAACAAATCATCATACCATCATAGAATGACTTGGGTTGAAAGGGACCACAAAGCTCAGCTCATTCTGCCACGGGTAGGGACACCTTCCACTAGACCAGGCTATTTTGTATACATACAAAACACTCATAAAAAACAGGATTTCCTTCCCATTTGACATCCCCGCATCAGAGCTAAAAGGCCACAATTTGATACAAGGGAAGTACCTGGGATGTCACCTGATGTTGATCGAAATAGGACAGCTGCTGTAGTTTTGTGAACACAGTCTCCAGGGTTGGGAATGCCTCTGGTTTGGTCTTCTGGCCCTTCTGCCCTTCGTCCCCCACTGAACGGATTTAAAAGGTTATTTCAGTCATTTTTTTATTTAATGGAGCCCTAGCAGTTTTCCACTGCTACTGATTTAAAAGACAATAAAAACCTTAATAAGTTTTACTCGTGACCACGCAAACCCTACTAGCTCCAGGTTTCCATTACAATGATATCCAACAGCACAAAACAACGTCAAAGCTGCCACGAGGTTATCCCAGCGCACAGAGGTGACACCCCGGAGAAGCTGAAAACAGCCACACGGTGTTCCCAGGAGGGTGAGAACACGGATCACTCCCGTTCCAGGCTACAGCCCAACACAAGTGTTTGCAGCCACAATGGAAACCAGGGATTTCTACTGGTGGCAGCCCTTGGTCATCCCAGCGCACTGTGGGGTCGTGGGGCTCCGCTCAGCACTGCACCCAGGGACCGCCCAGGGAGGGAAAGCCAAATTATGGGATAACATGCATTGAACAGCAGCCTTTGAGCATTTACCACCCATTTCTGTAGTGCTCTTCTTGTTCAGGATTTTGAGGATGTCTTTGGTAATCTTCTTCAGCTGATGCCTCGCTTCATCACGCTCCTTACCCACACCATAAAGGAGAATCATGCGCTGGTTACACTCGTGGCTTGAGGATTCATCCTGAAAAGAGCAGACACAAGTGAAGTCCCTTTGCCTGTCCCTGTCAGCACCTGCAGAAACTCGGTCTGGGCAGCCCAGGCTGCAGGAAACAACAACTGACTCCGACCCAAAAACATCTCCTGTGGCTGTCAGCAGGGAGGAAACAGTGCCAAAAGGGATCACTGAAGAGTGGGGTAAAAACACAGAGGGGAAAATGCAATCAGATATTATGAATTCTGTGTGTATCTATGAGGACAGAACCAGGGGATGACCTCCCATGCTGTCCCCTGGATCAATATTTCACAGCAGATCAGTAAATGGAAGACAGATGGTTTAGAAACTGTGTGACACTTACTATGTACAAATCCACTGGAAAAAAAAATGCAGTCCAAGTCCTAAAATTCTGTCTTGCACATCCCAAAGAAACTGAAATATGTGTAGTTTATTTCATTGTTACTGGCCTTTCAATGAAATGTATATATCATATAATGTTGATGTCCTGTATGTAACTTGGAAACCTGAAGCCCTGCTCTGCAAGTTACATAAGATACAAATATTTCCTTCAGTAATAACCTCCTCCAAAGCAACCAGTCACTACTTCTTTCAAATACTTTAAAGGTTTTAAAAAAACAAGGCTGTGTACAAAAATAACACTAAAGAATCACAAGGCCGAAAGGGGCAGACAGGAGCGCAGCTCTGTGCTCAGTTGCACAATCCGACAAATACCCACTCTCTTTACAAATAGTGGCTCTGGAAGCCAGACAGAGGCAGGAAGCAAACCGCTCATTATTTTTTAAAGTTCTATTTATTTCTCTTTCTCTTCTACAGAAAACAGAAGCAGAAGCTCTGAGTGCATCCGTTGGAATCTGCCGTTCACAGAATCACCAGTTCACAGCCAGAGGAAAGTGTAAGCCTGAGGACTGGGATGCTCAGCTGCTCCTCGTGCCTCTCACTGCTCCGAGGGATCCCACAGGAACACTGCTGCCCACTCCCACGGTGAAGAGCTGGAGGGACTGTCACGGACCCTCCCTCACAGTTCCACCGCAGGGAACACCCAGCATTCCACCACTTCTCCCGGTGTGCCACGGTGAACTTCCCTCGGCTTTGGGGGGAGAATGTATCCATGCCCAGGGAGTACTTGTTCCCTTAGGATTGCACTTGGCAGCTGAACCTGTTACGTGCTTCAAAGCAAAAGCCCGTTTTTTCTACCTTAGAAGGAAAAATAAAACTTTGTGGCTCTGTAAGGCAGATGTCAGGGATTTGGGCATGAGCTGACAGCACATCAACTCCTCCAGTGCCTATTTTACACAGGCAGAGCTCAGACAAAGATACAGTCACGTAAATAACTGCAGCACTACGTTCCTGAGAGTCACTCCAACCTAGCTCGTGCCCCACCAGCTGCATGCACTTCTTCCCAACATAAAAACTAGAAGCAGACTGAAAAGGCTGAACCCTTATGACAGGCTCACAATTTCATTTTTTTCTGTTTGTTTCTCCAGGGAGGGGGGACACCAGAGTGCAAATGAAAGCCACAACCCACTTCAGCTCCTCCAGGAACTACAGCAACTGTACCAGCGACAGCAGGATCAGCCAAGTCATCTTCCCTTTGCTGTACACCTTTCTGTTCCTGGTGGGCATCACCATGAATGGCCTGGCCATGTGGGTCTTCTTTAAAATATCCAGTAAATCCAACTTCATCATCTTCCTCAAGAACACTGTCATTTCCGACTTTCTCATGATCTTGACTTTTCCATTCAAAATCCTCAGTGATGCAAAGCTGGTATCGTGGGTCCTGCGAGGGTTCGTGTGCCAGGTCACCCAGGTTGTGTTTTACTTCACCATGTACATCAGCATTTTATTTCTTGGTCTGATAACTATTGATCGCTATCAGAAAGCCACTTCACCATTCAGAACATCAACCCCACGGAGCCTTTTGGCTGCCAAGATCCTTTCCACAGCAATCTGGGTATCAATGTTTGCTCTTTCGCTTCCCAACATGATTTTAACAAACAAGAAGAGAACAGCCAAGAACGTAAAGAAGTGTGCTCTCCTCAAATCCGAGTTTGGCTTAGTCTGGCACGAAATCGTAAACTACATTTGCCAGCTCATCTTCTGGGTTAACTTAGCAGTCATAGTGGTATGTTACATCCTCATCAGCAGGGAACTGTACAGATCCTACAGAAGGACAAGATGCACAGGGAAGGCATCGAAAAAGACTGTCAATCTGAAGGTTTTCCTCATCATCGCTGTGTTCTTTATTTGTTTTGTGCCATTCCACTTTACCAGAATCCCCTACACCTTGAGCCAAACGAGAGACGTGTTTAACTGCTCTGCTCGGAACACCCTGTTCTACCTGAAGGAGACCACGCTGTGGCTGACGTCCCTCAACGCCTGCCTGGACCCATTCATATACTTCTTCCTTTGCAAGTCCTTCAGGAAATCCTTGCTGGGCACGCTGCGCAAGCACACGGCGGTGTCAGGGCTCGGGACACGGACCCAGGAGCAGAACGAAGCGGATGACACGGACGAGACGCCGGTCTAGGGCTCAGGAGTCCACGTGCCCCTTCCTGGCCACACACATTTACTGTGGGTGGAAGAAGCACAAACCCCGTGGAGAGTATCTAGAGCTTCACTGGCTTCTTTAGAAATTGTCCTGTAGATGAAGCGTGAGCACCCTGGAACCGCCACCACCGGCTGCAGAAATAAGGAGCTTGGATACCAGAGGAGTCTCCCCAACCTCCATCCTGGCCAAAAAGGACCCCCCCGACCCCAACCACCGTGCCTGTCAGAACTGCTGGGAAGAAGTTTGAACTTAAAGGTAGAACTGCGAGGAAAAACTTTAAAGAGAATCGCGAAATGCTGCAGATGAGATCGCGAACTGCAAAGATTTTGCAGAAATAGCTAAACTTGTGCCCGTGACAACATAAGATCTGGGAAATGCAGATAAAATCCACAGTAAAATGTAATTTCTCAGGACAGTGAGCTGTTATCTTGTACACAAGCAGCAGACAAACAAACCTAGGCCAGGTGTAGAGGAGCCATTTGTCTGTGCAGATTTTTGGTAACAGAATAACACTGTGCTTGTATCATTTTGTGCTTGCAATTCCTAATCCATTGACCAATAACTAATAGTTGTATTTCAGAGAAAATTATTTCATAATCAGGCTTATCTTAATATGACTTAAATCCCCAAATTCTTACCTTTACCACATAAATAAACAAAACTGTACACTTTTACAGAGAACGATATATTATATTAGAAAATATACAAAGACCCAACCTAGAGCATACTGAGATCCTGGGGAAAGACTGGCTCAGAGTAACATTTTACTGATAATTAAGGGCAGCTTTTTGCACTATACAAAATATTCAACCATTTCCCCTTTTGCAATTGGAAAACTTGAGAAAAAAACCAAAACAGGGAAGTATTTTCAGGTACATGATATCTTCAGGTATCACAACAACCACACAGGAAATAGCCCGTGGGCTATTGGAATAAACTGTGGTTCATTTATCAGCACTGCAAACAGCTGCAATTAATCAGTATGTGTCACCATCACACAAGAACTCGGTCCTGCCTGGGCCATCGCCTGTTCACCCTTCCCAGTACGTGTTCCTGCCCACCACGGCACTTCTACTACTGAAACCCAATTTCCCAAGAAGTTAAAATGCAGCTCACTCACCGCTCACTTACTGCCACACTGAGCCTTGGGGTTTGTGCATCTCTAATAACCTGAGGATGAGTCAAACCTTCCACAAACCGTTTTGTGCCCTGCTGACGCTGGTCCCTGCCCCAGCTGATACAATCAGTAACTGGGTTCCACCACAGAGCACCAGGATTTCCCTGGACACAGTGCCCAGTCACTCCGGAGCGTGCTCCCACACCAGCCCACAGGTCCCCAGGCCAATCAGTTCCCACTAGTGCCCAGGAGGGATGTGCCAGATGCCCCACTCCCACTCAGCACTCATTGCACGTATTTTCTGCACCTACAGCCAGGGACAGAGTGGCAATTAC
Source organism: Pseudotriccus pelzelni (assembly GCA_035584735.1). Lineage (NCBI taxonomy): Eukaryota > Metazoa > Chordata > Aves > Passeriformes > Tyrannidae > Pseudotriccus > Pseudotriccus pelzelni. Next base: position 469,713 of record JAWMRA010000009.1, on the reverse strand, counting down.
CTGACAGCTGCTTTCCTCGATCTGATGAGCTGTTCAGACAACAGACACCACAGACACCGTGTCCCACGCAGAGGTACCCGGCACCTGCTGCCTTTGGCAGCTGGGAACAGCATCAAGAGCTCAGTTGGGAAGAAAACACATCAGTCCTGGAACATTGCGGTGGACTGTGTCACCCTCACATAGTCACTGATGGGCAAACGGAAGGCAGGTTGGGCAACCAGGGACACACCACACGGATGGCAAGGGCAAGGGCGAGCTTCACCCCAGCCATCCAATGCTGACACCAGCCCCCACAATAACCAAAACGTACCAGGTACTGATGCACGAGCTCCCTGTCTCAGCTGCAGCCCGAGCACCCGGTGAATCAATCCCGCCTGCCCCAAAGGGACTGCTTGGCCAGGGGGCACTTCCCACACCGCAGCCAGCACAGAGCCAGGCCTGCCACATCAGTGGGCAGGAACAGACTTCCACAAACAGCTCTGTTCACAGAGAAATGCACCAAACTCCAGCATCACACCTAGCAAACACATTATCGACCCACAGCCTCTCATGCAGCAGTAGCTCCTGCCAGCACCAGAAAGTGGCTGTAAACAAGCACAGTGCATCATCTGGCTACACAGACCAAAATAAACCAGGAGTTCTTCGGATCTCCGTTCTGGAGATCCAAAGTTGAGCTCAAGTTCATGTGTCAATATTCCCAGGCCACAGGGAGAGGGGGCAGTCCCCAAGTACGTCGGTGCACGTGGTTTTGGAGCCGAGTACCCGCTGTAAGGTGGCTCTGAGCAGGCTCTGGTCACGCATTGACAACGACTAGTGCCATCCAGGACAGCGAATTCACACACACGAACAACAACTAGGAGCTACATTTGAGGCTTATCCTGGAAAACTGTCAGGAAATCTTCTGTGTTTGTTCATCCTGCCTCTTTAAAGGAGACAAATCATAATGTCCAGAGCAGGTGCAGCAAGTCCTTCCCACACACACACACAAACCCAGAAACGTGTCTGTCTTGAGGGACAGGGTCAGGCTTCCGTTACTAGTTTCGGAGAAGGCAGTGTGCTTTCTCATGCAGAGCAACGGGAAGAGAGAAAGCATGATTAACTAACTCAGCAACACATGAAAATGAGGAAGGAAACCACACAACACACCAACAGAAAAAGGTCTGATCCTTCTACTCGTTTCCCATTTCTTAATACTTTGCTGAAGGCTTCTGTTGGCAGAGGAACAGTGGATGAGCCGGGGACAGCCACGGAGGCCTCTGCAACAGCTGCTGCAGGTTTGCTCAGGTACTTGCACAGCTGGAGGGTGTGATGGGGTGCTCGGGGCTGATAACCACCCATGTGCATCTGACCTTGGAAATGCTACCTCTAAAAGATGTGCTGAGAAAGCAAACCCGTGTGTGCTCGGAAAAAAATACCAGAAGGCACTTCCTTAGGAGTGCTTGGCTTTTGGCCCACAGCTGGGACATTTCTATTCAATGCTAAAATACATTTCCAAGGAAAGACAAACGGTGCTCCAAGCAATCTGCTCTTATACCCCTCTATGACATTACCTTAGGCCTCCAGAATGAGTACGTACCATTTTAACTTTTCAGTGGATGTTACTTTGTAAACAGCCTAAGCTCGGGCAAAGATTCAGATTCTCTATGAACCACAAGAGAAATTGGCCAGTCCGGCACGCTCAGGTTTTTTGTTTACTCGTGCAAACGTGCCATCACCGTAAGGAGCACGTTAACATTAAATGCAGAAAGTTATGTTTTGCGTTTTCTCTCTCCTTTTCATCCAAGTCTATTTCAAGCAATGGGAGACTCTGCAAACACGAGCACCGTTGGTTACAGCAGCGGAGCACCCTCCTCCCCCCCGTGCCAGCGCGACACCACCGTCACCCGCCTGCTCTTCCCAGTGTTGTACACACTCATCTTCCTCCTGGGACTCGTACTGAACAGCCTGGCTTGCTGGGCTTTCTTCCACATTCCAAGCACATCAACTTTCATTGTCTACTTGAAAAATATCTTAGTTTCCGATCTTATAATGACCCTGATGCTTCCTCTGAAGATCCTGACAGACTCTGGCCTGGGACCATGGCAGCTCAAAGCCTTTGTCTGTCGCTTCTCAGCCGTCGTATTCTATGACACCATGTACATTAGCATAGTGCTACTCGGGCTCATTGCTTTTGACAGATTTCTCAAGATTGTGAGACCTTTTGGGAAGTTCTGGGTGCAAAACCTGACCTCAGCAAAGATCCTCACAGGTCTGGTCTGGCTCTTCTTCCTTGTTCTCTCTCTGCCCAACACAGTCTTATCCAACAAGACGGCGACGCCCCAGTCCGTGAGGAAGTGTGCCTCCTTGAAGAGTTCTCTTGGACTCAAGTGGCATGAAGCTGTCAACTACATCTGTCAGTTTGTCTTCTGGACTGTCCTCATCCTCATGTTGCTATTCTATATAATCATCGCCAAAAAGGTATATGAGTCATACACAAGAACACAGAAGAAAGACAACAAAAGGGAAAAACGGATCAAGGGGAAAGTATTCATCATTTTTACCGTGTTCTTCTTATGCTTTGCCCCCTACCACTTCAGCAGGGTCCCCTACACTGTGAGCCAAACGACTGCCCGCATGGACTGCGACTTGCAGAGCCAGCTCTTCGTGGCCAAGGAGAGCACACTGTGGCTGGCGGCCACCAACGTCTGCGTGGACCCCCTGATCTACATGTTCCTGTGCAAGCCCTTCGTGGAGAAGGTGTTATGCAGGAGAGTAAAGACCCTTCGGAGAGCGGTTTATAGAAACCCAAAAACTGAACTGGACACACAAGTGTCTCCTCCTACCGAGTCTTGATTCTGAAGCTGCACGTTCTACTCTGCGTGTTCATAGAGAACCTGAAAAATAGTTTTGGTTTACCTCTGTGGGAGAAAACAAAAGGGTGGCTGCACCGTAATATTAAAACTTCATAAAAACAGCAAAAGAGGTTTTCTATGTACACTCACTGGTCAGCCTCAGTGGGCAAAAACTCCCGTTCAAACTGCCTAAGACAATCCACGGGTTAATTCTATACGCTTTAAACTAAAACAGCTCGCTAACACTTGAGCTGCTTCTAAGGACAATTCAGCTTTATTTGGGATTAAACCCCAGAGCAGCTGACTGTGATATGAGCAGTTCCTACCCTGGGTGTCATCTTGGCTGCACATCGCAGGCCAGGGAAGAGGAAGGACAGAGGGAAGGACACAGTCCCTTCGTGCCCCTCTTTGCCTCTCTCACACACATAGATACTTTCCTGCCACCCACACTGTTTCACCACCGTTCCTCTCCACTCCCAGAGGCACTTTGGTGGAGGGCAGTGTTGGCAATACCCAGGTCCCCCGAGGGCACACTCCTCGTCCAGGCCAGTAGAGCACCCAGGGCTGCATCCCCCACACGGGGCACGCCAGAGCTGCTGGTGCTCACCCCCAGCTTACACTCACCAGAAGGGAACACTCAGAGATGTCCCCCTTGGTGGCACATTTACCCTTCCCAGTCCCAAGGACAGACCAAGGGAAGGGAGCAAGGAACACTGCCTGACCCTCCCCACCCAGGGAACCCCTCCCCACCCAGCTCACTGCAGCACTCACAGAGCTCTTCCCTGGCTACCCCACACAGACTGTGACTGAAGAGAAAGTACTTTCTAATCCAAAATCCTGGAATTTACGTCACTATTTTAAGACATGGAATAGATACCAACCACTTATTGGCTCCAACTCTACAAAGTAGAGCAGCCACCCCTTCTCCAGCTCTCCTGACAGCTTTATGCTTTCTCACATGTGCCAGACACTTTGATCACCACTTCAGTGCTATTTTTAGAAATTCATTATTTACAGCAGTCTAATCCAATCCAGCAGGTTGCTCCATACAACCTGATTTTTTTCAAAGCTGTTTTAGATTGCTGTGCATTAATTACATCTGCCTTTGGGGTTCCCCAGTCTCTGCCACACAAGAAGATGTATGTCTTATTTAGCAACTTCTACCCACTACATCTTCTCTACTAGACATGTTACAAACCTTCCACAGCTGTAACACTCTTCTACAGCTGGAAATTGAACTAATCCCCAGTCAGCTTCCAGTTGGTTATGAATTTCCCCATAAATCAGTGTTATCTCAGCCATTGTCTTGTTCTTGGGATTAAATACTATTCAGGAATTAATTCCTCTCTCCCCACACACACACAGTGTTAACAGGATTAACTTTGCTCCTTTAGGAAAAGTAAATATATTGAATTCTTAGCTGCTGAAATAGTCACCACTTTAGCAACTGCTGAAAGGAATATACAGGAGGCTGGAGATGTTCCTCTCAGCCTACTGATACAGTGTGGAAATGAACAGAGGGGCCTGAGCTAAATACTGGGAGAAGGGGTCTGTGAATCAGCTGTGACCTTCCACCAGGCAGGTACCCACTGAAATCTGTGCTCCTGAACCTTGGATGTGTGAGGGGAGAATCCAGGACAAACCTCTGCAGCTCAGTCCTCCTTCTTGCCTCTGTATCACACTGGGACAGCTAACACAAAGGTCCCCAGCACTCACGACATCCAGCTCTGGATTCCCAGTGGAAAACCGAGCAGTGTGGCAGGGAGAAACGAAGAAAATGGTGAAGTAGAGAAAACTCATTTCAGTGGGGAAATTTCTTTTGTTTTCTGATTTCTGCTGCCCGTGACTGACGCTCACCTAACGCCGTGCACACACACACTGGCTGCTCACGCAGTTCGGTGCTGAGAGTCTGCTTGTAGGGCTGGGTGTGACCACAAAATGGGCTGAGCTGCTCCTTAAATAAGGCGTGTGCCGAAGGTTTCTGAGGAGCCTTAATCATCTGTTTTTCAGCTGCTGTTTCTTAGGTAGGTAAAAGGGAGCCAGAGTTACCAAACTGTAGCAGAGAAGACAAGGTGACCACAAGGACAGGACATCTGTTAATCCACTTCAGGGAAAAAAAAGGCCCTCAATTCTAAGACTTGGGACTTTGCATGTTTTTCCTGTAAATTTTTAGATCCCTGCCTCCAGATGGAGTAGAAGCCACAAGAGTTGAAATGCCCCACAGTTTAGGTCTCTGCTTTTTAAGGCTCAAAAGAAATACTCAAAGCAGTATTTTATGTTTTACACCTGACCAAAAGGGAGACACGTTTAGAGAACAGACCTCCCTCAGAGACAGAAGCCCCCGAGCACAGGGAGGGAGTACAACAGCAAGCCATGAAACTGCTTCATTGGGCTGTCCAGACTCCTTCAGTGCAGCCAAGAGATGTACAGAATTCAGCAAAGTTTATCAGCGTATTCAATGCAACAGCCACCATTTTCCCAAATCTGATTTTTCTGCCAACCCAACTAGAACAGGCTAGAGACAACTGACCCGAGGGAAACCCTTGCTGTTTGTTGATACAGCAGCTGTACAGGACAGCGAACACACCACTCCCACCGTACCTGTGCTCCCTCCAGCCCACCACACCAGAAGACAGCAGCAGGGCTCGCCCTTCCCACAGCCAAATCTTCCCTTGCCCTCACTCCAGACAACCCAGAAACTGGAAACTGGCACCAGGTCTTCGACCTGTTCAGAGAGATGACCCTTGTCCCAGGCTCCCGTGGGCCAGAATTCACATAGAAACCACTGACACTCGTCCTTAACACCTCTACACATCATTCAGTTCCTGAAAGGAGGGCTACAGGGTACTCAAAAGTCGAGGAAATCACTTATTTGGGTACACAAAGGCTTACATAAACGTCTTTGTATTTTGTACTTTACTTGTGTTTCAGATAAGGAAAGTATTTTACACCCTTGCCTAACACAGGCACCACCAAGAATTCAGAGCAGCTCTCCTCAGTGGGACAGCACAGAATTCCCGAGTGCCCAAAGCCAAACTCTGCTCCTCAGACATGCCCTGACCCTCAGCACAGCAATACTTATCCCCCCAGCCAGGCTCCTGCAACCCCGAGTGCTGAGAAAACTCTCGTAGCACACAGCAGTGCTTTAATTAGAAATGCAAACAAATAATTTGCATCCCGAATAAGAGCTGGGAAGCCAAGCCGAGCAGCCAAGGCATGACCCACATGACAGCACACACACAGAGCCAGCAGGGGAGGACTGAAGGCACCAGGACAGGTCTGAGCCCACAGCTGGGATCAGACAGCCAAGGCCGGGAACTTCAGGCTGTGAGGAACTGGAGGAGGGAGAGAAAAAGGACTGAGCTTTTAAAGTCAGTTCTTAATTAGCTCCTTTCCTCCTTCCTTCCTTGTCAGTGACAGTCATCACACAGTGACTGGAGTAACTTAGGAAAGGGGAAGTATCAGCTCTTCCAGAACACTTGCCCTGACAAAAGCACCTCCATGTCTGCAGGTGTAATACTGGAGAATCCTCCCTGTGTCGCAAGCTCTGGTCCTGCTGCCACTTTTCTGCTGAAAAAACAGAAACAGCCTGTCCTGTGCATTACCCAGGTGGTGAATTGCTTTAACATAACCCTGCAGTTTGTATTGCTAAATATGGCAGTGAAGGAGTTTTAGAATGAAGCAACGCAGTAATTGTTGTAATAACGTTGTTCAGGTTCTTATGAAATCTGAGAGTTGCTCTCTAATCACCAGAACACAAAAAGGGACATCCAGCCTTTAAATAATCTGAACAATAGTGAAGTTACAGGTTACCTTCAGCTTTTCTTTACATCAGAGCTTCACGTTTCTTCCGCGCTGCTTTTACGACAAACTCCACACATTTCATGTGTCGGCTCGTCCTGACCTGCTCCAGCCTGGGAGCAGCCAACAACACACCTGCGCTGGAGCCTGCTGGGGGGTGCCAGGGCACTGGCTTCTAACCCGCCAGCTTTTACCGAGGCACCAAAACACTGGGATTTTAAAGACAAATTAACGTGTCATTGCACCACATTCAAAAACCAAACAAGCCAAAACCCCGTTCTGGTTTTTATTTGTTATTTGCCCACAGCTCACACACCAGCTTTGGTGTGTGCACTTCATTCCCAGAGTGCTGGCTCATAAACGCTTGGTCTCTGTAGGAGATTAAGTTACATTTTTTAAACCTTTCAGTTCTCACTTCCCATTTCTTCCCTCCTCCACAGCACATCCTGCTGTGCTGGTTCTGAGATTCCACCCTGAGGGACCACCAGCACTGGCAAGTGCCTGAAGAACAATAACACGAATGTAGCCACAACGTGCTGTTGTGCTGTGCCTGGACCACAGCCCACAGGCCTGAGAACGCAGGAGCAGACACACCACACCACGGCCAAACTGTGCTCCACTGGCAGGATGCAGGAATTGTGCTCCACAGGCAGGATTGCAGCCCAGCACCCAGCTCCAGAGCACACGTGGGTTGTTCCAGGGGGGTACAAACCCCTACGCACCCTCTGACTTTTGCTCTCCTATCTCCAACAAGCAGCTGGAAGGGGAACAAACAGAAGCACCTGCCAAACCCTGAAGCACAAGGGACACCAAGAAGCAGGTGAAATGGAGGCTGGCACACAAGGCCCTACACAGTCACATGCAAGGTCTGAGAAAGGAAAAGTCTCCTTCTTCCTAACCACAGAGGAAGCCTTCTTCATCCTCAGGGGATGCCATGTGCCTGCAACAGGGACCATCCCCTAATGTCAGAATATCCAGCTCCCGGGATGAGTTTGGCAGCTTGTGGCAATGAGTCTGAAAACACAAACAGAGCGGACCCGTGTTCCTACAACTTCATCTGCATGGTCTGCTTTGCCTTGCAAAAGCTGGTCTTCAAAGGCGATTCGTGCCAGACGCCTCCTGTGATCAGTGACTGCGCCTGATCCAAGGGAGAGGTGCTGGGAGCAAGAGGGAATTTTACAGCCTGCCCGCTGTGGAAACGTGGGATTTAGCAGAGGGTTCCCTGGACACAGGCTGGAGGAAGCTGCTCACCACTGCAGGGCAGGTCCTGCTCAGCTCGGCTGATGGGGCACCTCTGCAGAGGGGTGTCCGGCCTCAGCAGAGAGGGGCTGGGGCTCAGTTCTTCAAATCTTCGGGGAAAAAATAAAAAATGGGTGTGGAGAAGCGCAGACAAAACCACACTGAAAAGAGCCTTGGCAGCCACTGCTCTCAGAGCACTGATATTGTTTTTTTCTTTTCTCCTAATTTTTAACAAGGGAGATGGGTATTGTTTTCTTTTAAAGAAGGTGACAGAAACAGAAAAATTACCCACTTGATCCTCCACTGCCGCAAAGCAGAATTTTGTCGCAACAGAACTGCCCCGATTTTGTCCCGTGATTGTTTCGACGCTCTTAAGGCACTAAACAGCCTGACTGTAAACGTGTGTAGAGCTGGGACCACCGAAAGCAGGGCTGTGAGAGGCAGAGGGCTCGGTCAGTCCTAAGGATCATTGCAGCAGGAAACAGACACTCCAGTTGTTCCAGCTGCAATCCTGAGTGACAGACTTAGCACTCTGCTTTGGTCCTACATGCTGTTCAGAAGAGAGGATCTGTTCAGAGCACAGCACTAAAGATGTCTATATACAGCCAAATTACTAATTGATATGATAATCTCGATTAACAAATATTTGCATCTATCCAGCGCCAGATTTTTCGGGATCGCGTTAAATCCACTTCGCCCTCCAGCCCCTGCCTGCCCCAGAGGGCAGAGGCAGGGCAGCACGGGCTGCAGCGAAACACCACTGCGGGCTCTCAGCGTCGAGGCTCTGCCTTCCCCAGCACGAACCCACCTCCCAGGTGAATCACTGTCTGCGTCCCGGGCGCCCCAGCTGCTCTCCGGAGCCAGGAAGTGAGCGGGGAGCGCGCTCACCTACCCTGGCATGTGAGTCATTCCCAGGAATGAGAAAGCCAGTCGCTCCAGTTGCTCCTGGCCAGGGGAATTTTGACTCTCTGAGCAGGCATCGCAAAAAAAAAGAAAAAAAACCATCGGAAGCCAAAAATCTTACTGCCAGACATGGTTTGTTCAGCTACCTTCTCCCAGGAAATACTCTCCTGCCTACTGTAGTTCCGAGATGCGTTTTGGAGGAGTCTGAGGCACTTTCGGGATGCAGCTCCAAGACGAGCCAAAGGCGACGATGGTGACAGGTAAGTGAGCTCTGAGCGTTCGATAAATTGTTCAGTGACTCTACTTGCTCTTAACCACCCCTGAGCGAAAAGACAACAGGAATTAAGATACAGTTGCTGAAAACCAGACTTGGAACCATATACTGAATATCGGATCAATTAAAAGCATGAAAAGTTCTCTAAATAGCAAGACTTTACCAACCTTTTATTCATTCTTTACGTGGTACTTGTTACCTTATTCCGAATGGCAAAAAAATGGGTTTCTACTAAATCATTCCTTCTAAGATACAACTCAAAGTGAGGCGGGTCCATGGTTTCAGTAACTCGCTTCCTGGCAGAGCTTAGCTCACATAAAGTAAGATTCAGTAACTACAAGATCTGAATTTGCTATAAAAGGGTTTAGACCATATTCCTTTTCACCTCTTTCAGCACAGGAAAGCAAACTTGAGTTTTCTTCACTATATTAACAGAATAAAGGTTCTCTTCCTTCAGTTAGCTCAGGTCATGTTAAAACTTGTCAGGTTCACTGGAAAAACCACATAGCTCTGAATGAGCAACTTACAGACTATAGATCTGGTGAGTCTCACAGCTTGGGAAACATCTAAGGTGCTTGCAAAAACCTTTGTCTTTTAAGGAGATTTCAGATTGAAAAGACTGTTCCTGGTTACAGAGGAGTGTGACTCGGAGGTTTGTGTTAAAAAATGCCTTGTTTGTGCGCTACAGGGCCTGCAGCCACCTGTCCTCTCCTTACGTGTGCTCCATCTGTAAACTGGGAGCATTTCACACTCTTTGCCATCTTTTTAAAGTGGATTCTGCAATCTTTAAAAAGGGAAACCGGGAAACTCAGGCAACCTTTGGCTGGTGTTACTGATTCACTCCCAGGCACCGGCCCCAAGCACACGGAAGCCGCCAGTGCTTCTCCGTTATGAAAACCTTCTCCTCACCTCCCTCTGTGGGTAGGCCAGCAGCCCTGGGGCACCCCATAGACCCTCTCCTGCCTCCCCACTCCACGGAGAGGGGGGCTGGAAGAACCTGGGACAACCCCCAGCTCTTCCAGGAGGGGGGAGAAGAGAGAAAAGCCAAAGGGTGTGTTGGCACCTCAGACGTAGAAACATCTGTTTGCATTAGGGAGGTGGGAGAAAAAAAAAAGCAGCAAGTTTTCAGCAGCATCAGCCACCAGTCCCTCCTCCCTCGCTCCCCACCGAGGGCTGCCCATCCCAGCTCAGCCCAGCGTCTCACCCTCTGCTCCCTCCCAGGCTGCCGGGGCCCCTGCAGGGCAGGGAGGGAGCAGGGAGACCAGCTCGCCCGGCACCTGCACCCCGCAGCCCATCATGTGCCAGCACACACCCGGGCCAGCGGCTGGAGCTCCAGAGCTCCAGGGCATCGGGGCGCTGCGAGAACCCCTGGCCCCGCAGCTGAGCCAGGGAGACCAGCCAGGGAAGGAGCACCGGGACAGGGGCAGAGAGGCATCGTCCCGAGCGCATCCAACACCAAGGCAGCCCTTCAGAGGCCACGCGCTCCTACCCGCTCCCCTCGGCACAGAGCCCTGCACGAGACAGACCAGGAACCGCTGACGGAGGACACCCCTTCTCGTCATTTTGTGACAAGTCCCTCGGCTCATCTTCACACAGCAAAGTTCACAAAGAACCTTCTCTTTGACCCAGCGAGCACCACGAGATGCCAGCTGAGGCCCCTGCAATACGACTGTAGCCTTAAACTTGAACTGTGCAGTATTTACTGACAGTTTGGAACTTACCTGACGCACACCAAGAGCTATCAGCTCTGCAGGAACCCGGGCTGCAGCAGACACCAAACCCAGGGCTGCCAAGAAAGCATTAGAGGAAGGAGGCAAGATTAATTCCTGCTTTTCATTGATCTTAGCCCTTTCCAAAATAAAAAACGCCATAACATCTTAAAAAAAGAGTAAAACTAAAACACCGATTACCAGGAGCTGAGTTCCACACCCGACTAACAATGAACCTCTCACAAGGTTCTGCAGCAACCACTGCATTTGGTTTTTCCTCAGAAAATGTCAGTGACATACCAAAGGGACAACTGATGCTGAGCAATATAAATTGGACTTCGGTCACCTCCTGTCACTTCACTGCAGCAGCAGCCACTGCTGCTGCACAAAGAGCCAAGAGCTGCCAGAGCTGGGTGGGAGGAGGAGCAGCAGCTCTCACCGCCAGGACCTGACGCCCTGGGACTGGCAGCCTCTTCATTCCGAGAGCAGCAGAGTGGGGGAAGTCTCTGGGCTATGCATGAAAAACCAGGGTTGCACCAGGCAGAACTTCTTCCAGATGTACCCCAAAATCCCCATGTCCTTTTCCTTCCTCTTTCAAGCAGTGGTGCTGCTGCAAGTAGCTCACACAGTTGATTGTGCCACAGCTGGATATACCAGAGCACAAAGTAAAAGGCTGACAACAGCAGATGAGGATTTTTTGGTCCTTCTGTGTTGTGAATTAGGATTGCATATAAAAAACAGTTGCTTCAATGCCAAGTAAAACGCCTGAAAGTGAGACTGGAATTACTGAGAGGTTCAAATGGCACTGGCTACATGCACATACCAATAGTTATTATGATTTCCCAAGGTATTTTCTCACACGGTCCCCTGAGGGACCTGATAGATGCACAACAGCCAGAGCTCCAAAGGATGAAGGTGCAATGCTACCAATCACACACCTGCATTTTTTTCTCTGTGCCCCAGATAACATCTCGACTCCTTTAAAATCGTCATTATGAGATTTTTCGCTTACGTTTTTCATTGCGTAATACCAATAATCAAACTTAAAAGCTGACATTTTCAGCAAGAAGTTCCAACAAATCAAGCCTGGCGCCCCGGTAAGCCGTGGCCCTGCCGGTGAGCTGCAGAGTGAAGCAGGAGTGGCACATGGCACTGGCAGCTGGCACCACCAAGGACCCACCTGCTCACCTGCACAGGACCTTTGGGACCCCACCTACACCTGACCCTGCTGAGGGTGCACACGGGAACTGCATCTCATGGGGCACATTCTTGATGGGCGTATGGTTCAAGGAAAGCCTCCCTGCAGCACAGCTGTCCAGGGCTACAGCACAGCTCCCACTGCCTGCAGGTTTGGTGCAACCAGAAAAAAAATGGCAGCAGCACCTTCTAGAAAGAAGCGAAGGAAACATTGCAGAGACAATCCTTTCCTCCTTGCTAATTAGAGACTGCTTTACTGAGAAAACATTCATTATCCCAGCCTTCTCTTCTCTCTTTTTTTTTTTTTTAAAGAAAAAGAGCAAAAAGAGCAGCCAGCAACTGCAACCCAGCTCCTCTTGCACCAAGAGCAGCCGCTCACCTGCCGCCCAGGTGATACCAGCTCTGTTGGCAGATCTCTCCTAACTCCTCACGCAAAAGCCACTGCAGCCCATGGGAGCTGTGGAGCTGTACTTTGGCACTACAACCCTCCTTCCACACCCCTTCAGCGGCAGCAATGAGGGGCTGGGACCCCTCAGAGCCCCTCCTGCTCACGGGACCTTGGCCAGCAAAGGGCATGGCCCAGCACACCCGACCAGACCCACAGCAACCGCCAACATTACCTGCTGCTTTTGGGCCGTGAACAGCGCACGTGCTGGTCATTAATGCAGGAAGGGACTGGGGAGCATTCCTTCAGCATCATCTGGGACCCACAGTGCTTGTGTGAGAGGAAAGGGAATTCATACAGCTTTAGGCTCTGCAAGAAGCTTAAAAAACAGTCTTACGGTAACAATTCATGAGAGTTACTAGATTTTGTAAGCTCTGCATAGAAAATCTGATTCAAAGTATGTAATACAATCCTTGAACGTTCGATGTGTTCAAAAGACAGAAGAAAGTAAGAACTTGACAGTGCAGGCAGTATCCCCACACAGGGGATAATACGGGCTGTAACGATGCACTTGAAACAAGAAAAAAAATTAATGGTTACATTTGGATAAAATATTCCAAAATTGGTTTTGAGAAAATTAGATTTGTCTAAATTATTTTTTTAAAGTGAGGAAATCATGTTATCCTAAGGCCATATTCCCCCAAAATGAGAATTTTGCATATTAGATAGCATTATCAAATGCAGTGTTGTGCTGCCCCCAGTGCAGCCACTCCTGCACCTGTACAATGAGTTGCAGGTGCAAACAGGCTGTGAGATTTCGGTACAGCACAGGAAGAGACTGAGGCACAGCGGGAGTGATGACACCGAGCTGTTTGCTCTGACATCAGCTACATCCAGCCCGGGCACCGGAGCCACGCGTGGCACTTCCAGCTGTCACAGCCAGAGGAGCGAGGAAGAACAACCCACCCTGTGAGTCAGTGCCTGTGCCTGGGGGCTCTGCAGGTTGCAGTGACTCCTCTCTTGGGCACAGCGAGCGTGGGGACGGTGCCCCCATCAGCAGCACGTCCCAGGGTGGTGGAGCAGAGGGACAGTGCTCCCATGTGCATTCCAACACGAATGTCAGCTCAGGGAGCTCTGCACCCTGACCACCACCTGAAGCCTCACCTGTCTTCTCTTGAAGACAAATGGATGGCACAGGATGGGATCCTGGAGACACAGGAAATGCTCCAGTAGGGGACAGCCAGTAGGACTGCAGCTGGGCCAGGGCAGGATGCTGTGCTGCTCTGAGACATGTGAGAGGAGGCTGGAAAGTAGGGGAAGTTTAAGGAGGAACCTGAAAACCCAGAAGGGGGTTTTATGCCAGATGCTGGAACAGATGAGCAGCTTTCTGAGCAGAGGCAGGTTCCTGTTTCTGGCTATGAGTGGGCACTGCAAGCTGCAGCAGGAGGCAGTTACACACCAGTCCTTTCCTCTCAGCCTCTCTGCAATGCAGCCACCGAGCACGGCACCATTCCTGGCGCAGGGATCCAGCCCGTGCCAGCTGCACATCCCTCTGCCTCACTCGGGGCCAAGGACAGCAGGGCCAAGGACACGAAGCCCCCAGGGCTGTTCACACCCTGTCCCCAGCCAAGGGAGCAGCGACAGGCACTGGCTGGGTCTGGCACACGGGGTCTGGGCACCCCCCAGGCCCAGCCAGCAGCAGTGGGCACGGCAGGCACACAGGAGGGGGCACTCGGGGCTCCCAGAGCGTGGACGGGGCAGGGGCATCCCTGGAGCTCCCACCCCACCCCAGGCGGGACCAAGGACCGGGATGTGCTGGCTACAAAAACGCCCAAACCAGTGAAATGTGCAAAGCATGAGAGAGCAAGAGGTGTAGCTCACTGCTGTAAGTAGCAATTCCAACTGGAATTTCAGGTTATTCCACTATGCCTTACCAGCACATTAACATACACCTTTACCAAAAGGGAGATGGACCATTTCTGACAGAGGCCTCGGAGGGAGGAAAGGTGGTAGTGCCCTAGTTACTGGGACTGGGCTTGTAGTGAACAAGGCAAAGCACCGAGGAGGGTAAACAGACGCAGGCAAAGGAAAACAGCATCAAGGCTTGATCAGGGGATGCAGAGCAGGAGTGGGCTCAGAGGACTCAGGGCTTAGGGAATGTAGAACAGGAGCAGGCTGACACAGAGAACAGTGACAGAGGCTCCGTGTCTCTCCCTGCAGCAGCTTCATGCACACATGCTCTTACCCTGCAGCCTGCACCAATGCTTTTTTCCCCTAAGTCTTTACAAATAACTCCATGATTTGTTTCTGACAGGCAACAGAAAAGAACGTGACTGCAGCCAGCCAACAGCAGATTTAATATCTGCCTCACATGTCTATTGCTACATTAACCCTGTCATTTACCCAACCTTATAGTGATGAATGCAGAGAGGTTGGCAAGAAGCCACACATCAACAAGTTATGTGTTCAAATAAAAACCATCACTTAAGACTGCAGCTCCATGACCTAGAATAGCTGGTCTGGGTCGCAAAGAGAGTTTTCTAATTTTAAATAGTTGTAAATAAGGTGAAGAATGAGCAATTAGATTTGAGGCTATACAGTTTCTTTAAACAGGGAGGCAACTTCAAGCCTTAGTCACTAGAAAAACTTTATAGTCATTCCCTGCCCACCTGACACTGAAGTCTGCTATGCAGCCTATTATTTCATTTCTTCTCTGAGGTTACAGTCATGCACATAAACCAGTCTGTTCACATCAGCAGCAAAAGATTACCTCATCAACCACCAACCAAGTGTAGAAGCTACAAGAAGTAAAATGTATGCTGGTTTACAAAGCTACTTGAAAAAAGGAGCAGCTTCTAGTGCATCTTCAAAGCCATCCAAGCAGAATATATTTGTATAGCAGACTGAGACAGCTGCTTCAGGTGAAATTGGGTGAGAAAAGTGTCCACAGAATGGGACAAGGAGAGGAAAGCCAGCCCTGCTGAGCATGGAAATACCACATTCAAGAAAGTAAAAAAATCCAGTATCAGAATACACAGTCAGTGAGCAATTACAAAATACCTAAAATACTCTTTAAAGAGAAGACAGTCTTCGTTTCCTGTTGCAAGAGAATACGTGAAAAACAGTGAATTCTCTACATAGGATAACTTTGTTCCTATCCTGGAGTCTGCAATGTAGTGGTATTTATCCTAAAGAACTGGAGTACAGGGATACACCAGCTCTGACTCAGACAAGCCTTGCCGACCTACCCCAGCATGTAAGCACCAAAGCCACACTGCTGAGTGTGGCTACAAAAACGCCCAAACACCACAGCAACCCTCGGCCTGAGGCAGGAAACTATGGAAACACCTCTGGACAGGCGAGTCTGAGCAGGATCATCGCTGTGCATCCCACCTCCTGTCACACGAGCAGCCTGTGCAGCAGGACCACCGTGCCAGTGCCTCCCTGCAGCTCTGCACAGACCCGTTGGGTGAAGCCTTTAAAGCTCCAAACTGCAGCTGCAGCAGCGCAGAGACCTTCAGTGTGCACCGAGGGCAGGTGGCTGCGGGTGTTGCCTCTCTCCTCTACCCCGGGCAGGCTCCAAAGGCTCTGCTGAGCTCAGGGGTGCTGGCACACAGCGCTGCTCACAGAGCTCAGCTGGCATGGCTTACACTTGTGAAGAGCCTGCTCCCTTCTTTTCCCAATTCACAGTTTGTCGGGATCATTTTGGAACATATCTTAACATCAAAGCTACCAGGAATAAGATAGCACAGAGATATCCACACAGAGGTTTGATCCTAACTGGCCTGCAGGAACAGCACACAAGCTCCCAGGATGGCTCCCTGGTGGCCTGGATGTCCCTGGACAATCAGAGGGTGGTCACACCTTCAGCGATCAGGGGACACACAAGGCAGGGCTCTGCCATGGCCAGTGCCCCGGGCAGGAGTCAGTGGGATTCATTACATGGACAGCTCTCCAGGCTCAGGGGCCAGGACACAACAGCTCCTGTCACCCACAGAGTCTCCTGTGCTGTGTCCAGAAGGGAGGATGGAGCCTGACAGCCGAGCAGCTGGGCTGCCCCTGTCAGCACAGGTCCTGCAGCGACACGGAGCTGAGCAGAGGCACCTGAGAGGAGCTGCAGGGCGAGCACGGGGGCTGTGTGGATCCTGGCAACCCCCACGGGGCACAGACAGTGCAGCAGAGACTGGGGATGCTCCCTGGGGTGCTGAGAGACATTCCTGTCCAGGCTAAGCCTCCTGCTACAGCAACGGAGCCACGTCTGGTCCCAGTGACTGCAGCCCGACCTCCGCAGCAGCCTCCAGCTCTGAAACCACAGGCCAAATCCCAAGAGTCAGGCTGACAGCCAGGGGATTCAAGTGCAAAACAGGAGACAGAACTTCTGGAAAGTGTCAGGGCTGTCTGTGCAGGAAGAGGCATCCTCTGATACCACCTGACGTTGCATTTTTACAGTCTCACTGACAACATCGACCTACAAGAACAGATGCAAAGGTGGAAAAGGAAAGGAGCCCTTTTTTATAGGATTTAGAGCAAAACCCTTTGGGACCAGAGTAACAGCAGAACATGAGCAGTCCGTTCCACTCAGATCCATACACAGCTCCATCGAATCCTGCAGCATTTCCCAGGGTTACAGCACAGGGGACACAGGAGGCACCGCCTGCTCTCCCTCCAATCCCAGGCAACACAGCCAAGGCTTCAGTGACTTCTCTGGACTGAGGATTTAGGATAGCACTTGCCTGAAGAGCCTGAGAACAAGGAGTTTTCCGGGGACCGGGAATTATGCAGACTTAAAAGGAACTCTGAAAAGCAGGGAAATAAGTACCTTGTTTGCATAAGGAGTCAGATATGCATCTTTTCACAAAATCAGGTATTCTTTTGATCTCGGTGCCTCCTGGGCAGAAAGGAGAGCTGCAAATCCTCAACAACAGCAAAACATGATGGGTAACTGCTGCTCAGACCCAGAGAAAACAAAATACCTACGACACCCCTGACAGTATCGTTACTGTCAGAGCCAACAGTGCCAGGCAAGAAGCCAGACTGATAAAAGGTTAAAATATCAGAATTAAAGTTTTTACTGATGCTTTCACACTCAGTGACTTGCTTTGGTGCCATCTAGTGCCACACAGCAGGGTTTTACATGGGGATGGCACCTAAAAACAGGTTCAGATCTGCACGAGGGCTGCAGGAATTCCATCATCTCCACGTTCCCATGGGAGCAGTCAGGTCTGGTGGAATCGATGAGATCTGAACCATTTTGACACTTTTTCGATCAAAACCTGTAAGCAGAAAGTGAAGCACTGAAAAATGACTGCATTTGCACACTGGTAAAAGAAAGCCCAGTCTGGAGCACAGCCTTACAAACCGGTGTTGGCAAAATCCCTTTGAACAACGTCAAACATTGTCATGCCATCGGGGCACAGGTGAGGTTCTGCAGGTCTGAGTGTTTCCCATGTGCCAGGTTCTGATGCGCTTTATTCAAACCATCAGAAAGGAACAGCAAATTGCCACTTCCACCCCAGCTTGAGGGATGCATTAGGAAGTTACACACATTTATCTCGTAATTATGGATGCAGTTTTTTACTTTAAGAAGCGAGATAAGATACATTTTGAAAAAAACGGGGCAACGAAGACCCTGACAGCAGAACCACTCTGCAGTACCCAGAGATCAGCCCTCAACATGCCTCAGCCCCTCACTGGGAACTGCAGAGGAGGCTCCTTTCACAAAGTTCCTCTCCCTGTCGGGGGAGGGGGAAGGTGGGCTCTTCTGTTTTAATTTGGATTTTTTTTTTCCCCAGAACATTGTCCTGGCACAGGCCCTGCCACATCCTGGATCCACAGCTGCCAGCGGGACTCCTGAAGAGCATTTCAGCTGGAAACCCACAGCAGCACAAAGGATGGGGTACAATTTGTCCTGTGGAAAACTGCCAGGTAAAATAACGATGGAAATATAAGTGATTGAGAAGTGTTTACCCTGTTACTGTCAGTTCCTACCAACATTCGAAAGAAATAAGTCATTTCAGCACAGGCCAGCCTGGTTTGCCTCACCAGCCAAGGTCAGAGCATAAACAACATGAAACAAAATGGACTGTCATTTTATGACAGAGTTTGTAAGTCTGAACTTTTTTTCACAAACGTTTACACATTAAATATTAAAATCCCCCAGAGACTGTGATTTTTAAATACATTTAACTAAGTTTTAAATGAGCATTTTGATAGGCCTGAGGAATCTTTCCAGAGCCCTGTCTCCCGACAAACATCATCTCAGCTCACAAGTCACATTCTGTCAGGAGAGCCGAGAGCTGACAACCTGCAGTTTTGATTCATGGTTCACCCGAGCAGCCTCTGGACTGCCAAGAGAGAGCACATTTCAGAGAGGACAGTTCTAAAATGGCCCCGTTTGTAAAACCCCAGGAAAAGCTTAACTTAACTTTAAAAGTTTTCCCTCCTTCCCACAGACAATCGCCTCAGCCCGGACAACGGCACCTCGCCCAACGCCAGCTCCCTCGGGAGCTCCACGCACGACGAGTTCACCACCATCGTCCTGCCCGTGCTCTACCTTGTCATCTTCCTGGCCAGCCTCCTGCTGAACGGCCTGGCAGTGTGGATCTTCTTCCACATCAGAAACAAAACCAGTTTTATATTTTACCTCAAAAACATCGTGGTCGCGGACCTGCTCATGACGCTGACCTTCCCGTTCAAGATCATCCAGGACTCGCAGCTGGGGCCGTGGCACTTCAACTCCTTCCTGTGCCGCTACACCACGGTGCTGTTCTACGCCAACATGTACACCACCATCGTGTTCCTGGGGCTCATCAGCATCGACCGCTACCTGAAGGTGGTGAAGCCCTTCGGAGACTCCAGGATGTACAGCATCACCTTCACCAAGGTGCTGTCGGCCTGCGTGTGGGTGGTGATGGCGTTCCTCGCGCTGCCAAACCTGATCCTCACCAACGGCTACCCCACCAGGAGGAACGTCGACGACTGCCTGAAGCTGAAGTCTCCCCTGGGGGTCAAGTGGCACTCGGCTGTCATCTACATCAACACCTGCATGTTTGTAGTGGTGCTGATAGTGCTGATAGGGTGCTACATTGCCATATCCAGGTACATTTACAAATCGAGCAAACAGTTCATTAGCTCGTCCAGCCGAAAGCGGAAGCACAACCAGAGCATAAGGGTTGTCGTGGCCGTGTTTTTCACTTGCTTTCTGCCTTATCATTTGTGCCGAATACCCTTTACTTTTAGTCATCTGGACAGAATTTTAGATGACTCCGCACATAAAATCTTGTATTACTGTAAGGAAATGACACTGTTCCTGTCCGCATGCAACGTCTGCCTGGATCCAATAATTTACTTTTTCATGTGCCGATCATTCTCACGAAGGCTGTTCAGGAAATCCAACATGAGAACCAGGAGCGAGAGCATCAGGTCCCTCCAGAGCGTCAGGAGATCAGAAGTGCGCATCTACCACGAATACACTGATGTCTGAGGGCACCCACAGAGACGCTGCTAATTTGTGAGGTTGTTTGTACATCGTGTAAATAAAATGTCTCTTTGAGTACCTGCCCATGGAAGCTCATTAAGGAACGTGCAGACACGTTCAGCTTTTCTGTGTCAGCTCACCAACATCCACCTCAAATGCCATCCCCACAGGGATCAGGCTCACTCCAGGAAGGTTTGGGGCTGTTTTGGTGGGTCGGTTGGTTGGTTTGTTTAAAGGCCAACCTAAGGCTGTCTCAGCCCAGAAAATAACCCCGAGCTGCAGGAGGCTCCAGCCAGGAGGGACACGCTGTGGCCTCAGAGCATCCCCCGGGTCTGGTGGGTGGTGGCAGGTGAATGGGAGGGGAGGAGGTGGCACAGGCTCCTGGGGGTCCCTCACCGTGCCTGGCACAGGCTGAGGCTCAGGCTGCCCAAACGGCAGCACCTCATCCAGGACGTGAATCCTCTAAACCCAACAACGTTCCCATGGATCATTCTGTCCTGGACTCACCGGGGACTAGTCAGATTTGTTTAGATCAAAAGCTGATCAGACGAAAAATAATAACCAACTCAAAAAAGGCAGATTGGCAGGAATAGGCAGGTGCCCTGAGCAATCCATGCTCACAGCCAGCCCTGGGATGTCGTGCAGCTGCACTGGCAGGAGATGGCAACAGTCCATCAGCCAGTGCCTTACGCAGATAAGGACTTTCCTTCAATACAGGAAAAAAGTGTTTGACAAGAAAACCCTGAAAATGAAGCACTCCAACAGCAAGATTAAATCCTGCGTGAGAACATCTTTGATGAAGTTTTCTGCTGAAACAAGGATTCTTTCTGTCATGTTTTTCTTTTTTTATTTATTTATTTTTACAATGCTAGTTTAGGTTTAGATTTTGTTTTACGAATAATTAAGAAGCTGAAACATAAGTATGATAACATTTGGATTAATGAAAGTATTATAAAACTACTTACATTGTCCAGGGGAGAACGTTTCTGGAAAGGAAGACAGGATATTTTGGGTATTTATCCTACTTTAAATAAAAATACTTTAAATGGCTAAAATACCACAGATAAACCCTGTTTCCTAATCAGCTCTGTAGAAAACTGTTCACACACACCCTCAAAGACCAGTTCTGGGAACAAATCTGCCATTTTGCACCCTAAGGAGTCCCTGCACATACAAACCCACGTTAAGAGAACCATTCTGGGGACTGGGTGTCATAGTTTAAATTCTCACGAGCACCAAATTGAATGGAATGATAATATTTAGTTCTGTGCACAGTCATTCCTAACCAAAGACTTTCCTTTTAGGTCTTATATGGTTAAAGCAAATCAAGACCAAGCGCTTCTGGTCTCCCTTTCACAACCGCAAAGCACCGAGGGTTTATGGTTTGTTAAAACTGTGCCTGACAATTCCTGTGTTAAATTCACAGTGACCTTTTCCCAGGTTGATGGTGGAATTCCCACACAACACCAGCAAAGCCCAGAGAGCCATTTCAGTGGAAAAACCCCTGTGTGCCCCTCGCCAGGGACACCAAGGGCAGGTGAGGAGATGGCAGACCGGGCATGCAGGGTCTGGGATTCACCCTGGCACTGAAGCTGATGGTGCAGCACAGGGATGGCTCAAAAACACAGCCAGATGGGCACCCACACCCCTTCAGCAGCTGTGCTCCCTCCCGACGAGACACACACATACCATCTTCCCCACTGCCCGCTTGTTTTTCAGCTAAAGGATGGATTTACCCAGGATTTCCTCCTAGGAGAGACAGTACTGATGATTCCTCTGAAGAACTTTACACCCAAAAAATGTATTACCCAGAGCAACCACACTCGGGTGTTGGGGTCATACCCTTCAAAGAACAGCCTGAAGAATGGTGCCCTCTTTCCAGGGGACTAAAGGGATAAAGCAATCAGTAGTTTCTGGAAAGGGTGGTGCTGGCAGTGGGGCATCCATATGAACTCTGGGAAGGGAAGACACAGTCACACACTGCCAGCACACAGGCCAGCCAGGACCAGCCTCTGCTCTGCAGCCTGACAACTTGTATGCAGACAACACGTCACTGTAAACTCACCCCAAAAGCAGTTTACTTTATCTGACATGGTGTCTCTGTGATAATCCCCATCACTGCTTTGTACACGCACTCACATACACAACAGCTCTTTGAAGATGCTGTTTGTGAAATATTTTCCCAGGGCTAAAAATGAATTATGCAACAACATCCCAATCCCCAAATACCAGATAACTATATTTAATTTGTCCAGATTTGACATGAAATTTTGGTCCTTAAAAGTCCATCTTGAAAGAAAAAGGTACAAGGAAGTTTGTAGGGAAAATCTCGGGCCCCAACCTACACTGTCATTTCAGAGAGCCACATCAGGGCAAACACAGATGTAAACTCTGGCTGTGCAGTCCCAGAGTACCATTTTTATACAGGAAACACAGTTTTCTGGCTGGAAGCACAACAGCAGATCTGACTCAAGAATGTAAAGAGCAATTCTTGAACAACTGAACAATTCATGGACACTTGAGATTTTTTTCATTCAGTAAACTTTGCATTACAGTGTTTGTAATCAGATTTAATTACATTTCACATACACTGACTGAATAGCCCAGTCAGAATTCTCCATGCCAGGGAGTTATAGTGGTAAAAGTGTGATCTGAACTCAGAGCCAGCTCCAGACCTCAACTGGTGCAGGACTTTTGTCACTACTCTACTTCTGAGGTTTCTCTAGCAATGACATTTCCTGTGGCTTTCCACCAGCGCAGCTTCACGGGAATCCTAAAAAAGGAAATTAAACCCACCCAAAGTTTAAAAAAAAAACCAACCAAACAACTATCTCTGCACTGGCACTCAGCAGGCTCTCCTGACAGATTAAGCAGAGGGAACTGTAACCAGCACGGACACAACGGGCTCACCCATCCAGGCACTGGTGGTAGCAGCATAAAACAGGAAAGACAGTGCAGAACTCGAGACATGGTGGAGCCCACGGTGCAAACATGAAAACCGGATGGAGGTCTTGTGGTTGGCGTTACCCAGAAACGCTTTGTACGAACTAAGTCCACCACTTACCTTTGTGTATTCTGTACAACACACCCACGAGGAACCGAAGACTGGACCACAATCCCACCCACAGCACTTTGCACAGTAGCAGTTAAGAAGGTACAAAAAGTACCCCAATTTTATATCTAACCGGGGGACGAGAATTCGACACAAAATTGCTGGGACAGATCTGTGAGTTTTGTCCTCCTCGCCCTCCCCAGGAGAGACACCGTTTGGTAAGTGCTGCCAAATATTAAACTTGCAATTGCGTTGATAGTGTTCTGTAGAGCTACTCTGCAGTTAATGTATTTATCACCAGAAATCTAAAAGACCTGTCAGCCTTGCATTCAACAACCTGTGCTATTCGTGACCCCAAGTGGCTCTTTGGAACGTGACCAGCCCTACAGTTCACAGACCGTTCGTCCACCTGGTGCCTAAAGTTACGTTCTTGCAGTGTTAAATTGACAGTCGTGGGATTACCATGGATAAATTACTGCAGAGATACAAGTGTGCACCGACCCAGGAAGGGATAGAACAGGCCCAGAAATGTTGGAAGGATGAGAACAAATATAGCAGAGAGAATAGTACAATGTATAAATCAGATGAAAATAGAAAGAAGAAAATGTAAAGGAGTTATTTGTGCAGTTTTGGGAGCTTGTTTACCTCGTGTGCAAAGAAAATCAAAGGTTCCCCGTTTCCTGAAAAGGTTACATATGTAGAATATAACACTTCTGAAGTCAAGAATGTGGTAATTAAAACATCATTGTCTTTCGAGAAAGAGACACGGGAGAAATTGGAAAAACTATATAGATATTCTTTTAAATCAAAATGAGCAACTGGAAATACTACTGTCTGTGGCTAAAAGACAAGAGGAACAGCTGCAGGAAAGTCTCAGTAAATTACCTGATCAAATGCCACATGAAGCATTCTCTAATTCAGACCAACACAGCCTCATCCCTCAGCACCCTGCTGCCCCTCACGCCCCACGTAAAGCAGAAAATCTGCACCAGGAGTGGCAGTGGTGCCATCTGAACACAGATACAGGCCTGGGGAGTGACTTCCAGACACAGCCTTGTAAGGCACCAGAAGGCTGTTCCATGAGGATGCACAGACATCCACTCATCAGCCAAACAAAACCGAGCAGAGAGGCTTTGCTGGCAGGTTTGACAGGGTGAAAACCCCAACCAGAAGTCCTGCAATACTTCTGTAATTAGCCAGCCTTGTAGGAGGATTACCCTAGTAAAATATTTGTCTTGTTCATCCTGCTTTTCCCAAAGCTTGGCCACCAATCCAATAGGATCGGTGTGATTTCACATTCAGCAGGGCTGGGAGCACTGACAGCTCTGTTAGCAGGCCTGCTAAGGGCACAGATAACATCCCCAGTCACAGATATCACCTACACCTGGCAGTGGTTTGGTGTAAGGGCCTGCATTTAGAACACAGGTCAGAACCTGTCAGCTCCACTCCTGCCAGCAAAAGCTGCAGAGCTGCCACCCCACACCTGAAGAACCAAATCGCCCTTTTGCCACCAGATGTGCTCTGACACACTGGCAGTGTTCTCCCCTCTCAGGCTCTGGGACAGAAGTCCATCAGCAGGACCATACAAAAGGATTTGTTTGTTAGGCTCTGAGCTCAGACAGAGCTTTAAAAAGCTTCTCTTATTAAAACAATCAGCAGAAGGGAATTTTAGATTCTGGAGGAAGAAGCAGACTTGCATGACCGAAGCTAAAATGCATTATCAGTTTGCTCTTCAGCCACCAAAGGTACATGGTACAGAGCAGGGTTTCCTGGCAACCCCCTCATTGCTTGCTTTCTAAAGCTTTGGAAACAGCAGCAGTATCTTTAGATCCTTAAACACTCAATCCGGCTGGCATTTTGGAAAAACACCCATGTTTGTATAACAGAGCAACCCCTCGGTTTGCCCTGGTGGCCAGAGTCATTCCAACGGGGTGATGCTTGTACACAGGGCTGAGGAGCCCCACCCGCCCCTTAAGCTCTTAATCCTCTGCCCTGGACAACTGCTTACTTCTCACTGCAAAAAATTATCTGCGCTGCAATGTTTAATCCATCACAGGATGGCAGCTCGCACTGGAAAACACTGCACTGCCCCTTCCTTTGGGGCTTGCCGTGCTCCTCAGAGTGCACACTTCCCTTCCTCACTGCAGGCAGCACTCTGACTGACATGCTTGGGTTTAGTTCAACAATTCTAAAAAGTTTCAATCAAGAATGACATTTTAAACCAAAAAGCACAGCCATGCGCCACAGGAAATCCTACAACAGAATTTCGAAATATAAAGCATGAACATCTCAAGTATAAAACTACTCACATACACACATACAACTTCTAATCAACTCCACTGCCAGCAGTCTGTCAGGACCATGCACTGTTCAAATCAGGTATCCAACTTGAGAGCAGATGAAGTGTTTTGTTTCATCTAAAAAAGCCAAACTATAACAAAATATGAAAAATAATGTCAGATGAAAGCACAGTGTGAGGGAGACAGGCAACAACCCCATCAGGCCAGACATGGGATGGCTGTTTACAGCCTTGGAAATTTAACACAGAAAGGTGCATTTTAAGCTTTTCCTCCTCTACCTCAATGCATTAACACACACAGAGTTGTGTTCTTCACACACCATTCAAAGCAAACACTATTATCTTTATTTCTTCCTGGGCAACGAGCCTGAGCAGCAGGATCCCATGGCCCATCCAGAGAACCCACTCCATTTATTTCAAAGCAGTCTGGGTTCCACACTCCAAAAGTGTTTTTCAGAGCACAGAAAACAACGCTGGACCGTGACAGAACTAAATACCAACTTCTGACTTAACCTAAAGAAATTTCCCCTCTAGAAAGAAGGGACGTTCCCTTCCGCTCAGGGGCAGGCTGGGTCCAGCAGCTGTCCCAGCCTCTCGTCCAGGGGGGGCAATACAATTACATTAGTAGAGCCCAAAAAAATTGTTCTAAAATCATCTCATGAAACATCAGTGGGAATTGCTCTGAAAGTCACGGGACCAGGCGCAGCAACCAGGACTGACAGGAAAGCCGGCGGAGAAGGGGCGTGCGATTTCCCTGGAGCATCGGCTCTGGTGTTCGCCGCGTCTCTGAAAAGCCAGCCAGCCTTCCCAGCACAAACCTGAGCCCCCCGACAAAGCAACCGCTGGAAATCCACCGCAGCAAGCGCAGCTATTGATCCCAGTTACTCAGTATAAATGAGTTCCGTCGTATTCTAAAGGAGAGATAAATACTGCGCCGGTGTTGTTTTCTTCAGAGCAACACACCACAACGTAACAGTTTGTTAAACATTCCCGCACCCCAGCAGCCCCAGGAGCGCTCACCCCCATCAGGGCTCACTCCCGGGGCTCCAGCAGGGTCCAAGGCAAGGAAAGGCAGCAGGAATCTGCCCTGCCCGAGCCGTCCGATGCACCCGCCCGGTCGGCTGAGAAGGAGCAGCCAGCCCGGCCCCACGGCGTTATCAGGGCTGACAAGAACGAGACGCTGCACTTTCTGTCTCAGAGCATTCTCTGGTTTCGCTTGGGCAGGGAGGGATAGAAAAGAATATCCAAACTGCTGTGATCCAAATCGATTTATCTACTTTACAACTTCACAGCCCCATTTCTAGGCGGCACAAGAGCAACTCAGGATCTGATCCGAGACCCCAGGAAAGGAACTGAGTATCAAGAGACCACTGAGAACCTCTTTTAAGCCAGGTGGAACTTTCCAAGTCAGACTCCCCATTCAAATCCAATCTCTCAAATAGGGAATAATAAACAGGCAGTCAAATTCCAAAGACGCACCACACACGGATGTTACCCCAGCAGAGGCCAGCCCTGCAGTGACACATTTACCATATTAGACCATAGGAAAAGCCACTTCCATCACACCGAGGTTGGCAGTCTGACCCAAAGTGTTGGCTGCAGGCTCAAGCCATGATTTTTCTGATGAATCAGCGAAAAAAGCTTATTCAGCTCTTTGCTAAATTCACCAACACTTGAAATAATGGGGAAAACTCCTAAATGTTTCAGTTATTTCCTCCAAATTTCCCTTTCACTGAAGCTCTGAACAATGACCTCCTTCAACCGAAGTTGTGGAGCCTGCATGTAGATTGAGAAGTGTCCATGGGAGGGAGAGATTTCATCTTTTAAACTCAGTTGTCTTGGCCAAACTGCACTTCTCTTCCTCTCCTGCAAGGATTCCATCTGGACACAAATGGAACATTGCTTATTTTAATTTTAGGCTTAGATGAGGAAGCTATTGGCAAAAGTTTGTTGTGGGTCACACTCTGAAAGCTGACCCTGGTCCCAAAAGGGATAACTGAGGCTTCTGCTGCTGCTTCTGGGGAGAGGAAGCACAGAAATGAAGGGGGGGGAGAAAGAAATGTTCAACTTTCAGGGTTTTTTAGAACTTTACAAACTCTGTCTCAGAGGGCCAAAGGTTTTTAAAGCCAAAGCCTTACCTGACCTATTCCTCTTGTACTTACTTCAAGAAATGCCCATGGGGTGGATGGAAAGAAATGGAAATTTGGCTGACTGGTGCCTTCTAGGAAAGACCTGAGAAGCCTCGTGCACTGTCCTGCCTGATCCACAAACCAACAACCAAACCCATCACCCCAAAGCCATGAACTGACCACTACAGCTTGAGCTGAGAGTCTCAGAAATGAGAGAGGGGCAAGAGTGCTCACAAAAACGTACAGACAGTTTTGCCTCTCAAGATATCCCCTATTGCTCTGAGAGAGATCCGATGAAATCTGGGGAAAGGAAGGAACTAGAGGTTCAGGTTAACACGCACCGGCCCAGAGGAAAGGACGTTCACATGGCATCGACACATCAGCAGAAGGTACATCCATTTCTCTGTGCCTTTGGGCTCTCTTTTTATATGGATAAAACCTCACAAAAGGAATGCCCATGAGCAACTGTATATTTACTGGAGGGTTTGGGTAACACACTGTCAAGCAGAGCTCAAGTCATGCACTAGATGTTTATTAGCTCTAAGATACACAACTCACATATTTCATTTATTTTAAAATAAACATGCTCCCTCTCAGAATATACTCCTTTCCCACACCCAGAAAGAAGATACTAGGTTTTCTATTACTGTACATTTTCACTAGTTCTGTGCTTCATTTCAAAGCCTGCTAGTAAACATATGGGAGCAACAGAACAGGAGGAAGCCAGGCAGGTGACCAGAATTAAAAGAAAAGAACAGGACAAAAGAAAGAAACCAAAACCAAACCAACCAAACAGCCAGCCACTAAAGACCCATCAGGTATCCCCAGAATCCATCTCGCAGCCTGAGCACGCCCTGGGCAGGCACCAAGCGAGCCCGTGGCTCTGGTTCAGAGCCCTCCCATGCATGGAGCAGCAGCCTCGGGGCAGGACGCGTCACAGGAAAGGTCGCAGCCAGCCCTGGGAACAGTTTAGGAAAAGCAAACTCCGGCGCTGCAGTTCAGACGGCTCACTGCTGTGCCAGCTGCACTCGCGTCTCTCCTGGAAGCTGCTCAGCAACGACCTCTCAGAATAGCCCCGGGCAGCTGCAGCTCCAGCTGGGCAGGGCAGGGCCCCCCAGCCCTTCCCCTTCCTGCTCCGAAATCCCCCCGGAGCGGGGAGCGCGGATCTGCCCGCAGTGCCCCCGCAGCGGGGAGCGCGGATCTGCCCGCAGTGCCCCCGCAGCGGGGAGCGCGGATCTGCCCGCAGTGCGGATCTGCCCGCAGTGCCCCCGCAGCGGGGAGCGCGGATCTGCCCGCAGTGCCCCCGCAGCGGGGAGCGGACCCGGGCACAGCCTGTGCCGGGAGAGCGGACGGGGCCGGGGCAGGACCAGGACCGGGACCGGGACCGGCGAACATTTCCAGGCTGAGGCTTCCCGGCCGTTTTCCGTGCCAGGGCCGCCGCGAAGGGCTCGTTCTGTCCGGGTGTCACAGCTGAAGAGGAGCCACGCGTGTCATCCCGCACGTCTGTCCAGGTGAGACGCCGCCTTCCATCACCTGTTTCTGCCCCCCGCCAACGGTCTCGAACGCCCTCGGTTATTTTTAGTGAACTGCCACTGCGATTTCATTTTTGAAATGGGCAAATAAGGTGAACATCCAGGCGTTCTGCAAACCACTAACAACTTAGAGCACAAAGCAGCAGTTGTAACTAACTACAGAAACCTGTACAGAAACTACTCCACACTTGTGAGGCTGAGCCAGCACAGATGGAGGACACACAGGCAAGGATTCCTCTTCTCTGTCTTAAGAAAAATATCTTTTCTTAGCAACTGCTTTTGTTTTAATTTATGACTGAGAAAATGTGACTATATAAAACTCATAGTTTAAAACATCAGAAATAGAATTTAAAGTAAAATATTTAAATGACAAACTTTACTATTAAAAGAGAATATTAAAGGGAAGAATTTCTTTCTTTGAAACATATTTTACTACTTTTTAAAAAAAAACAGTTTTAGGACAACAAAACTACTGATTATTACAATGTTTTATTGACCTAGTGCCCTGATTTTAGTTAGGGTAGAGTTAATTTTCTCCCAGTAGCGGGTACACAGCTGTGTTTGGGTCTGGAATGAGAACAACCCTGATGGTTTAGCTGTAGCTGAGCAGCACTTGCACCCAGTCAAGGACTTTCCTGCTTCTCATGCCTTGCCAGCGCAGAGGGGCATAAGGAGCTGGGGTGGGCATTGCCAGGACAGCTGACCCACCACTTGTTTTTCTTGGGGTTTATTTATCTCTCTTGGTTATTCTCCTTTTCATGACAATATTTTTGTCATCCTATTTCAGTTCTTAAACTGTTCTAACATTTCCTCTCACATCCACCACTCCGACACGGTAGTTAGGAGATAGGAAGGATCTCGGTGGGGAAATTTTGAGGCTTAATTAAAAAAAAAATAAATATTTAAGCTAGATCTGACAATGATACTGCATGCAAAGAGCTCAAAGCATTGTCCAAGTTTCCATGTGAGTATCAGGGTTTGCACAGACACTTCACAGGCTCCAACCTTGTAATGCTAAAAGCTTATGGGCTCAGAATAATGCAGAGCCTCGTCTAAAAATCAGAAACAAAAAGAGAATGAAAAATTTAGCTTATCAGAAAAATGAAGCTGTTGAATTTCAGCTTTCAAGAGAGCACAAGGACCGCTAGACAGCAAGAAGAAATGAAACAATTACTGGTGGGTCTTGCAAGACAGAAATACAATCCTGCCCTTGAGG
Source organism: Pseudotriccus pelzelni (assembly GCA_035584735.1). Classification (NCBI taxonomy): domain Eukaryota; kingdom Metazoa; phylum Chordata; class Aves; order Passeriformes; family Tyrannidae; genus Pseudotriccus; species Pseudotriccus pelzelni. The sequence continues at coordinate 439,669 of JAWMRA010000009.1, read as the reverse complement.
TGTCCGGACGCTGCGGCCAAAGGAGCCCACGCTGCCCTCGAGAGCCATGGCTTGAACAGGAAATGCACAACCTTATCTGCACTGCTCTGTGTACCTGCTGGCTCTCCTGCCGTGTCCTTTAGAGCACGTGCCGGGAGAAACCACCTGTGATCTAACCAGTGCAATACCCGTGGCCACCAACTGCTGCCTCCTCCCTACAGCATCCTGGATTTTGCCTTTTTGGATCCAGAGCGATCCGTTGAAGTGCACAGAGTCGTTCACACTCCTGCTCTTCCCCTTACCAACCGCAGCTGCAGACAGGACGTACCCACGGTGTCACCAGGCTCACAGGGACTGCTACTCGTGGGGCCACAGCGACGTTCACAGGACACACATCCATCCTCAGCCACTGTCAGAGGGCACACGGCCCTCACCCCGTCAGCCTCCTGGCAAACCTGCAACACATCGGATGTGCCAACGTATGCCCACAGTCACCACGAGCAGTGCCTTCCAGAGGAGATCAGCAATCCCAGCCAGGGACCCTGAGCGTCTCCCCCTGGCACCCACCCCACAGGCTGCCGGGCAGGGCTCATCCGTGGGGATGCCCAGAAGGGTCAGAGCAGCCCTGAGCAAGCACAGACTGAGAAGTGCCCCAGCGCCTGGGGGAGAGGGCTCCCCTCAGCCAGCCCCTGACACCCAGCCAGGCTCCTGGGGAGCGGGGGCAGCACCCCCCAGCACAGCACAGCACAGCTCCCAGCCCCTGCCTGTCCTCCTGAGCCCTGCCCCTTCCGAGACCCACAGCAGCTTTCTCACTGGATTGCACCGGCACGGCCAGCACTGCAAGTCTGCCCAGTACCAACATTCCCACCACAACAGAGAGAAAATCTTAAAACAAGGTTCTTCTTTTAGCACGTTCAGCACAATTTGCAGTAGTTGTGGTGTGTGTTGTGCTTCCTGCATCTTTAGCTTCCTCCTGACATCAGAGGTACCATCAGGCATGATCATCTCCCCTGATTAACTCCATTTCGCAGTTCAAAAAAAGATTTCTGGTGACAGTGACCACTGTCACCAGTTCCTGCCCCAGTAATTGCATTGCTTATTTATTTATCAGGCAGCTGCATTCATTTCCATAAATAGCTCAAATGTGCACTTGGTACTACAGAATTTTTGGTAAGTTTAGGGAAAATAAAAGAAACACAGCTTGTAAAGATTATTCTTACATTCAGTAAATCTGCCATGAACTTTGAAAATTGACAGCCGAGTTACACAAATCTCAGACAAGTTCAAGATTTGCCTTAATGCTACTGAGGACAGTCAGGGGACAGTGCAAGAGTCTGACCTCAGAAGAGACTGAGCACTTCTAATGGTTTATGCTACTTCCCTTTTTGTGTGTTTTGCCAAGACAACACCATTTGCAAGCTGAGAAAGTTCAAAGCTTTTCTATATTTTACCAAATCAATCTAGTTCGTCCAGTGGATCGAGTTTGCTGGGCTTGCACAACCAGCTGACACTATTTACACAAATCAGTACACTTTATGCTGGCCCAGGCGTTCTGGGCCAAGAACTGCTGCTCGAGTACAAAAGGCTGTTTGTGACACCCAAAAGCTGGCAGGAACGTGCACCCTCTGCCTGACACCAGCAGCAGCTGCAGGAGCCACCCTGTAGGTGTTGGGACAGATGGGACAGGGATGTGCTCACTGCCCCTGCTGAACCACCCACAGCAGCAGGACGAGCCCTTCCAGAAAGAGCCAAGTGCGTGATGAGGTGACAAAGAGAACAGGTAACAGAAGTGCCGCAGTGCTCAGGAGGGGTCACAGGGACCTCGAGCCTTACCCATGCAGTGACGGGCTCAGGTTGAACCCGACTGCTCCACGGCTCTGCCCTTAACCCATTCCCACGTCCTGACAGATCTGAAGCCTTGTCCGAGTACTGGTTCTGAGATGGTCTGAGCAGCTGTTGCACTGCAGGAGCCCCTCGACACCGCGGGGTCACTCTGCCCTGTGCCACAACCAAAGACCATCTTCCCGTCTCTCCCACAGGACTCTCAGCCAGAGCAGAGGCCCCGTGCCCAAGGATGGACAGTGCTCCAGACCCTTAAAGCTCCACAGCAGGCAGGGCAGCAAAGGTAAGGACTTGCCAATGATACAGAAAGACGTAGAGTCCAGCTTGGACTGTGGCTCCCTCTCAGCAACAGCAGCTAAACATGCCGGTATCAAATGTAAAATCTGTCTAGGGTGTCCTCCACGCTGCACAGACACAACAGACTTTACAAAGACTTAATATCCACATCCCTAATGACACAATTCTGAAATAATATTTTGTTCTGTGATGCCTCAGCACAAAACATACTTCATTAACTCCCTAAGCCATTTAATATCTGCTCCCACATCCACGCATAGAAAGACCCACCTGCGTGTTCTTCACTTTAGGAAACCCTACAGAGCAGGAACAATTTCTAAACACGCCACATGCAGAGAGAGGATCCTGCTGAGACAGCCTGGCAAAAGGAAATGAACAGGGACGCAGCAGAAATAATAGTTTTTAAACACAGTTGTTACTATTTAAATAAAAATCACCATTTGCTACTGGTGCCTTTTCAGGAGATCCTTCTAATTTCAGCTGTATCACCCCAAACTTTACCCATTTCCTTCCCAACCCTAACACATCTGTTCACAGGGTAGTTGTAACATCCTCTCTCCACACCATATTTTTCCTTTAAAGCTCCAACCAAAAACAGATGCCTTGATGACTTGAGCTGGAACAAAGACAGGATGGCCAGTGGTCCAACGGGAGGACTCCCAGGCAGAGGCTGAGGGGCAGCTTTGGGTGTGCTCAGGGTAACACCTGCTCTGCCACTCGCTCACGCACGCAGGTTCCAGAGCACACAAAAGCTGATCGGCCTTTAGAGTGCCTGCAAGAGGCACAGAAAACAACACACCAACAAACACAGTTTTACTTATTTGAGAAAAAAAATGTTCATTTTTCAGTTATTGCAAGGCTGCATTCAGGTTTCAACCTGCTCCACAGAGACAGCACCTACTGACTTGGAACTGAGGATAAAAGCAAAGTCTATTTTCTAAAAGATGTGTTTTCTCTCAGCTCCAAGGCACATATTTTCCAGTTACCCAGGATTTCACTTCCCAATTAGAGCACCATTATATATATCTATATATGTTCTGCCCTCCCCAGAGAGGATAACACACCCCCGCAAACGTTCAGGCAAAGAAAAGCAGACAGCAGATGTGATTTCTTCTTGGAGATCCTCTAAAGTGTAACTCTGACTTGAGAAGCCAGCTCTAGCTCCCACATTACACTAACCCATGGACACGCTCCTGTGTGCCAGGCTGCTGGAAGCTTAAAGCAAACTGCCAGCTGCACACACGGCTCCCTTGCAAGGGAACGTTAGGAAATACGGGCACACACCGGGTATATCTCCATGCTTCACTAACATTAGAGGGGTTTCTACAGAATACTGTGACCAGGAATATTTGTATCTCTCGTGCTTCCTGGTAAACCAGTGCTAAAAATACAAACTAGTCCTTAAACACACCCCATTAACCCTTTGTGTCACCAGATCCTGGTGCGCCAGTCCCAGCTCACAGCACGTGGACTCGTGCCCAGGAAAGGGGCAGCCCAGGGCTGGAAGGCAATGGGTTAAAGGCAGACAGAGAAGCAAATGGATCCTCTCTGTTCAAAGCAGCAGCATGCCCTTGAACATCGCCAGACAGCGGGATGGCACCGCTCGGAAAACGCTGTGGTGTGGGAAGGCAGACCAAGTTTATTTGGAAGTAAGAGTAGAAAACTTACAGTAATTAACAGAAAGCCCAGCATCACTCTGTCCTACTGAGATACTCTTTTCTCTGCTCCTAGGAACAAAGGTACTGTAGGATGTTCAACGCCAGCACAGACTCCTTGGGAAACAACTGCAGCCACCGCACAGCAGTAACCACAACAGTCATTCCACTGCTCTACTCTTTCATCTTCCTCACAGGGCTCCTGCTGAACGCCCTGGCAGCCTGGGTCTTCCTGAACGTTTCCAGCACAAAGAGTTTTATTGTCTATCTCAAAAACATCGCTGTGGCCGATCTCCTCATGAGCCTGACATTTCCGTTCAAAATCCTTGCCGATTCGGAAATTGCCCCTCCAGAGCTCAACCTGTTTGTGTGCAGATACTCCGCAGTTGTGTTCTACATGAACATGTACATTGGGATCACCTTTTTCGGCCTCATAGGGTTTGACAGATACTACAAAATTGTAAAACCGTTGTTCACCTCCTTTGTTCACACGGTGAACTACAGTAAGGCGGTCTCTATAATCATATGGCTGTTGTTAATGCTTATATCATTTCCAAATATGATTTTAACTAACGAAATCGCTAAAGACAATTATTCCAGAAAATGTATAGGTCTTAAAAGCGAGCTTGGCAGACAGTGGCACACCGCAACGACTTATATTTGCACAGGGATTTTCTGGGTTGTTTTCATTCTGCTAATCATATTTTACACTGCTATATCCAAAAAAATATACAGCTCTTACAAAAAATTCCGAAGGAGCTCAGACACAGCCAAGAGGAAAACAAGCCGGAATATATTCAGCATCATGTTTGTGTTTGTCATTTGCTTTGTGCCCTATCACCTCTGCAGGACCCCATACACTCTGAGCCAGACCAGCTCCCAGTTCACCTGCCAGTCCCAAAAGTCGCTGTACTATGCCAAGGAGTTCACTCTGGTCCTGTCTGCTGCCAACGTCTGCCTTGACCCCATTATTTATTTCTTCCTCTGCCTCCCCTTTAAAGAAAAGCTGTACCAAAAACTGCATCTCAAGCTGAAAGCTTCAAGTGAGGTTGAAATTTCTAAATCCAGAAGATCAAATACACTTCGGGAAAGTATAAACATCTTGTAGTTTCAGGTCTGTACAACTACGCACGTCTCAGGAAGTCATTCGTGAATGTAAATATCCCAAAGAAACACGGCAGATGAGAACCAGCAACAAACAAAAGGGGTTTCAACACAAAACAAGTGCTGTTTCTCTGTACATAACCATTACTGCACGTGCCAACACATTTGCTATGTGCTGTTCCAGCTGACGCTGTGATTGCATCAGGATGTGACACAACCCATCTGGATCTCAAAAACAGAGAGAGGAGTACTTGAAATGGGACGTTCTGGAGCTCCAGGCCAGAGGTCTCTGAAAGGATCATCCAAAAGACCCGAAACCAAACCAATATCCTGCTGTTTCTCACAAAGCCAGGCAGGACACACGACGGCCACCAAAGCAGCCTGACAAGCCCTGGGAACACCCAACAGCTCCACCTCAGCCAGGGCAGAGCCCTGGGAAGCGACAGGAGGATGGGCAGTGCGAGTCTCTCCGACTTGGCCACCACCAGCCCACCCGAGGGGACTGGGACTGCGCGGGGAATCTCCCTCGTCTGTCTACGGGGTCACAGAGCAAAGGCTTGGTGGCAACGCACAGCTTAAGGAAGGACTCTGTGCCAACAACTGGGGGGAGAAGGGGGGGAAGATAAATGTTAAAAAAAAAAAAAATTTAAAAAGAAAATCCAAAAACCGCACAGCAAATCCTCACAGATACGTACAAAGCTTGGAATATCTTTGGTTATATACATATATACGTAAAAATATATAGAAGTTTTCTTAAGGGAAACATTCTATAAAATTAAGAATTAAACATGACTGTTTGTCACCCTTGGGCAAAAAATGTCAGGATATTTCTATAAGACGTGATGTTCAATCTAAGCAAGGGTTTCAAGAGGATCCTCCTATAAAGTAAGGAGCACAGTTACACTGCACCATCTTCCTTAGGACTTCTCTGAACTAACACGAACACAAACACATCCACACCAAACTGCAGAGACTCTGCTGGTGCAGGAAGAGGCAAGAACGTCACAGAGCTATCTGGGAGCACACAGGTACAGCTGCCTAGAAACTCCCGGGACATTTAAATCCAGAGAGAATGGTTTGTTGGTTTTCCCCTGCTTTTGGCACAGCGATAAAGCATTCTGCCTGTACCAAGGTAACAGCTGAGAGCCACCAATCTGCTCTATACAAATATAATTTCTTTTATAATTGTGTTTTTCAGTGCAGCGCTTTTTTTTTAATTGATTTTATCATTGTACACAGAAAACCTACCAGGGCATAAAGTCTCCACTAAAGCTTTCAGGCAGCAACTCTGGAGGCTGAATGCTTTCATTTTACTTAACAAAGAAAATACAGGAAGAGAAATAACATGTGCTTCAGCTTTCTGTCACTGTGTCTTGTTTTAGTCCTAACAGATAAAAGCGGAATATTTTTAAACATTTTTAAACATTTAAACATTTAAACCCTTGCACCTTCTCCAAGACCACAGGTAACTTCTCTTGGTCCGAGACCCCTGGTGTGCAGCAGCAGAATTCCACCATCCCACAGCACTGTATTCCAGCTAAAGGTCTGGGCACCTCTGCTGGGTTCACACACCGCTCTGTGAAGCGAATTCATCTCCACATATTTCTCACTGGCCTGGAGAGCAGTCCCAGCCTGATCCCAGCGAGGACCAGCATCCCAGCCTGGGTGTTCACCGGACTGCAGAGGCTGAGGGTCCCCAGCCCAAACCTGCCCACTGGGACTCCAGGAGAAGGCTGCGCTCTGGTTGTGAAGAAAACACACAAAAGATTATGTATGTGCTTTCAGAGCTCCCTGACTCCATTACACACTCTGGAGGCTCTGCCCTCTAAGCAAGAGAGCCAACCTGGTGCTTTGTAGAAGATCTTTTGTCATTTATGGCAAAAACATTCAGTTCCCTACATGGCAGGGCTTGATATTTGCCTACGTAAACCTACATAATCGTGGCTGTGAAAGATCACTGGCACAGACAGATGAAAACACTTCCCCAGTGTAGATTTGAATAACTTTTTAATTGCTGTGCAAGCTTTGAAAACATTATTTATATTGCTTCCTCGCCCCAGCAGATCACTGATGTTAGAACGACAAGAATCTACGTGCAGGCACCGGGGAAAGGGTGGTGATCAACACCCTTGTTCAGAGGGATGCTGCATATCATTCACTTTGAAAGAAATCCTCCTCCAAGAGCTTCACTAGTCAAGAAACACTGCTGTGCCTGTGCTCCTGCTACAAACCCACCCTGTGAGTGACAAGACCCAAATAACACCAGTGTCAAAAACCAAGCCCCTGCTCCATCTCCCCAGCCTTACTCCTCACTTTGCTGGACGAACTGAAGCCAGTTTTTTTTCAGCACCGGCTAAATTAATCCTTTCACATCTTTCCCAGCACATCACGCCTCAGATACCCCAAGCCAGCTCTTCACACACCCAAGGAACTCACATTCACATGTCTGTTCTCCTCCTAAAACACCTCTGCAGAAAGGGCAGACCGTTTCACAGCGAAGGTTTACCCAACTGTCACACACTTCGTCTTTTTAGACCTGAAAGTTTCCTGAGTTGAAAACTGACTACAGAAAAGGGGAGAACAACAGACAAAGACACAGAAACAACTGACAGTGCTGCAGTTTGGGTTTAAAAAAAAAAAAACAAACTACAAGTATGGCAAGATTAGCTTTGCATAAACAGAACAGCATAAAATGAGTCCATGTTTGCTCACAACTGGACATGGGATCATTCCGGATCACGACGTCTTGCAAACATTTTGACAAATATGGTCTGAACTTTCAGCTTATGACTAAATGTAACACCAGACATTCTTCATCTGTTCCTTCCCAAAGCTCTGATACTGGGTTTGTAAATTCCTGTGGATTCTCAACTACAACCAAGTGCCACCGTTTAGTTTCAGTATCGCTGTCAGCACCTCAGCCCCCGCATGGTGTCAGACCTTTTCTCACAGCATACCAAAAACAAAATAAAAACATTTCTCCTACTTCCCTAATGTGTCATTTTTACTTTTAATGGTGCTTGGCAAATATCCAAAGGTTTAGAATATTAATTGAGATCAGCAGAATCCCTACGTGCCTTCAAATCAACAAATTAGAGTGGAACTCTAAGGCAAACACTCGCAAGATTCCCAAAGCCTGGAATTTCATGCAGGTATATTACAGTGAGTGAGGACCAACTACATTGCAAAATCCTCATTCCAGACAGACTTTAAGTGTAAAATATATGGGGGAGAGGGGGCAGAGTGCAACAGAGTTTCTGATTTATAAAAACAAAAGCAAAGAGAGAGCCACTGATGTCACACACTCACAGTCCCAGGTCAGGGATCTGGGACTGACCAGATGAACTTTTGGGAACCACACAGGAAAGTCCACACGCCGGGGTTGACCTAACCACGTCTCATGACCCTGTGAACACCCGATAAACACTTAAACCTTCAGGTCTGAAACCAGCAGGACACACTGCCCAGGACAATGACCACAGGGGTCAGCCAGGCCACAGCTCCAGTCTCCATCCCAATCAGCTCCCTGACACGGACAGGTCGAGCACCTCTGACCAGCTGCCCTCCGCCAAAGCTTAACAGGAACCATCGAAATCCGTGAGCCCGGCCACACCAACGCGCCTGAGCCGGCTGTTCCACAGCCCGTTCCCCCACCCACCATCCCCGTTTTTGCAGCAGCGTGGGCGCCGGGGCACAGCCCTCGCCTGCCTCCCCCCCAGGAACAGGAAAGAGAGGGCTCGGGGCCGTTCCGCGAGCGCTTACGTCTCTCTGTCCCACTCCTTTGGGTAACCTCCACGTGATTTAGCTGCTTGAACGCTGGGGCTAACTGCGTCAGTCGGCTCATTTAAAAACCACAGCCACGTTTTCAGAGGCCCGCAGAGGCAGCCAGAGGAGAAGGTCACGCGCCGTCGGGCTGGAAGAGCAGTCGCTGAGGCACATCGGATCTTTGCTGACCGATGCTCAGAAGAGCCCGGGCCGAAGGGACAGGTACGTGGTTTCAGTCTGTTTCAGCCTATTTTGATCCCTGTGAACGTGCAGTCCGAGACCCGACCGTGCCGAACGCACGCGGGGCCAGAGTCACCCGGCCAGGGCCACGCTGCACCCCGGGGGCTCCAGCCCAGCAGCTCCCCAGGCTCGCCCCCTTTTAAACTACTGGAGTATCCGCAGTCATTTTGCTTTACAAATTATGCGTGTCTGGATACGTGTTTTACAGCAGAAATTACACAGGCAGGTACAGTGGGTCTCTTATATCGCATATTAAAATTAGAAAAAACATAAAGAAATAGAAGTGTTGCATTCTAATGCTGCTCGAGACATAAATGTATTGGTTTTCATTCCAAGAAATTCTAAGGAACAGCCTTTCCCACAGCCATTCTATGCAGCAGCCTACAGTGTAGCAAACAAACAAGCCCCTCAGTCATGGAGTCATGTTTAGTTGAAATAGGACCAGCACTTTTTCCTATTCTTCCCTTTAATTTCTAGTGAAGCCTACAAAGAAACTGAGCAACATTACTTATTATCTGCTTCTTTCAAAATGTTCTTTTCCTAAAAGTTTCATAAAAACATACAATTAATTTGTTCAAGTGGGAAGAGAGGGCAGTATGCAAACCTCAGGACTGATCAGAACCATTTGCTCACCCGTTAGACATATCCACGTATTGGTTTGCCAGTGCATTCACTCAGAACTCTCAACACATTTTTATAGAACAAGGCTAGTACAAAGATTACTTTAGGCATAGTTTCAATCCTCAAAAAAAAAAAAAAGTTATGAAGTTTTAGCATCATTAACTAGATGCTTAAATAGATTCAAACCTTTCTCTCCGGCACCTTGAGGTGCACATCTGAGGGCGGGTGTTGAACTGAACCCTCCCAGAAAGGCTACTCTAGTGGAAAAGCTGCTCAGAAGGCTCTGTGGTTTCAGGAACAAATCCTAATATGTTCCTAACTCTTCCAACATGAGAACAAAGCCCTCCTGAGTATCTGGGAAGCAGCATGAAGGGTGAGGAAAATATTTCTTCCTAATTGCATTTTTTCCTTGAAATTAATTGAACAAATTTCTAAGAGAATAACTACTGTCTCTTAGGAAAGGCAGATATCACTGACGTCCTCTCGGTTCTTTTTGTAGGTCCTTGATACCTCAAAGTCAGCAAAGCCAGCTCACACAAGGAGTTTACAATGTCAAGCAACATTTCAGAATGCCATATCTATGAAGAAATGGAACCTTTTACCTATTTTTACTGCTTGATTTTTCTTATGGGAATTATTGGGAGCTTTTTCGCACTGTGGGCATTCACACAGAAACATCAGAAACACAAGCCTATGAGCATCTACTTAATCAACCTCCTCACTGCAGATTTCTTATTGACTTTGACATTGCCAATGAAGATTATTGTTGACCTCGGAGTCGCGTCCTGGAATCTGAGACTATTCCACTGCCAGGTTACAGCCTGCTTCATCTATCTGAACATGTATTTATCAATCATATTTCTGGGATTTGTGAGCATGGATCGCTGCCTCCAGCTGATGCACAGCTCTAAGATCTACCGCATCCAGGAGCCTGGGTTTGCCAAGACATTGTCCGCAGTCGTGTGGATCATGATTCTCCTCATAACCGTGCCTAACATGGCTATCCCCGTAGAACACACTGAAGAAACACCTGGCGCAGGATGCATCGATATCAAATCAAAGTTCGGCAGAGACTGGCACGTGTTCACTAATTTCATCTGCACAGCGATATTCCTGAACTTCTCGGCCGTGATCCTGATTTCCAATTTCCTCGTCGTTAGGCAACTCCACCGCCACAAGTACAGCGAGAGCTACAGCAGCGTGAGGAAGGCGCTGACCCACATCCTGCTGGTGACGGCCGGGTACCTGCTCTGCTTCGTGCCCTACCACGCCGTGCGCATCCCCTACACGCTGAGCCAGAGGGACACCACGGCCAGCTGCCCCCTCAAACGGGCCCTCTTCAAAGCCAAGGAGTCCACCTTGCTGTTTGCTGTCTCAAACCTCTGCTTCGACCCCATTCTCTATTACCACCTTTCCAAGTCGTTCAGACTGAAATTCACGGAAGCTTTCGCAGCGCCCAAGGAGACAAAGGCTCTCGCAGACGTGGAGGTGCAGCACAGCACTGAACAGCAGGTACACAGCCCTGACCTTCCAGCACAAGGACACAGCGAGCCCACCTGCAGCACTGAACAGCAGGTACACAGCCCTGAGCCTCCAGCACAGGGACACAGCGAGCCCACCTGCAGCACTGAACAGCAGGTACACGGCCCTGACTTTCCAGCACAGGGACACAGCGAGCCCACCTGCAGCACTGACAGCTGCAGGGCGACTGTGCGTGCAGACAGCGTGGGTGACAACGCTCCTGACGATTCCTGAGCCCGAGCAGAAGTGAAATACTTGATCGGTAAATCCCCTTCACTGTGTTACACACTCACACGGTGGGTCTGAGCTCACAGAGCCTTCAACGATTCCTTCCACAAACAGCTCAGCGAACAGCGGTGACCCATCGGGGATCAGCAATGGGTAAGAATACGTGTTCAGATTCAAACAGACTTCAGAATTACTTCTGGCAACCTGAACTCACCTTTTCTAACTTAAACATTCTCTATTTACTATATTAAATGACTTGGTGCAATCAAGTGAAGAAGTTATGGAACAGAAGTTCTTCATCTGCAAAGTTTTTTCACACACACGATTAAGCTAAAAGCATTTCAGAGGGCATTATTTACTCCAGAAAGGGATTTTAAACTGCACTGATTAAATATTATTGTATCTGCCTATATCGTACCTTCAGTTTTTATAAATAAATTTCTTCTTCTTGCCAAGTTCCATTGCCTCTCCTTGCTGCTGCTTCAATGAATATGAAAAAACCTAACATGTTATTATAGAAAATTCAAGCAGGTTTTAAAACAAAGAGTATAAGTATCCAGCTTGTTCTCTTAGATTGTTTTCCATTCATAAAAATTTATAAAACAGCAGCTAAGTTTATTAATATTCTGATATACATTTACTTCCAAAACTTATGCATATGCGCAATAATCAATAATCAAAATTTAAAAATCAATTTGCACTGGCAAAATCCAGCTACTTAGATAAGCTCCATCTGCAAATCAAAATTATTTCAGAAACAAAACCAAGTTATCTTTTTCTAATCCTTGGGCAAAAAACCCATGATTCATATTTTGCTAGAAGCAAGCATTCAGAATGGTTCATTCAGTATTTTCATAACAATTCTCCTGCAGTAAGTCACAACCCAAACTTTGTGGGCTAAGAAATTTAAAGGAAAAAAACTGGAGTTATCATGTGATACTCTTACATGATACCTCATGGACCGAAAGGACTTGATATTGTTAAAAAGTTATCACTGTCGTTTGAATATAATAATAATTCTGAAATACGCACATTCCAGTTTGAGGCCTGATCAGTATCTGGGGCCTTTTTCCAGCACAGCGGAAAACATGAGAACCCATCTGCACGAGGGCTGAGATCTCGAGTGTTACTCATCAGCTTCCTCCCGTTCTCATGAGCCTACAGACAGCAGCAGCAGCCAAAAATCCACGCTGTAAGCAGCAGCAAGCGGGCAGGAAGAAGAGACACCATCCTGTCGCACAGTTCAGAGCTGTTCCTTTCAGATATTTCTGTGTCCGTTCGCCTGTCCTCCTCCAGAACAAAAATGTTCTATTTAGCAAGCCTCTGTTAGACCCTGGGTCGGGGTGGGTCACCGGGGTGCCTGTCCCTGAGCCCCAGTGACCACCACACTTCTCCCTGATGGGACGGCAGAGCGTTCCCTGATGGGATGGCAGGGATGGGTTCCCAGGGGGAACGCTCTGCCGTCCCATCGGGGAACGCTCTGCCGTCCCATCAGGCAGAACCCCGACCCACACGAGCACAGGTCACTCACAGGGGCACGGGGAAGGCTGGCACAGGCCCCGCACGGAGGCAGGGGGAAGGTTTGGCACCGCTCACTCACCAGGGGGATGGGGAAGTGCGTGGCGTACTGCAGGTGGCGGAGGAGGTCGTAACTGGACGGGACGATCAGCCCTCTCAGCCTCTCCCTCTTGGCTGACTCCTCGCTCGGGGCTGAGATTCTTCGGTCGAAGGAAGGGGTCGCACTCTCACGAGACTCCCCAGGTATCGAAGAAAAGATCTGAGACACGTAAAGCAAAGGTTTAAGGTAAGCGTGACCTCCAGCTGCTGAAATCCAGCAGCTGCAGACAAAGATAGGATTTGCTCTTGCGTGCAGCTACTTGTTAAATATCTGAGGTTTCTCAAAGGCAAGCAAAGGAAGGCAACTGCAATCAAGCCTGAGATGTAAGATAAATGTACGTATTATATCCCTGTGCACATCCCCGTGGTTATTAGACATGTTTTAACCTAGACATACTCAGTTAGGGAAAAAGCATTCTGAGTTGGAGCAATCTGCACACTCCTCGTGTTGCTGTGACACAGAAACCACAATGAGCTGTCAGCGACTGAGGGAAAATAATGGGATGGGGGAAGTGGGAGGTGACAAGAGACACTGTAAGCAGCCATGGATGTGCCTGAAACCACCAACATGACAATTACCAGGCAGAAATGGGGTCCCAGTATCCTGCAAGTGATAGGTCTAGGCAGTCCGTGCAAAACAAGAGGAAATTCAAAGGAAGAAACAGAAGATTCAAGTCACGCAGAACAGAAAGAAAAATCAGGGGCAAACAGATTTGAAAACAGAGCCAAAACTTAGGGATGCCAAAGGCCGTCCATCGGCTGTCCAGGGAAGGAGCAGGGGGTGCTGGGGCACGGAGGGATGTTCAGTGGCAACAGCAGCAGCCACGGGCAGCAAAGGCATCACAGGCATGCAGAAAATCAAAGACAAACCTACTGGAAATTCTGAACCAAAATCTGCCTTAAAGTCACTCTTGTCTACATCATCGAAAATACCAGCGGTTCCTGAGTCAATGCCCACATGTTCCACAATACCACGATCCTAACAATTGCCAGGCAGTGTGTAAGTTACAGCAAACTCAAGCACTGTGCCTCTTTAAGAACTGTGTCTTTCAGTTTGTCCCAAGTTATTCTGACCACCAGACAGCTGCCAGTTCAGCACCAAATCAGCCACATTTACAGTTACACACAGCAATGAAGTTAATGGATCCTTTTCAGCTTTCTCGAAGAGGAAGAGACAAGGAGACACAGATTAAGGCCCCCAGTATCTCACAGCTGAAATACTAATGCTCGCTGAAAACCCACATTTAACGAAACAGAGTAACAAACGTGGCAATAGCACAAAGCATTACCTCCAGTTTCACATCACGATCCTTTGAATAGTGTTCATCTACAGCTTCCCCGTTAGGGGAGCGTGCTCTGGGAGTCGCAGCGATGGACAAGTCCCCACGAGATATTAAAGTGCACATATAGGCATCGTGGGAGAAAACATCATGCCGAGTGAATTCCGAAAAAAGCAGCACCAAATTCACAAACTCTGTCTTCTCGTGGTCACTGCTTGGGTCAGCTACACAAAAGAGAAAAAAACCCAGAAGTTAAACTGTAGTTTCAGCTTATAAATACTTGGGTTGGAACTATCCAAATCGTAAGTGCCAGTATCTTAGTTTTCAAGGCCTACTGAAAATGTCTTGGGCATTTTTGCACAGAACAAACCATTTCCCATCAAACCTGCACGGTCCTGCTTCGCTCTCAGCTCCAGACACGGGACAGACCTCAGTGGGTTCCAGAGCCTCCCACCCGCACAAACCAGCCCTGCTGGGGACGGGGGCTCAGCTGCCAAGCACTACGTTCAAAATATATCAAAAATCAAACCAAGGGAGAAAGGGGGCCAAGGGCATTCCTCGTGTGAAGAAAAGTCAGTCTGAAGCTCTGGATTATAACATGCCACCCAACAGCTGGCCTTTCCTCACAAATACTCTCTTACCTACAGCACTTTTGCATTTACAACAGAAAATCCTATAAAATATTTGCAGAGAACTCAGGATCTGCACACCAGGCCTCCAACATATAAAGGCAGTATTTTCATTGAAGTTTGATAGTGTAGTGCAGTTTATCTGTTAGAGATGCTCGTGCACATCAGGAAAACAATAATTAAAACAAATGCAAATGTTATTTTGTCAGGACCAAGCAAGTCTAGAGAAATACAACATATAAAATATTGTTAAATTGAGCTGTGACAAATTAAAACTTGGTAATTTTTTCCACTTGTTCTTTACCACAGAAAGGTTTGCAGCAGTGCAGTTAACAGAAAACAGCTTTATACCATGCCAAATCTACTGGGCAACAAAAGAACTACCAAACCTGAATTACCACCATTTATTTACAAGCAAATTATTCTTCAGAGTTCAAATTAGCCCAGCATGTAACACTGTGTTTAGCCATCCTCACTAGGCTGCAGCTGTCAGCCTGCCCAGGAGCAGTGGGAGCCATCCCTGCAGCCCCAGGTCCTGCTCCCCCAAAACCCCTCAGGAATGAGGCATGAGGAGCATCCCAAAACACACACCTGAGCCCAGGTGAGCTGCCCTCCCCCAAAATACAGCCAGTGTGTGCTTTTCATTATTGGAGCCTCGGGAGCTCAACCACTGTAAAACCAACACAACAGCACAAAACCCGTCAGTGCTCCGAAACACCAAAGGGCACTTCAAACATGGAAAACACCCCCAGCTCTTTCCCGCTGCCTTTCAGAGCTCCCCGGGCCCAGGAGAACAATACCACATCTGAAGGAAGCACAGCACAAACACAAGGCTTAATAACACAAAAAGTCTGGATGGTTTACTAAAACCAGGGTCACCACTAGCACGAAAGCAGAGCACTGCCAATATCTCTGAGTCTGAACACACATTTTAAGAGATTTCTCCTTTTTCGGACATTGAGAGTTTTCAATACTGTGTTTTTCAAACCTCTTAAAATCTGTTTTTAACTTTAAGGGCATCAGGAAAAAAGATGCCCTAACCAGCAGTACTGGAGGTGCCAGAAACACAAGCTATGCTCTCAGTTTTATCAGACCAAGACATGTCATGGAGCAGCTCTTGATGAACAAAGATCCTTTTTTCAATCCACTGTCAGCCAACAGCTTTCAGCTTAACACTTGAGTGTCATTTCTAAATCACTTCGAATATGGGTGTGTCAGAAACAGACAAGTGTCTGGTGTTAAATATGCACAGAGTGCAAGGAGTTTCCCCCAAATCTCAAACAGCTTAAACAGAAGTAAACACAGTTCCTGCCAGTTTTCCTTTTGTGGGGAAAAAAAATAAATCAAAAATCATAGAAGGAACCTATAAGAAGGATCAAGGAGATTTAAAAGAAGCAAGACAGGAGATTTAAAAAGAAATGTGCACATGAGCTGATAATCACAGAAACTGAAACACCCCCTACAGCAAACCAGTAACTTCAGCAGCCAGGTAGAAGACCAGTTGCTTCTGACCTACTTTGGAATATAAATTAGTTCATACTCACATAACGAGGGAGCTTGTGTATCCAAAAACCTTAACAGGACATTCTGGAAAACAGGAAGACTGGAACCTGTCAGGGAGGCTGAAGACAGAGATTCCTTTTCATCTAGGACTTCAGATTCATCACATCTCTGCACAGTTAAATAAAGAAAAAAGCATGTCTCTAAACCCAAATGCAACAATATTCCCACCATTTGCATCTGAGGCCGCCACACGTGTGCCTGTTTCCTACTCTGCACAAAATCCAGACTTGCTCTAGAATGACAGGCTGTTCCCATTACCCGGTTTGGTTATTTCTAAGGTGTTTTATTTAATCACTTCATATTTACTGAGGGGAAAGGAATGCCTGAGACGTGTTCCATCAGCTGCAATGACACAGTTTCACAGAAACCCAAAAATTCAAGATACAGAACTTCCAGGACCACTGTAAATAAAAAAGGAAAGTTCTCCCCCGTGTAAATTACGAATTGAACAACGAGCGGGGCAAACCCCTCTGCTTGAGGTGGAATTGGGTGCAGTGAGGCAGGAACAAAGCAGCGACTCCCTTCCCCCAGTCTCTGGTTTGTGGTGAGAGCAGACAAAGCAGAGTTTGGAAAGCGAAAGCCTCTCTGCACATCGGGTGTACCGTCAGCAGCTGAGAGCACCGTGCCCTGCTCGCCCCGCACCCAGGCTGGCAGTCACACACCCCGCTCTGCTGGGACCCCTTTCTGCCAGGGAAAATCAGCCCCAGCAGAGCCCCGTGTGGCACAGCCCCGGCTGGCCCCGCAGGAGGCCAAGGCAGTGGCTCCCAGGGATGCAGATCTGCACGAAGCCACAGGGACACCCTGCCCCGCTCCAGCCGGTGCCTTGTCCCACCAGCCAGACCCACTGCCCTCTGTAAGGGACTCCAGCTCCTGTGGCACCCCTCCAGTCAGAGAACCAGTTCACTGAAGTGAAACTTGGAAGAGACATTAAGTCAGCTACCAAAGACCATTCTGAATCAGGCTGAAACTACTTACTTTAAATAGAAGGCTTTTTCATTCTAAATTTGTCTAGAATTTTAAAAGTATGATTTGATGAAATAACTGCCAGTGTTCCAAACTCACTCCTTTCGTAATGAGAAGAGATTAAAGCGAGGCTTCCTTAGGAATGCCCTACTCTTTAAGCAAACTGTCACACTATGCTGCAAGTAGAAACAACTTACTTCTGCCTCAATCTCCGCCTGCCTCTTCTCCAGAAGCTTGGCCGCAGCCATGGCCCTGTGCTCCCCGGACCTCTGACAGCTCACAGCCCACTCACAGAGCAGCATCACCACGGCCTCGTCATTTGGGGCAACCTGTGCAGGGCAGAACAGACAGAAACCAGCTCAGCCCCAGAGCCCACAGGCTGATCTCTGTGCAAACAGCCTGTGGCAGCCAGAGCTCCGCAGCAGGAAAACCCAAACGAGCTGCGGCTTGCTCTTTCGTACTGACAGGTGCACATTTGCTTTCTTCACGGTGTTTTCGCGTGAAATATAAGGAAATCCCAGTTCTCGCAATGCTGATACTCAATTCCAAATTTCACTTCATCGTCAAGTTGCTTCACGAAACCAGAGAAGGGTGATGTGCTGCGTGAGCAAGAGGAACAGGAACAGTGCACCCACAGAGCCTCCCAGCCCCACTAACCACAAGGGATTTACGTGCTCCTTATTCTAATTCCTCCAGACCTCCTCCACCTGTTTCCAGACTGTGACTTGCATCCCACTGACACACTACAATAAAAAAAATAAAACATCCTCCCACATCTAAAGGCGTTATCTGTCAGATAACCGAGGTCAAAAAAATTTCCCCAAAAGCTCTGTTTCTGTGACATTTTTACGAAACAGCACATGTCTTTTGAGTCCCATCTGTACAGGACAACGGGATGTAGTGTGAGTGCTCATCCAATCTCTGTTCTCACTAACCACCCACACTTTGGGAGTATTTTTGCCCTGTGTGTTCCTGAGCTGGCTCTGCTGAACTTGCTCGACCCTGCCAAGCCGGCCACCATCTCTGAACACTTCAACATACCAACCTGCAAATTAAAGAGATGTGATTTTCCTTCTTTTCCCAAGGTCAGTGGAAGTTACACTGAGCAGTGACCATCACAAGGGCTGGAGCCAAGTATGGCACCCTCAGAAAATGACCACTTTTCTCAAAGTGATTAGGAATTACAGACCCACAAGTAAAGTTCCTGCTTCAAAGCTGTCCCAGCTGCCCTTCTCAGGAAAGCAGAACACGAGGGTGTGCAGAACCAGGCTGCTGTGCACACACGTCAGAGAGATTTCCTGTAAATACTGTCAACGGCGAGCACGAAATTCTACACGATTAGGGCAGGAGGAGCAGAGGGAGGAGGGAAATGCTTCTCTCTTACCCAAATGAAGCGACACAGCGACGTCACCACTGCTGTGGTGAGATGCAGTGAGCTCCCAACAGAACTAGAGGTGCTACAGATTTCTGAAGGCAATGCAGAACACCCAGAAGGGTCTGATCTCCTCTGATGCAGACTTTTGTTGGGCAAGTTGGCATCACCAGAGCCATTCCCACCCACAGGGTTCTTGGAGCACAGGCTCCTGCAGCAGCTGAGACAAGTAAAGCTGAGGGGTCTGACCATCCAGTGTGTTATTTTGCTTTTGAACTAACAAAATGTGGACCCACACAGCTCCCTGTCCCCCAACAGCTGCACCCCAGGGCTTCCTCCCTCCTGACACCACGCTCACTCACACACCCAGAATGCGTCAAGCAGCCCCTCTCGGAACCACCAGGCTCTGGATTTGGCACATATTAAGGTCATATTTCTACCCCAAAAATATCAGGGGCAAGAAAGCAAGAAGATCAGTTCACACGTTACTTAATGAGTACATTCTGTAGGAAAGACAGTCCACAAGGTGCTGGAGCAGGAGTGGACAGGCAGGAACTGCAGCTCCCTGGGATGGCAGGAAACTCTCCCACAGACAAGACCATTCCTCAAGATTCCCAAATCTTTCACAAGTACTAATGTGACAAAAAACACTTTGAGGTGGCATCAGTGGGAGAAATCATCTACAGCATGCAGCACATGCACCTTTGAAGCAAGACTTCAAGTTTAGATAACTCACTCCCAGCGTTTGTCCTTTAGCCATGATCCAAAATAGCCCTAAGCTTTTGAAAGCCCTGGTCAGATCCTTCCAGAGAAAACCAAAGGCCTCCTTTCTACCAGTTTATAACTGGAGGAGAAGATGGGTGAAGTTGAAAAGTCTTGGTTTGGATTTTTTTAAAAAAGCTACACAATTAATAACACAAGAAAATATTAAAAGGATGGTATTAAACAGTTCTGCTCCTGATGGGTTTGGAGATAGGCCATCTCATTCCCTCTGGAAACACATCTGCATATTCCCACCATACTGGAGCTCTCAGTGTGTACTCCTCCACGGACAAACGGTTCTCAAATGTTTGGGGGTTTAAAAATCAACTAAATGCATTGCCACAAGGAGTGCAGAGTGAAAGAGGGGATATGAAACACTCCTGACTGCAGCCCAGGAGGGCCCAGGGCATCCCAGGCAAGTTGGCAAGTGCTGCACATGCAGAGCAGCCCTGACAGCAGCCCAAAGGGAAACCCTGGTACTGGAGCACCATTTTCACATTTCTTTAGAGGATGAGTCCGTGTTCAACCAAACATTAACCCCTGATTTGAAATTGTCCACTATAAATACAAAAGACAAGCTGTGTTCCTCTTTAGGACCCCATCAATTTTTTTCAGTCATAGAAGTAATTTTTCCCTTCCGGAGAGATTTTGTACTTTAACTCCCTCAGACACTAAGATGAGCAAGAATCTATTGTTGGCCCTACTGAAACAGTAAATGATGAAAATACCCACACAGGTAACTAAGCAATTTGAGCAACCAAACCAATGCTAACTTCATTATTAAAACCATTACAAGACTGCCGTGAACATGCTCTATTTTCTCAGTGCTTGGGGAAACAAACTCTGATTCTGCAGGTATTATTTTGCTCATCTTGTCTCTCTTTCCTGTTGTGCAACCCAATAGATTCAGATTTGGGTCCCTCACATAGTCACAAATGTTAAATCCAAGCTCTGTGACTCCAGGGCCTGTCAGAGCTGCTTTCCCACAGCGGGGTGGGGGTTGTTTGTTTGTTTCATTTCCAGCAAAGTGATCTCAGAAAGACAAATATCAACTTTCTGCATTTGTCACAAGCCCCACTCGTGAGAACCGAGTTCAAAACAGGAGTTTTTCATTCTAAAATGAAAAGCATCTCTTGGCATCATAAGAATTCAACTGAACTTCAAAGGCAACATGAGAAGCAAAACCTAAATACGACTTTAGAACCCTAAACTTTAAAAGCAACCCCAGTGTGAAAACATCCATAGAGTTCCAGGATTCTAGATAGTGATTTCAAGAAATTCAACATTAGGCCTTGAAAATCAAGCGCTCACTCCTTTCCTCCCTTCACTACTGCACACTGGCTAGAAAACCCTGGTATCAAGTTGCACTTACCACGCATGCCCCCAGCTGCTGAGGTGTATTGCAGGTTATGCTTAAACAAACTGTATTTTGCTACACAAGAGACTGACAAATTAAGAAGTCTCACCAACCATTCTAAGCTAAAAGAAATCAAGAGGTAAAAAGAAATCATTCTTTCTCAGTTCCCTTCCTTAGTGGCATCTGTGACAGACTATGACAGATAACAAAAAATACAGGTAGTCCCAAAGTTAGGTGAAAGTTGAATGGATTTAAGAAGGAAGAGAAGTGAAGTCACAGATGAGTTGTCATAGACATCACACAGCCCCCTAAGAGGGGCTGCAGAGGAGTCCCAGGTGTTCCAAGTCTTGCTAGGTGCAATACAATTTTACTTCAATTTAAAACTGTATAGTAGCAATACAGACTATTTACTGCATTTCCACCTCCACAAAAACCACCGTAGCGATAATCATTCTGGAGCTGTCCACAAGAGATGATCTGAGTCAAGGAAATGTCAGATGGAAAATACCTGTGGTCAGAAACAAGGTCAGTAGTTTTCTCTGCAATCTCATCTCAAATGAAAATGAATTTACTGTCTTATGCCACGCCATAGATTTCTAAATTTTGAGTCCTCCTACTCAGGCAAATCTCCTGAGGAACCCACAAAAGTCAGCAAAGAGAGGCAGAAATGAGAGGTCCTTTCGTTGCTCACTGCACGTGGCCACGCTCACCAGGTAGCACAACTCTTACCATAATCATTGTGACGTGACATCTTTATAGGCTGCCAGACTTTCCCCACCAGAACAATACAAAAACTGCTCTTACGATCTGGAACTTCACGGATAGAGAGCTGAGCAGCTCTCAGCTGCACTAAGTGCTGATTTTTGGGTTGGACACAACCTGATGGGAGCCCCATGCCTGTACAGAAACCCACCACGCAAGAGCCAGGCTGGGGGAGAAACACAGACTCATTCAGCTTGGGAAAGACCTTTAAGATCCTCAAATTAAACCATTAACCCAGCACTGCCAGGTCCATCACTAAACCACGTGTGATCCATGATCAGGGCTCAGATGAAGATATTCCTGTGGGATTACACAGGGACCATCACTACCGAGACACAGGGACAGTCAGTAAAAAACAGCACTGCAATTCCTATCTCCTATTTACTCCTATGCACTGGGTAATGCAGCATTTAATAATGCAGTCAGTGCTCCTCCATGCTGAGTCTCTTCAAGTCACTGGAGAAGCACTGGATTCTCCTCCCACTTCCATGGTCTCTCTCTAAGTCAAGGACAGAGGATTTGCCCCAGGTCTGCTCAAAATGTGGGCTTGGCATTCCATTTTCTCGCTCAGCTGTCACTGTGTCACCTCCGTCACATGCCACATGATGCTCAAAACCTGAGCTCTGTTCCGTGCCTGCCACCCACCTGCCCTAACGTCCTACCAAAGCTCAACATACGGCCACGGCTCAGCCCCTCACTCCACACTTTTTTCCGCCCCGCTCTCTCATGTTCTGTCACTAATGGCACCAGACCCCAGCCGTCAGCACCGTTCCTCTGCATCTTGCCATGGGATGAAAAGCAGCTCCTGCCCCTGCAGGGCCCAGGACAACTGGCCTTGCAGCTACCCCATCTACCCACCCACCCTCCCTCATTTCAGCCCCTTCCCCCAAGTCCTAGTTTTGCTCTGAGGCTCGGAAGCCACGAGTTCTATACCAAAACGATTTGGAAGGAATCAGTTCTGTGTACGCAAACAGCATCCAGAGAACACGTGTCTTTCTCCGGTCTCTGTCAGAACCCAAGTACTTTGTAGAAGATACCTTCTCTCTGTTCCAGCACGTGCCAGCGCCCTGGAGCACGAGCCTCATACACACTTGCCACTGGCATCATTTGCAGCCTTCAGGACGAGGTTTTGCAATCCAAAGGGAAAAATGGAAACAGGTTCCAAACAAGTTACAGCCTGGCTCACAGCAAAACACGAGCAGCAGACAGCTGTCCTTCAAAGAACGTTCTGCATTAAACAATTATGTCAGCAGGCAGACATCCTAGGGATGGACATGCTATTTACAAAATCAAAATCCTCCCAGGCTTACACGATGTGCCAGCTGAAAACACTGTACACAGCCTCATGACTTACGGCCTCTTCTGCCAAGGAAAAAGCAGAAGTTTATTAACAGGGAAGGAAAAAGAGGCGAAAAGGAGACAAGCAGCGTTGCACGTGGCGGCATCCCCGTAGTGCCGAGGCCAGAGCACGGTGGGTGTGGGCGGGCATCGACATCCAGCGGCCACGGAGCGGCTCGGCAGCCTCGGCACGGCAGCCCCGCCAGGTGCTCACCACGGCCTGCCCAGCAGGTAATACCTGAACCTGCACCGGTAACACCTGTGTGCGAGTTCCCTGACCACGGTGGGGAGGTGAAATTAGATGGTCTTTAAGGTCCCTTCCGACCCAAAGCATTCGATGATTTTATGTGGCTTTGGAAGTGTCAAAATGCACAGGAACCATCCACCAGGCACTCAGCATCATTGTCAGAAGTTAAGCTTGGGCCAAGAAACAACTAAGTCCTGAAAATTCCAGAGGGGCTTAAGAAGCTGCACATAATCTGAAAGTTTAATTTCTTATCAGCTCCAGACCCAATAAGGCAAGGCTGAAACTTCCAAAGCTAAGTTTTTCTCTCAGAAAGAAGTCAGCAGCTTCTTTGCTTCGGCGAAGAAGCCCATTGTGCCAACACTGACCTCACATCCGACAATGCTTTGTTCCCACCTGGCATTCTTCACCCCAGGGTAAAGTGTGATACCATTAGAGGACGCCCCGCAAATGAACTCTACGGACCTTTGTAAAAATGTCTGGTACCCCAAACTGGGGAGCACAGCTTTCAGAGCTCTCTAGTGACCAAAGCAGCATGTTTTCAAGGCAACCTAACTTCAGCTCATGAAGTACCATAAAACAAAGGCAATAATGGCAGACGAACCGCAGTGAGAACAGAATGACTTCCAGAAGTCTCCCTATCAACACTGCCTTTGGAAACACAAAGAGTCTTTTACTACAATTGTAGCTGCAAGTCAGAAAAACTTCTGGAATACAGAGAGGGAGAATGAGGAAAAAAAAAATACAAATACACCTGCAACAGCACAGAACCACATCATTCAACTCCAAAAGCAAATGAATACAAAAACCCAGCACCCAAACGATAGAGAATAGCACACCCTACCTGTTCAAAAACACAGAACACTCGTGTGCTGAACTCCTGATGGCACCTGGCCAGTAGAGGGTTAAGAACTTTTAGGGACTTGTTCCTGCCTGCTGTTACAGTTCTCCTTCATCCATTTCTCCCTCAATACCAGAAAAGCGTATTGGAAACACAAAGAAAACTCTGGCAACTGTTTTACTCCCTCCTACCTGCTCTGAGCTCCACAGACGGTTTGGTGGCAGGTCTGTCTCTCTGGAGATGCTTCCAGAGCTGTCAGTCCCCCAACACTACATTCTGCTTGTTTAATGCAAACCCATTAAAGTGCTGATTGCCAGTTACAGCATGTCCGTGCAAAGAGGGTCCCGAACCGTGACCACCAACAGCTGAGCTCACAGCCACTAACAAAACACAGGTGGAGTCACAAAACAAGCCACTTCCCAAGGAAATCCAGGAGTTTGGCATTATACACAGACCCAGTAACGTTATCATCTGCACTGCACACACACACGAAAAGGATTTAAAAATGCTAAAGATTTCTGATTACGTTTTTCATTATCTCTGAAAATGGTTTTAGGAGCACAGGCACAAATATCAAAAACCCCAAGAATATGTAGTTTTAGAATACTTTTCTATATCAATAACCACATAAGTTAGCACTTGCAACAACAGATGCAAAAGTTATCAAACAATCTGGAATTTTACTTGGCATCACCCAAAAAACCAAACCTGTCTAGATCATTTCTCCTGAACGAGCTTTGCAGTACACTGAAGAATACAATTACAACAGCAAAGAGCTGTTTGTCTCCTAATAAACCATCAGCTGTAAAGCAAAAATATACCAAGAAAACCCAAAGCTTTTCTATCAAATACACATGCACAATTCACATAAGTAAAAATATAATCCACTGTTCATAGATTACAAATTGAGAGGAGATTGCAGCCATTACCTCTTGGTTATCCTTACTCTGATTTGCCCAGAAGATCTTATGATAAAGCGTCTCCATGGAATTGCTGGAATCTGACCTGTCAAAACAATGCCGATCCAGCACTTCCAAGGTGTGCAGAACCCGGCTGATGGTCACACCTGGAGAGAGGAGTCAGAGAGGAGGGGGAAAACAGAAAGGTTTACGTTAGAAGACGCTGCATTACAGTCACCTGTCAATCTACAGCTGGGATTAGTCGTGGTGCAACAGGATTACGCTCAAGGAAGAGCAGATGTAAGCCCTAAAGCTCCCAACATTTGTTTGGAGTTGTCTCACCTGCAGTTGACTCCTGGCACTTGTCAAACGACCACCGCACCTCCACAGCGCGGCCTCTTTGCTTTATCTGCTGTTCTACTTCATAAATCTTGGCCCGAACCTGCAATAAACAGAGCTGCCGATTAGCAGGTGGTGAGAAGTGTCAGCTTTCATGTCATGCCTGTGACAGCCTTCTCCGCTGGAGCAAGGGGCCCTGTGGTGTTCCACAACACTCCCTACGTTTGGGAACAACAAACTGAAGAACATTCTGTTCAAATCGTCTTGTCTGCTAAGAATCATCTTCTACAATAGAACATCTTTTCCTTTCATTCCACCCAGCAAAGCTTAACTTTCAACATGTCTGAAAAGTCGCATCTCCCGAAACATGCACCAAGCTTCCTCTTATTTTTTATATTACATCTTAAAATAATTTCAGTTTAATAACAGAAAATGTTGGAACATAAATAAAAGTCCTGATATTTTCCCAAAATCAGTCCCAGAATGAAGATCAAACACCAGCACAGTGCTAGCCTTGACAATAGGCCTATGGAAATATCCAGACTTGGCTGCACTCCTAATGATTACAAATCGTTACTGGGATATAAACCAGACCTTAATAATCTGGCAAAAAAAAGAGCTTACCTGCTGATTAAATGCTGAATTTCCACCTGGCATAGGTAAACTAGATGGAGCAACTTGAAGTAAATCCAGAGGTGAGCCTGGATTAACGTTCTTATTTTCATTTGTGGAATAATTCCACACCAAGGCACTTGGGCAACAAAGAGTTACAGTCTGCAAGCAATAGTACAAAACAGAAGTAATTCCTTTTTCTAAACATGTGTAATAAACAAAAACAACAATATGAGTCCAGAATCCTTTTTGGTCCAACTGCTACAGTGAAAGAAACAAAGACAACAGGCCTATGCACAACTGCATTTAAATAAAACAGTAGTTGAATTTCTTCTTCTCCTTTGTTATTAAAAAAATTACTTAAATATACACATGTTCAATTCCCATTTGTCTTGCTTTCATAACACAATCAAAAAACATCACCAAAGGTTCAT
This sequence comes from Pseudotriccus pelzelni, assembly GCA_035584735.1. Classification (NCBI taxonomy): domain Eukaryota; kingdom Metazoa; phylum Chordata; class Aves; order Passeriformes; family Tyrannidae; genus Pseudotriccus; species Pseudotriccus pelzelni. The sequence continues at coordinate 413,405 of JAWMRA010000009.1, read as the reverse complement.
TTCAGCCAGATCCTCTCTGTGGAATATGAAGGGACTTCACAAAAAAATAAGTCATTTGGTGTTCATCTTTCAGAAAGAAGCTAAATGTGAAAAGTTAAAATTTAAGAGATTAATTAAAATCAACTCTTTAGTCAAGACTTTAAAACATGAAGGAGTCATTGAAATGCACCATGAACTTGGGATTGACTTCAAAAGAAAGATTGTCATTGACAGTCATTATACAAGGGCCTGTCAGCAGGTACCAGCACCTACGGCACTCGGTAACAAGCAGAGCAGAACGTTCTGGTGTTTGGGGTCAGACCTTAAATATCATCTAAAATTGTGGAAGTTGATTCATCTTATAGATGTTTATTTCTGAGACTGCTGGATTGCTTCTTAGGAAGCCCCCCCAGCCCAGATCGGGATTACAATCAGCACCTTGGCAAACATCACCTAGAGAAACATTCCTCTGGAAAGAGGGAGAGCTTGTCTGAATCCAGGCTGTCCTCCAGACCCGCTTGGCTGCACAAGGAGAAGGGGGAGAGAAAAGAGCAGGGCAAGACACACACACAGACCCAAAGAGCAGAGGCCAAGCAGGAGGGTGACCCGTTGTGTTGCCAGTAGAGAATCGTTGTAGCACTGACAGAGCTCACAGCGCAGCCCAGGATGGAGACTAATGCCAGCATTCCCAGAACAGATCCATGTTTAAGAGGAAAAAGGTGACAGCCAGAGGGCATCTCACCTCCTGGTTCAGGCCCCCTGCCAACCTCACCAGTTCCATGATTCTGTGATCCCATGAGCATCAGCAGACTCCTGGTACCAGCACATTGCTGTGCAACCCCGGGGGACAGACACTGAGCAGACAACAGCAGGAGGGCTTAGGGAAGTCTCACCAGGTCAGGGCTCAGGAAGGCAAACAACCACAGCTCTTCAAACAAGTCCTTCCTCAGAAAGTAATTACCCTCTTGATATTTCTGCTATTGCCAAGCAACAAACACAGGCAAACAGACTCTTCTGTTCTATGGTGTTAAAAGCCGTGGAAGTTGGTGAGGCAACATCAACTCTTAATTCTGACCAAACCAACACGAGGTGGCCAGCGGTGGCCCCAAGGGTCAGTGACAGGCTGAAAGCAGCAAGGGAACCCTCGTAGGTCCGAGCTCACAGCAGTCAGTGCTGCTGTCCCTGTCCTGGCAGGACCACGCGGGTTCACAGGTGACGAGAACAGGATGAGATGCACAGAGCAGAAACCCTCCATCCCAGAGGGAAAGCCTGGCCGTGCCTGCCCGTGGAGCAGCTCCTTCCCTCAGCAGAAGTGCAGACACACATTCAGCCATCACAAGCTTCCCCAGGTGGTTCCTTCTTCACACCTCAGCTGGTGCAGAGACACCCCCACGTCCCTCAGCGGGCACAGGTACATTCCAAACCACAGCCAGGCACCCCCTGTCCCACTCCAACCCCAGCGTTTCCCAACAGGCGGAACGGTCGTACCCCTGAAACCAAGGAGCAGCAGAGCACTGGCCTACCTGCAGCACACAGCTGAGTCCATACATCAGTGCGCGGTGCTGGGGGCAGGCGAGGAAATCGGAGCAGGTCAGCTGTGCCAGGCCTGCCCCGGCACCAGGGGCGGCCGGGCTGGGCACTGCCAGGGCAGGGGTGCTTGGTCCAAGGACCACGTGAGGGGAGTGGGCAGCTGCAAGGTTAGGCCCATCGCTTAGCAATAAGGACAAGCGTCCGGCACAAAAATAAGCAAGGCGACGGGACAGGTAAGCTGACTGAACAAACTCCTCGGAATACTGAAATTCAAAAAAATGCACAGTTTGTTACACTCCATATATCCGTTTTCCTTAAAAGTCTAACACTGGACACGCACAAACTGGAAAGAAACACCTCCAATATTTAGGATGCCAAAAGTTACAGAACAAAAGAGCAGTTCATATGCAAATTTGGATTTCTGTCTCTTAAAAATTCCATCTGCCCTCCAGGACCAGTCACAGTAAGAGAATCCTTCTGCCAAATCGAGTCAAGGATTATAAAGCATGAACATCTTAAAGGTGTTTATAAACTACAAACATGCACCATTCAATATATTTTGGCAAATGTCCTGAGTAAAAATGTTTAAATAGGTTTTACTGCCGCCAATATTAAAACCATTTAACAAGCACGAATCAGGCTTACATTGATTCTGGCTTTAAAACATGCACGTACCTGCAACAGGAGCGGCAACAACAGCTTCAGAAGATCATCATCAGTGGGTCTGATTTTTTCTAAAACATCCAGTATCCACGTCAAATACTCGTGTCTCTCGAGCATTCCTTCCTTAAAGGATTTCCAATAACACATCACGCATTACCTGGGAGCACTCAACGTGCAGGTGTGTAGTTCCACGGTTTATTTCACGCTGGTTTAGCCCTTCTTACCCACTGTCAGCACAGAGATACCGATTCCCTCAGCCCTGCTGCAGCCCTGGAGCCAACCACCACCTTGGCAGTGCCACAGGCAGGACAGCAACTGGGTACAGCCCCCGGGCTCTGCCCAGCTCCAGTTCAGCAGGTAACCCCGACAGGTAACCCCGACAGGTAACCCCGACAGGTAACCCCGACAGGTAACCCCCTCCCAGCAACCCTCCTGCTACTTCTGTGCTGGGGCTGAAACAACCAGAGAGTTCTGCTGGGCTAGAACTGCGTGGAACCTGCAGACAGACCACCACTCCAACAGCCAAGGCCTCATGCCACAGCAGCCTCAGCCTGATCCACAACCACTGAAAACATCCTTAAAAACAATCGCAATCAGGCACACTGAGCAAATCAGAGCTTTTTCAGCCAGCAGATCTCTAAGAGGAATTAGCATTTACGATTTACGCAAGTCTTGTGACAAAAGCTACCACTGAGTCCTAAAATCGAACTTCCCAAGAATAGTAACCTAAAAGAAAAAAAAATCCATCCACTCCTAAAAACATTACCTGAAACATATAAAATGACAGTTTTTCATTGTATTCCCACTGCTTCAGGGCTTGTTCCATCTCTGGAGGCATCACAACAGAGCCGTTGCCTTGGCTCGAACTCCCATGATAGAACTCAGCAACCCTTGCCAGCTGCTCTCGGAGGTGTTTGGTTACAATTTGAGTCCATTCTACAAAATAAATTCGCAATTAGAACACCCCAAGTGATAAAAGGTTTCTTTCCCAGTGAGAACCGAACTGAAGTTACGCTGTCTTTGTCATCACAGATGTTCCCCCACGGGTGCATAACACTGCACCTGTGGTGCATGAAAGGCTGTGCTCTCAGAGCACAGGTGCTGTCAGGTGTGCAAGCAGCCTCCCCTGACACGGGTGGGCCTTTAGAGAACCACCTCTCTGCCTCGTCAGATTTCAGCATTCAAACACAGAATAGCCTGGAAATAGATAAAATAAATATAATGCATTAGTTCCTTCTATCTGGAACTTTGTTGCCCTCCCTCTTCCCCCTCCAAACAGAGCCAACATCAAACTCAGTGGGATTTTGCACTGGAATATAAAGCTGTTCCTTCTATAACCACTCAAGCTGTCAACTCTTCCAGGTTTTCACTCTGATGGGGCTGCAGCAACTCAGGAGCAGTTTCTGCAGCAGCACAGAGCAGGTCTGCACAGCACAGTGAGAAAGGAAAAGAGGACTCGTAACAAAGGAATTCTCTCAGCAGCAACTGGAACAACCCAGGATATCTGTGAATGTCTCAGAGACAAACCCCTGGGTTAGCTATGTGTGTCAGAGAGCAGAGCAGCCTCTTTTATGCCTCCATAACGCCATTGCTTTGGCAACTGGAGCTGCTGACTGGCAGTTACAGGAACCACCACTCTCAAACACAACTATTTTCACTGTTGGCTGCTCACCTCAGACTCTGGCTAGCGCATTCCTGCTTTTTCCCTTTTGCATTTGTAATCGGCAGCTCCGTCAGCGTACACAGACTGGAAGCTTTTCTACCCAAACCCACTGGAATTTCTGGATTAACCTAGTGGGCTTCAGTGTTTTCACAGAGCAGTTTAACTACATCGCCATCAAACATTCACTTGCTTCTGGGAAAAAAAAATTTCAAGTCCACTACTTCAAATGTATTTCATTTGAAATACAAAAAGCAATTACCAGTGTCTCTGTGCCACTGAATTGGAAACAATGCAACCGCCTTGCTGGTACCAGAGGTACGGATATAAAAAACTCTGGGAACTGCCAAAGGCTGCTCAGTAACACACAGCAAACTACTTCCCAAGAAGTTCTCAGCGACCTTTGCAGAACAGGGAATTTGGACAGAGGGCAGACTCTTCAGTAACCCGCACAGGAACACAGGCTGAGGAAGCCCCTCAGCCCACGGGCACTTTGTGGCCTCGCTGGCCCTGGCTGTGAGGAGGGTGCCAGAGCAGCAGTACCTGCTGACCCCACTCACACATGACCCCTTGAACCTTCCCAAGAAACAAATTCCCTTCGCTATGAAGAGCTGCTACTCCCAGCCAGAGCTAAGCAGGTGTAGATCAATTTATCACAACAGAGTGGACGGTCTTCGCTTTCCCCACCTCGTCCTTACCCCCCATCCCGTGAGGAGTCAGCAGGAAGAAGCTGACATTTCTCCCAGCAGTACAGAGATGCAGCTACACAGCACTGACACGGCCAGTCCTGAACACACTCATTTCAAGCACAAAGAAGGAAAATGTTCATTCATGTCAGCAGAGGAGCTGTAGGAGTTGCGTGTTGATTTTGAGAGAGTAAAACTACAACTCCGATAATAGTTGAAGTACCTCTGAACACCTTAAAGGTGGTCACTGCCTGACCCACTTGTTTGGTGCCAGACAGTGTCTTTTAAGGGCAGTACTTAAAATAAATACATTGACAACTGTGTTCTAATAAATAAGATTTGAAATTCACATTTCGTTACAGACTTTCTAAATCAGCAGTTCTGTTCCTTCCCAGGAACCATTTATCTTGCACAACCTGCGCCCCTCCTGCCAGCCCCGCAGTGACCAGTGTCGATGATGAAATACAGCACACCCATCGCTCCCCAGGTGTTGCACCTGGAGATTTTGGGAGCAATCAGCTGGAAGCAGAAGCAGCCAATGCAGCTGTAGTTATGCTCCATGGCTCTTTGTACTCTAACACACATTTCTAAGTGAAACTGATTTCAAAGCATTTTTATTCCAGTTCCCACCAAAGATTCCTCTCTGGACACCCAGTAACACCAAAGCCACAAACAAGAGGAGCAGGCCCCTTAAGCTGTTATCATGCATGGAGACGTTAGAGAAGTTTATTTACCAGTATTTGGGTCAGTGGCCTGGCGTTTCTTGATTTTAGCTTCAGAAATAGCAGCGTAGTAGGCACACGTCATTTTGATCAGCCACGCCGCTCGCAGCAGTGGCACAGAGTATTTTGCTAAGTAAGCAAAAACATCTTCTTTTTTACTGAGAATAGGAACCTGGAGGGAAAACAGGCAACAAGTTACAGCACAGTGTCCAACAGCAGCTGGCACCAGCAGATCAGCCCAGGCCTCCTCTGCTCAACCCTGCGCAGCCTGGAGAACAGCAAACCTCATCAGCCCAGGAACCCACTGCACCACCAACACCCACTGGCCAGGCACGTGGGAACTGAGGGACTGACCAAAAAGAGACACAGCCCCACAGTCCCCCCCAGGCTTCATCAGGAGCATCCTGCCCCTGCTCAGAGATGCCTACAGGGCCACAAACAAACCTCCTGACGGCCACTGACATTCAAAGTACAGGGACCATCCTGCAAGCTGATCCTCAGAACCTCTGGGGAACAGAGCTATATCAAGGCGTTTTGGAAGGGTTCAATAAAATAAACGTTCCTGAGATGAAATACAGTTATTCAAAGGAAGTTTATGTCAGCTAGATCAGAAGTTCCCCCTTGCCCAGGTCCCCTCCTTGTAGAGAGGGAAAATGCTGCAGAGCAGCAGCTGCCTCCAGCACCACTCCTCATCCAGAACATTCCAAAATACTGCCCTATTCTTACAGCCCCATTCAGTACAATCCAATATCCAAGAAACAGAGGAAGGAGTATCCTGATACCTTTTTTCCTAAGAGAGTCAGGGGCTTACTTCCTGCCAAATCTGTGAACCAGTTGTGAATCGCACTCTGAGATCGAGCAGTCACCAGCCAGTAGTTGTCTTTGGCATTTACTTGGGGTTTCTTCTTCCCTGTGTCCTGGAAGGTGTTCAGTTTGAGCTTTTCTGCCAGGATGCTGCTGAAGTAGGCGCCAATCTGGAGGTGTGGGAAAGCAAAACATGTGACAACCCAGTCATTAAGTACCTACCTAGGTTAATTCACAAGGATTTCCACCTGAAGGGATGCAGTTCTCACTGCAGGGCAGGCCACCAGCCCAGTGGGATCACGCTTTGCCTCCCCGCACCGAGGAAAGGCGGGTTCAGGAGATCAAGCCACACAATTGCATTGTCACTGTAGAGGCTGCAAAAGCAGCCGAAGGGACCAGGGCTCAGTGCCAGCAGTGCTGAGCTGCCCCCTGGGACATCACTGCGTGCCCAGCGCCACGTGCCTCCAGCCAACACCTGCCTCGGACCCAGGTACCCGGCTCAGCGCATTCTAAGAGCACGTTCCTCCCCTTCTGCCCTTTACTAGAGCACAAAGTGGGTAAATGTCCACTTTTCATTTCTCTTTAGATCAAACCACACTGTCACGGGAACCACATCCCTCATCTGTCCATCGCCACCTGCAGCAGGCAAAGCTTCAAAAGACTCAGGGAAGCTCAGAAGTGTCCAGCTTTTATCCAAAGGCCTCCACTGCCACTGGGTACCTCCACAAAGGAAAGCTTTGCAAGGTTTGCTTTCCCAGCACTCTCAATCATAAAACAGCAGGGAAAAAAACCCAGAGGTTTTACTCCCATTGTAAGCTTATTTACTTTCAGAATTACTACAATAGGAATGAATGCTTAGGCCTGTCAGTCAGAATAAAATGTTTGATTTTCTACTAAATATATTCATAGCTGGGTAATTTTAAAATATACAGAAGGCTTTCAGGAGATTAATTCTACACTTAAATATCCAAGGAACTATAAGCACTTTCTTATGAATTTCTGTTCTACTTTTCAAACAGTTCTGTTTAATAGTAAAAACACAAACAATTAATATAGAAGATAGAAAATGCCAGCAGGTAAATATTCTAGGGAAAAAAAGAAAAAGAAGAAAAAAGACTCAGAAGAATGTAACAGAAAAACCTTTAAAATTTCAAAACCAGCAACCCTGTCATTTACTTGCATCTCTTCTTCTACTAAAAGAGCATCACTGAGTACATAATTTCACATTTTCCAATAAGTTAGAGATTTCCAGAATCAAATACCAGAAAATTACTTTGTCTGAAAACAAGTTTCTTGATTACATTCTCCCTCCGAAACCTTTCTTCCTGCTTTCCCAACAGGGAAAAAAAAAAAACTACATAAATCTGGACAGATCTCTAAAGGAAATACTGGATAGTTTCTTTCTAAACAGCTATTATTTTCAGTTTGGAGTACAGTAACTTTTATTGCTCTTATGTATCTCATACTTCTTTGACTCTCAAAAAGAACCATAGGAGAGCTAAGCTAAATTTCACTAAACAATCTAAGTCTATACTTCCAAGAGACCTGAAACACAGTGACCAGTTTCTCCTGGCAGAAAACAGATACAAGACGGAGCTAAAGATATGTAAGTGTCAGAGACTTCCAGGGAAGGAGTCACTACTGTCTCTAAGTCAAGCACGTAAAAGAATAAGAGCAAAAATTAATGTTTTCTGTACACCGAAATGTGCTTATTACATTTTGCCCTTGGCATCCATGTTTCCCTGTGAAGGCTGATGACAGCAGGGAGCAGAAACACAGCTCAGCATTCTGATATTTGTTGTGTAATTAACCTTCGTATCAAGATTTCTGACTAGAAAGCAAAGCACTCCAGACCCAGGTTCCACCACTGCCGGCTTGGTTCCAATTTCAGTGAGTGCAAAGCCCTGTCGTACCTTGGAGGCGTTGATGGCAACGTTCCTGGCAGATCCATGCTCATCCCCGGAGAAGGCAGGCTGGTTGCTGAAGCCTTGCTTCACGTTCACTGCCGTAAGCTCATCCTGCAAAGGCGTTTGAAGCGCAAAGGATGAAACGGCAATTCAAGAAGTCTCATCGTTCTGAAAAGCACGTTTTTATAAGGAAATTTTTTGCATTTGCTGGTACATCACGCCCTGCGTTCACTGAACCCCCAGAGCCCTCTGCACGCTCACGGGATTTTGGTGAAGAGAATACAACGCCACTGCTACCACCCAGTCCTCAGCCGGTGTCCACCTCGCTCCAGCAGACTTAAGGCCATCACTTGACGGATGCTGCTGGTTTTGCTGACAGGTTTCTGCCCAGGAGAAGGGCCACAGGAAACAAGACCTCGGCAGCCTCTGTAAAACCTGGAGCACTCCCCGGCACCCAGCCTGAAATCTTCCTCGTGAACGTGGTGCCAGTCCGCAGCCCCTCAAGCAGCAGTGGGAGAACAGCACATCCTTCTCTCCTGACATACCCTGGGAAGCGGCTGTGCCACTCCACGGCAGAATGCTGCTGCATGCCTCTTCTTCCCCCCAGAACCCCGCACATCCATTCCCCAGCACAACAATAGGTTTGTATCATTGTTTTGTTGATGTTTAAAACATTACTGTTCTGGTTTGTGGCCCCATAACCACCATTTGAGAACATCTACTGAAATAGGAAATAGATGACCTCTAGCAAAAGCAATTTCAGGTGAACATCCATCCGTGCTGCAACTAAATCCTTTTCTTCTGGAGCTACTTCCACAGTGGAAGCATTACCAGTCTCCTACTACACTATCAACTCACCTTCGTTTTGCTGCTTAGTGGTGCTTCAGCAGGCCTGGCTGGATCTGTTCCCAGCACGAACACAGAACAGACAGGTGTAGGGTCAGCAGCGTTAGGCACAAACACCCACCTGAGCCTTCACAAACTTCCTAAGGGAGCCCCATCCTTCCCTGCCTTCACTCTGTACCTCCAAAGTCAACATTCTTCCGTGGAGGCTGTGCCATTTATTCAATCATTCAGGATCACCTGCCTGTCACACAGAGGTTTTCCTACACCAGATGAATGGGAACTTGCTGGATTTTCTTATCTCCCCCTGAAGAGAAGGCACAGAATCTACCCAAGGAAGCAGTTACCTGCCGGCACAGGCAGTAGAGTAACCACAGGTGCTCTACACAAGCTCAGGTGGTGAGCTATTGGAACAACCCCTGAGCTGGCTGTGAAATAACCTACAAAAGCAAAGAGTGACTGCGCTGCCACCAAGCAAAGAACAGAAAATAAAGTTAAGAATGTCACCATTCTACTGGAAGATTTTATTGCTAGCTTTGGGCAACATGTCTCCCCAAAAACAGTGACCCAGCAGCTTCCATTCGGTTTCTTCTCTTACACTTCACCGTGCATTATGCTTTTCAGTATTTTTCCAGGGTTTGAGAGCAACACAGCAGATTGTAACATATTTAGAAGAACTCTAAGCTCTCCAGGATTTTTGAACTTAGCAAACCTCATCTTAATTTTAAATGAAATCAACCAGAATCGCTAGAACACTCCTCCACCCACACTATCCCCCAGACAGCTCTGAAAACAGACACAGGGAGAGCTGAAAGTGATCAAAGAGATTATAAGCAAATAAATAAAAGGTAAATGGCAAACAGATGGAGACATATGTTACTATTACTGCCATTTCCAGGGCTGACCCTTGTTCTGTTATCTTTAGACTTCATCTTTCAAACAAGCTGCCTAGATAGCATTATGCTGAAAATAACCAAGAACGGCCTGTTCAGTGGTTTTATCCTTGGCTTGTAACAAACACAATTTGCAGCATATTTTGCCATTGTGTCCCTAAGATGGGTAATTCAGAGCAAAAGACGTGTTAGTTGATACCAACACTTGTCTTCAGCTGCTCCTACCAGGGCAGGCTAACCCCACAAACCCCGGAGGGCTAAAATGTTTTCTAAAGGAAAGGCTGGAAAGAGCTGAGAGATTGGAAAGCAAGTAGAGGCCAGGAAAAAAAACTGGAGACAGAAATGGGGTAGGAGGCTGGAAAGGAATGGGAGGTTTCCAAACTGCCTTTTGTTCAGGGACTGCTCATGTAGAGAGAAACTATGTGAAAAGCACTGTCTAAGCTAATTCCTCCCGGTCTTTCCCTTTCAGACCAGTATGAGGTGTTAAAAGCAGCCTCAGCAGGTAACTGCCCCCAGGCAGAAGCTATGCCTAAGCCATTTGAAGACTTCCCTTCCCCACTCCCTGGTTTCTGCAGGGGCATTTTGCACACAGGGTGCACACCAGCACTCAGGGGCTGAGCCTTACCCTCAGCTTTTCACAGGAGACCTTTGCCAAGCACACGGATTTCCACTTGGCACCCCGGCAAACAGGCTCTGGGGCACGAGAACCAAAGGTCCCCGGAGGTGCTGGCTCTTAGCGTCGAGGGAGCTTAGAAAGGCACGGGTCAACAGTAGAAACACCAACATCACCAGAGAGTCTGTCCCACCTCCACTGGGACCTGTGGCTGAGTGTTCATTGCCTCCTCCTAGTGACAGACAGCCTTGCCCAGCCCCGAGGCTGGAGGACACAGGGCTCTGTCCTGCACATGCCCCACACAACACACACAAACGTTGCACCAACACAGGTGGAACGAAGACTGTCCCCCAAACTACAATCTCAATCAATCCCACCACGGCAAACAACAGTAAGCCTATTGCAGTTATTTCCCGCTTACTAATGCACCCATGAAACCTATTTTAAATATTAACTATCTGGGCACTTGCCACTTCCATTCTTATTGTAATGGGCTGCATATTTATAAACATGTCTGCAAGAATCAGTACACCACCGGACTAAAAATATTCAACGGTTCAGAGCTAAAAATTTACCTCCAGACATTGTCATAGCTGAGTTTAGATGCTGTGCTGCCAGCCTGGCCGGGATCATGCACAGAAATTACACTTGGAGAAATATTTCCAGTTACTGTTACCATCAAGGTTGTAAGTATGATGCATAGTGCACGAGAGTGATGAGACAGAAAGACCCCGGAGGTCAAAAACACTGAGGTATGTCTCCAAGGATTGGCAATAGACTTGAATCCACATCTTTTACTGCCTGTTCTCCAAGCCCCTCTCAGCCAGCACTGACCAACAGCGTGACTCTGATGAGAGCTCTCCAGTTTATGTAAACCAAATGATGATGCTCATAAACCACTAACAAATTACTCTAATTAGCCTCCATGGTGGAAGTTTCATCAACATGACAACAGACCAGGGAGAAAGAGAAGCACAAAGAGGGCTGCATGGCTGCCCTCCTGTACTTGCTCCGTTTAACCAGAGCTCATCCTCATTGCCAGCCTGACGACTTCCACGAGTGCCAAATTCACAGGAGAGGAGGCAGCCAGGAACACCAGCACAGGAGACTCCAGAGGTCAGGGGTACCTGCACACACAGCTTTGCGTACAAGCCACAACACAACACGCAAGGCCGATCTCAGAGAGACCTATTGACTTTACTGGGAGACAACCCATTCACAAAACCTTTTCAGAGGCTCCTTCCACTCTCCTGTGGAGGGTTAGCGGCTCGAAAGCAAGACTGGGAAGCCAAGCTGAGGAGAGCAGTGCCCTGTGGGGGCTTTGCCGGATCAGCAAGCCACATCACAGCACCCATCTGAGCTACACGCTTGCCCCAGGTCCAGTGACAGTGGGTGTCCACGGGTTTGGCTGTGGTACCCGTGAGCAAGACAGCCACAGCCTGATGGAAGAGGACAACCTACAGCCCCACTCACCTCCACCCTGTTTTCAGATGCATTTCCCGACCTCCAGCACCCTCCAGCCCTTTTATGCCTCTGACGGCAGGTCAACTGCTGTTAAGTCAGCCACACGGTGGGCAGCTCAGCAGGACCACGCTCACTTTGGCCACCAGCGCCCCTCACCCTCCGGGCAGCTCATGCCCCTCACGGGGCAGGGATGCCCTTCACGGGCTGGGGATGCCTCCCATGGCAGATGCCTGTACCCCTCACGGGCCAGGAGTACCCCTCCCTGCCGCAGCTCCTACACCCTCCCTGCCGCCCCGGCGGCGAGCCCGGTGCCGCGGCCGCGATGCGGTGACCGGGGGCGATGAGCGGGACGTTCGCCCCCGCCTCGCCGCAGAAAACGCAAGTCAGCGGTGCCTCGGCGGCCGCGGGCGCCGCTCAAAAGTTTGGGGGGAGGCGCCGGGCCGGGAGCCGCGGGCCCCGCCGGTCTCACCTCCTTCTGGCGCGGGTCCTGCGGGTAAACGTCGGGCGGCCCGAGGCGCGGGCGCTTGAGCGGGCGATGCTCATAGCTGAGGAGCCCGAAGGCGGCCATGATCGCTCATGTTCGCGGGCCCCGAGCACCAGGGAGCAGCGTGCGCGGCCCCCCCGCCTCACCCCGCGCCGGGGGCGGGCTGCGGGGCCGGCCGGGGGCGGTGCGGCTCGGCCCACCCGCTCCGCTGCCTCCCGCGCTGGGTGCCGGCCGGGCAGCCCCCGCACCGCACCGCACCGCACCGCGAAGGGGCTGGGCACGGCGGCTGCGGGCGGGGACCCCCGGCTGCCCCCGGGCCAGCGGGGCCGAGGTGCTGGGGCGGCGACCGGGAAGCGAAGCGGGGCGGCAGAGCGGCCGCAGGGATGCGGCATCCGCACCCTGTCGCCTCCCTCATCTTCAGCATCTTCGTGGTAGCGGAGAAATCAGTTCCTCGGGCAGCGACCGCCCGCCCGTCGCACCGAACCACCCCGCACGGTCCCCGCGCTCCAGGGCCACGTTCTGCCGCTGGGCTCTCGGGAGCGGTGCCCGGTCCCGGTCAGAGCCCCCCTCCGAAGCTCGCGGCTGGGGAGGGGGAGAAGCAAAAGCCCCCACTACCCGGGTGAAGCCTCAGAGCCCTGAGGCCGAGTGGAGGAGCGAGGGCAATCTCCCTCTGTTCCCTGCTCGGAGGCTGAGGGATCCCGACCCGCTCCCGGAGGTACCGAAGGGCTGTGGGGGCGCACGGTGCTGCTCCGGCAGCAGTGACCGCATCCCAGGGAGCTGCAGCCTCCGCTGGCCCTGACTGAGTCCCTCCGGCCACGGCCTTCCAGCTGCCACTGGGCACGCTGCTCCGCCATCCCGAAGGATGCTCCCGGGGGCACATCTGTACCACCCGAATGGATCCACTGATCCCAGCGGATGAGGCAAAGCAAGGCAGGAGACGTAATGTCAACAGAACCGCACTTCTGATTAATCAACCTTCAAAACATAAGCAATACAACATGAAAGCTTCAGGGCGCCCTTCTCCAGCGTCAGTGGATGTCCCTCACCTGCCCACCTTCCTGAGGGGGCTGCAGCCACGACTACAGCCTGCGATCGGTCCGTGCCCTGCTCTACAGAACACCCTCCTGCCGCTCAGCAGAGCTGTCCCCTCCGCAGGTGCTGGAGTGGTTGGTGCATTCCTCTATCAGCCTAACAGTAAGAAAGCACGAAAACTTTCCCCCTTTCTACCCAGTATTTGTGCCACATCCTCCCCTTGTGCTGCATCTCCTGAATGGTATGAACACAAGACACTTTGGAAATACAAGCTTAGACAGTGGGTTGCAAATAAGTCTAAATAAAATTAACAGCCATACGCTACAAATGAGCTTAGGTAGTATGGACAAGAACAGGCAAACCACACATCTTCTGCCTCTGAGCAATTCTCCGGTCAAACCACAGATAATTTAAAAGCTGAGGCTGAACTAGATAATACCAATAAAGTAGCCTGGTCTTACATTTGTTAACACATCTTCTATTACATCTTTGGTTACTGAATTACTTTCATGCATGCAGCGGTGTTTGCCAAAGGCAAGGACTAACAAATCTGATTCCATAACAAATCCGATCAGCATAAGAAAAACCCCAACAAACAAACAAAAACCAAACCAGTAAATCTGTACACAGACTTGCTTCATTTTAATTCCAAGTTTGCCTTAGAATCTACATAGTTAAACCAGACTCAATTGATATGATACTCTTGAATCACCTGCAGAGCATTCCTGGACTGGACATGCATCCAGTTAACAAAGCACTAAGTTGATGTGGTTCAGAAAAAACCCAAACCCTCTGTTTGCTGAAGTCCCTGGCAATCAGTAGATGGATGCAGATGGTGCCTCTGGCCCTCACTAAGCCTCCAAGTTAGCCACACTTCAAGGGATGGGTTATGGCATGCCATGACTTGGCTCGTGTGTAAAAGAGCAACCAGATAATGCAGAGGGGCCTCCTGGTTGGGCAGGGGTCTGTGTGTTACCTGGGCATTACAGCAAAAGAGAAATACATCCAGAAGGGGAAAAAAAAAAAAAAAAAGAACAGCACAGCTGGCTTTAGAAGAAAACCTGGAAAAATAAACCTTCTGAGAACTTCCATGATGGAGAGCAGGTAGTCAGATGCAGCAAGGAAGCCTGTCTCTGAACCCCCCACTGCCGCGGGGGCTGGGACAAGCAGAGCACTCATCAAATTACAGAGATCAGTCATCCTAAACCCTCGCTATCGAGTGACAGGAGATGCACTGAAACACTGCGCAAAGCCGTACAGAAGGCGACGGGGAAGAAAAGCCTTTACCGCATCCTCCAGCCAGTGCCTGCCTGCAGCTGGGCTGGGGCTCTCAGGGCAGGCCAGGCTTGGCTCTGGGGCTCAGGAGAGGCTGCAGCTCTCAGGGCAGGGCTGGCCAGGCGCCCGGGGCTCTGCAGCATCGAGGCTGGTGCCGCACCGAGGAGCTTGGCACCTCCTCAGCGACAGCCGCGTCACCCGGCGCTCCCTGAGTGCCACCATGCCAGCCCCACAGAAGAAGCTGATCTTCTGCACTGCTGGGCTGCTGAGCCTCGCCTGCGCCCTGGGCACGGCTGCGGCCGTCGGCACCCAGCTCTGGGTGAGGGGCACGATCCTCTGCACCACGGGAGCGCTGCTCGTCAACGCCACCGGCCCGGAGCTGCACAAGTTCATCGGCGAGATCCAGTACGGGCTCTTCTCCGGGCAGCGTGTGCGGCAGTGCGGGCTCGGGGGGAGACCCTTTCAGTTCTCATGTGAGTAGCGATGGCGTTTTGAGTTATTTACAGCGCACTGCTGGCAGCTGGGGCGGCGGGACGGAGCTGCCCGCGTGGCCCCTCGCTCGGACACCGAGCCCAGCAACACGGGACGTGCCGAAGCAACGCTGCCCTTACAGTGCTCTAGTCCTCAGAGTCAAGTAACTTATTTTCTGATACTAGTAAGGCCTGGCTAATGTCTTCAAGAATCTACATTGCAATTACACTGATATCCACATTTCAAAATATTTTATAATATTACTTTAGAAAAAGAGAATATTTAGAGGTTTAATTAACCTCTGCCATCTTTTTCTTCTGTCAACATCACGCCCTCTGCGCTGTCAAGAAGAATGAACTAAACCAGCAGGAATCTAATAAACGAGCTGGGGCACTGGCTGCTCTTGAGAAACAAAGCAGCCCAAAAGTTCTCAATGTGCAGCACTAATTGGAAGGGCTGGGGGAGGCTGGCTGACTTGATACCTGACACAGAACGTCACCAAAGCGTTAGCAATGGCTTTGCTTTACGTTCAAAATGTATTTGCCTTCAAGGATAAGATCAATAAATGATCAAGTGAGACACAGGTATCCAGCAGCACATGGAACAAGCAATAACAGACAGCCCGCTGCTGTGCACAATGTGTCAGCCAAAGTTACTACAGCAGACAGCTTATTAGCCTTCCCCCACTACAGCACTGACAAATTGCTCACACCAGTGACTGAATGCAAGGGAAGACTACCAGATTAGGTACCAGAAATTATTTACTACATAACAGATCGCCAAAGTAGTAGACCAGGTTAATTTAATATTATATTAAGATTTGCTGTCTCTAAATTCCATCACTAGTGTGTTTACACAGCTGAAGTTCCTTCTCAGTCGCTTTGTGTGCCATCACCGTGTGCAGACATTTCACCCCGAGTGAATTTTCTGAGAGGTTTATCCAGTCCCGAGGGATTGGGAGACTGTTGTGACGCAGGGCTGGCTCAGCCACCAGCAGCACTGGGGCTGACATTCGTCAGGGCTCAGGCAGTGGCAGCTGGAAGGGGACGAGCTGCAGCTGAGGCAGGATCCTGTACCTCAGAGATCACTTAGTGCAACAGGCTGATCCCACTCCCTGGAGCATCCCCATGCCATCACAGTGGTGCCTCAGGAGCACTCCAGAAAGCAGGACAAACAGATACAATACACAGACATAGCTCAGTGCACTCGCTGCACTTAAGCATGCCTGAGGAGAACAGAAAATAGGCTAAATGATTTACTTCTATGCTTGTTCCCGTTAAATGCTCCCCTCTGACCACTATATCTCTTTTAATTGTAATATGAATTTGCTCTGCCAGCAAACCCGGTTCAGCTGGGGAAAGCTTCTGCTCCATTTGTTCCTGCTCATTCCCATCAGTTTCTGGGTCAGCAGTTCATTTTCTAAAGGTTCTGCCACACACACCATGCGCAGGTTCACACAGTACAGTGAAGGAGTGTTTGCCTTTCAAAACAACATTGCAGCTAGAATTAATTTTTCCTGATATGTCACATACAAAATTTTAATGACAAACAGCTATAGATGCAGGTGCCATGGGAAGGATTCAATACCGTGCCATAACTTGTTTTCTTAAAATAAATAATACAAAATTGCATTATTAAATCCACAGTTTTGCATGTTATCACAAAACATAAGTAGTATCACAAAACTAATGCTATTTCTTGTGGGAAACCTGCACGGGAAGGCACTGGAAGGGGCTCTATGGTCTTTCCAGAGAATTCTCTTCTCCAGGTGAACACCCCCAGCCTGGCTGCAGAGCAGAGGGGCTCCAGCCCTCAGAGCATCTCTGTGGCCTCCTCTGAACTCATGCCAGCAGCTCCACGTCCTTCAGATGTTGGTGCCCCAGAGCTGGAGGCAGCTCTGCAGGTGGGGTCTTACCTGAGCGGGGCAGAGGGGCAGAATCCTGCCCTCCCCTGCTGCCCACGCTGGGGATGAGCCCAGCACACAGGGGGTTTCTGGCTCCCAGCACACATGGCTGGAGCATCTGGAGTTTCTCGTCCACCGATATCCCCAAGTTCTTCTCCTCAGGGCTGCATTCCCCACCCAGCCTGTGTTTGTGCTGGGATCGCCCCAACCCACATGCAGGACCCTTGCACTTGGCCTTGTTGAACTTCATCAGCTTTGCAAACATTTATTTCGTTAATTTCCCTTTCATTTAGTCTGTCAGATAAATGAACTTGACACCCTGTTACCTGCTGCTCTGTGTTCGTGCAGGCAGCTGTGGAGCAGTTTGCTAGTCAAGGTTCTACAAGGAGAAGTAAGTGATGTGAAGCATTATTGCCCCCACTTTAATCGTGCCCCCGTGGATCAGGAGCAGTAAAATGTATTTTGCTGTTCCTTCCACAATACCTGTTGTTGCCAAACAAACAGGAATGATTAAAAAAATAATTTTCTCATGCTCTCTGACTATCCCCCTACGCCCAAGCAGGATCCCCATTTGAAATAGTAGTTAAAAAAGCTCCAAAGAAGAGTGGATGGCCAAACTCATAATAGTGGGGGGGTGAGAGCCCTCCAGGCCACCTCACAAGGCAGACCTGTCTCCACAAATACAGGTTTTCACTCTTTTTCCCCAAAATATACTGTTCATGTCAAGGATAAAATACCACCTCCAGGAAGGGGAGGAGAGGCTTCCCCTGAAGCTGGTCTTTCTTTCCTGACCAGTCTATGCTTCTGAGTTTCACAGAATATTTTTGCCTCAAAACATCCATGAAAACCCGTTTCTAGCTAAGAACTTCTTTGGTTGCATTTAGAAGAGCAGGATTAAAACAACTACCACAAACCAGCAGGAACCCCCAGCCTGATTTAAGAGACAGCTTTGCCTAATGTACGTAATAACGCTGCGCTTGTTTTCTTTTCAGTTTTTCCAGATTTGCTCAAAGTTATCCCTGCAAGTATCCATGTTAGTGTCATTCTCTTCTGCACGGTACTGATCATCTTTGCTCTGGTGGGAGCAGGGTTCTTCATGTTCAATGCTTTTGGCAGCCCCTACGAGACACTGCATGGCCCTGTTGGGCTGTACCTCTGGAGCTTCATTGCCTGTGAGTATCAGCAGCCCTGGCCTGCCAGGCTGACCCTGCTCTGAATTTGCCACTCCCAGTGACCCATCTATAGGTGTAGGAGGGTATGTGAAGGACTGTGGCTGCACTGACTCTAAATGGCAAAGTCAGGCCAGGCAGGAAGGCAGGGGACTCTGCTGCATCAAATCGTGTGTTTTCCAAATTGCAATTAAGAGGTAAAATGGGGAAATCCCCCACAAGGGCAGGTGGCAGGATGGGGACAGTCAAGCTGCTGCAGAAAGGCCCACAAGCCCCAGGGACACAGAGGTGGTGCTGCATCACTGACACCACCACAGCCAGAACTGGGAACCAGGTTAAAAACAATCAAAATATGTCAGTGATGCAACTGCTCCCACAGCAGGAGGGTTCCAGACAGGGTAAGCAAGGTCACCCCTTAGAGCAGCACGGCCTTCCAAGGGACTGAAGGGCTGAGCAGCAGAGAGGGAGGTGGTGGCAGCAGCTCACTGTGAGGCTGGTCTCTGAGAGCTGCTGCCACCAGGGACAACAGAGCATCCCTGTCCCTCCGCCACACAGGGAGGGGAACACCCACTCTCCAGGCTGCTGGCTTGGCTGACAAGCAGGTTTACTTTGACTTTACAAGGTATTTATTACATGTTGCAATTGTAACTTAATAGAGGACTTCAGTATTTATCTTCAGACATGCAGACAGCTCCGTTATGCTCAAAGGTACAATAAGCAGCTCGAAGCTGAACACGAGCACAGATATTTTGCTGGCTCAGGGCACTAAAGCAGCCATGCCAAATATTGCTGGTCCTGAGCCAAATTCAATTAGAAAAGCTTACCAGTTTCAATAGCCATAGGCTTGGATTCCAAAAATAATCCCTGCTAAAGCTAAGTTACGGTGGCCGTAAGAGCACTCTCCACGTGGTATTTGGCTGTGGCATACATCACACAGCATGACTGAGGGGTTGCCAAGGTGATGAGCATCTCCTACTCCCTTTCAGGTTCCTGCGGTTGCCTCATCATGATTCTCTTCTCCTCAGAGGTGAAGATCCATCACCTTTCAGAGAAGATCGCTAATTTCAAGGAGGGAACCTTTACATTCAAGACTCACAGCGAACAGTTTGCAAATTCCTTCTGGACTATCCTGGTTTGCTCTCTGGTGCACTTCCTCAATGCCCTGCTAATCCGATTTGCTGGGTTTGAATTTCCCTTTTCAAAATCAAAAGATTCAGGAAGGATCACAGGAGCAGTTGACCTGATGTATTAGAATTACAGGATTTAACAATATTTCAAGTAAAGAGATTTGTCACTACTACGTCAACAATCACCAGATGTACCAACTTACAAACAATTAGCTCTGAAGAAAGTAAAACAAAAGAGAAGATTTCAAATAAGCATCAATATGGCATATACAGTGATCAAAAGAAGACGTGCTGAATGGTAATGTCTGGGTGGAAATGCCCTCTTTCTTGGGGTAAGGCCTTAAGGCATTTGCCTTTTTTCCAGTAAACTATTTGAAAAGTAGCTGGTATGAAGAAAATTAGAAATCTCAGTAGCACTGCAAAGGATCTGGAAAGTCCAATGGATGGGTTGCAGTAGAGACCCACACTCACCACCAGCAGCTTTGCCCTCCAGCCCTGGTGAAAACCAGGACACAGCTGGGACCACATCAGGGAATAAGAGCACCCAGCAAGGGACAGGCCAAGGCACGGGCTCTGCCCCGACACCCCTCGGGCTCCAACTCACACATGCAGTGCTCAGTAGGAACAGGTGCTACAGCGAGTGCTTGGAGGGTAAAACCCAAACACCTGCACCCACCACCAGCACTTTGACCTGGCATCAAATGCACCACAATGACACTGGTTTTCTCCACAAAGCTCTGCCTCGGGGTTTTAGTTTTAACCAACCAAACTGTGCTCTGAGCCTGAAGTCCCAGGAGCTCCTGTTACCCCTGCGGTTGCTGCAGCTCAGTGACAAAGCTGTCACAGCAGAGCAGCACTCAGGAAATGTGTTGCATGCTCCTGCTTGCCTCAGGGAGGCAGCCGGGCTTGGCACTGCCAAACAACCCCTCTACAGTTCATGAGGCAAAAGGCATTTAGGGAGTGAGCCCAGGCACCTTCACCTCCCACTGCGCCCTCCCAGAGCTCCCAAGAGCCCTGCCCAGAGAGCGGCCTCGCTCACTCTCATCAAACAATAACAACAAACCAAGTCAGAACCTTTGGAAAGGGCGGCAATAACACAACGGAAAGGCTCCCTGGCACACTGCAGCTCAGCAGGGACTGAGGCAGGAACACGGCAAGGTCTGGTGCAGGAAGCCAAACAGACAGGCACAGCAGCCCTCACACCTTTAGACATCCCCAGGTCACTTAAAGCAACAGACCCTCCTGCGGGGACAGCAGAGCCAGCCCAGCTACCGACAGGCTGAGACAGGAGCAAAGACTACCCCCACCGAATTACCTGGGTGCTTTGGAGACGAGACGCTCCTCTCAAGACACGGAAACAGCACTCAGGGCAAGGCCGAAGAGACGGCCCCTTCCCCAGCCACCTATTTATCTGCGGGGACTGTACCCAGGTGTGGGTGAGGAGCAATCCCGCCTGGCTGCAGGTGAGGAACGATCCCACCTGGCGTCCGCCCAGTCCCCTGGGTGCAAAATGGGCCCAGTTTACCAGAGATCTGAGCTGTCTGCACTTTGGGCACCAGCAGCCCACGAGGCCTCATTCCCTTTGATGCCTTTTTTTATACTTCTATAGTGAATGGCAAAACACTGCTGGGTTCTTGTAAAAGTTTGTCAGCTGCATCCCCGTTACCTGAATCCTTTCCCAAGGCAGCTCTGCCCCCCACTTCTCCACGGATTTTGACAATGCGTAAGGGCTGCTGCAAGTCACCACAACAACAGGATTTTTTTCATAGTTTTCTTCTTAATCCACATGCATATTCTTCCTAATGCTAATGTATGTTCTTAATACATAATTTGTATTGCATCTCACGGTATTGTTTACTATAAACTCAAACCCAAACCCCTCCCTTTGCTGTGCAGGCAAGAGCAGCCCCGACCCGGGGTCCGGTGTCCTCGCCGGGGTCGCTCAGCCCGGCTCCCCCGTCCCCGCATCCCGCCCCGCTCCCGAGCATCAGCACGGCTGTTATTTACGGTCGTACCCAGTTCCTAAGGAAAGCAACTTCTTACGAGCGAAATAACATTGTGACAGTATTTCTGCGTTCGACCGGCAGAAGTGACAGGGGCACGGCCGCCCGGCACGAACGCTGGGGGAGCCCCAGCAGAGACACCCGGACCCTCCGTCATCCATGAAAAAAATGCCCCTGCCCTCGCCCCACGGTGTAAAATAGTCCCGCTCCCGACCCGCTTTGGAAAACATTCTGTCTCCTGCTCCATGCTGGAAAAAATACCCACCCTCCTGCCCCCCGCTCCTGCCCCTGCCCGCAGCCATCGCCCCCCCGGCTCTGCCGGCATTAAACATTGATGCTGCCGGCACGGAGCGCAGAGCGGGGCGGGACGGGCTCTGCTGACGGGTCAGCCACGGGGGGACGGGGGTGACACTCGGGGGGGGGTCAGGGAGCCGCTCCCGCAGCAGCCTCGGTGCTCCCATCCCGCAGCATCGCCCGCAGCATCGCCCGCAGCATCGGCCGGAGCGCGGCGGCTGCGATGGGTGACAGGGGGGCTGAGCAGGAGGCTGCGATGGGTGACCGAGGGGCTGAGCAGGGGGCTGCGATGGGTGACCCGGGGACTGAACGCTCCGCACCGGCGGAGCTGGAGGAGATCGTCAGCAGAATCTCCGATCTGAACAAATGGAGAGAAATCTTTAGTTTCCGCGGGTAAGACTTTTATTCTGTTTCTTTATCACATTTTTAATTTCAGGTGGTTGCTTAATGTAATTTTTAAAGTGTGTTTTATTACAAGACTTACGTGCCAATGACAAAAGGTCCTTGTGTAGTCTGTAATACAAGTGCTACAGCTCTTACTCTTCCTTTGTTCTGGTGTTCTCTTCTGGCTGGACTCTGGTTTCTCCATATGCTTGCAATGCTTCTGTAGTTTTTTTTTAAATTGTGCTTTATTTTACCTTTTCAGCTTGGAAATCAACAAAACAATTCATCAGGTAACTCTTCCCCAAAGGTAACATTTGGTGTTTGTCTGGTGGATTTGGGGCTGTCCTGCAGGGTTGGCATATTGAGGAGGTCACCTGCAGCCCAGGTCCCTATGGAGATTCATTTCTCATGCTGCTCCTTTGAGAAACAGACATTTTCGTCAGATATTCTGAAGGAAAGTCTTCATGATTTAAATCAAAGGGGCAGGACAGTCCAACACAAATTAACCTTACTGTCTAAAACTAATGGTTTCTACAGTCAGTTTTAGAGCACAGCAAAAAGGATAACAAGCTAACATCTCCACAATGCAAGTAGCTGGAACACTTGCTGTGCCCTTCGGCTGGGAGGCACTGAAGGGTATTCTCTGTAATTTAGACAAACACAGTGTTACTCCCTGCTCCAGTCATTTGCTGGTAGGGATGAGTTGGGAATGCCCAAAACCAGCTGGAAGTCAAGGGCACGCATGTTCCAGGGCAGCATGTGTGTCTCCCTTCCCTGCCACAGCCTAGAGCCTGGCACTGTGCCCACCCCCCCCGGAATATTAGGGGGGAACTTTGAGTGCGTGGGAGCAGCAGCCTGGCAAGATGCATCGTCTGCTTCTCTCCCTGCAGCCAGGCCGGGGCAGAGCTGGTGATGGACCACCCGGAGCTGGGGAGCCCCCGGGGCCGCAGCCCCCCTCTACCGTCCCCCAGCCCCTCCTGCTCCCCCCGGGCACGGGCGGCCGTCCCCTCTCCCCCGACACGGCAATGGTGAGCTGCCTGCTGAATTAAGTATGAGCTGTAATCGAATCTCCTGAAGAGAAAGTCTCAGGAGCCGGCGTTCGGGCAGGCTGTGGCTGCAGCCTGCTGCCCCCTGAGCAGGGTATGGGATGGGGATGCGTTATTTATGAGACTCTTCACGAACACGGCTGCAACACAACCTGAAAGCTGACTCGCAATAATTCTCATGAGAGAACCAGTCAAATGACAACGGGAAATGTTTACCTGCAGTCTGGGGCCTCTCTGACAAACAGCCTCAGATGGGAGTCAGGATCATGGAATCACAGAACCGTTTGGGTTGCAAAAGGCTTTTTACACCATCAGTGAGGGATTTCAGCTCCTGTCGAGTGCCTGAGGGCGCTGCTGCCGGGTGCCACTGTCCAGCAGCTCGGAGGTTCCACGGGTGGTGGTGGTGCAGGTGCACTGTACCCAGACAGAGATTATTACACACCGTGACCGAGCTTCACTGGGGCGGCCGAGTACCGAGTGAAGTCCCTGACTGAGCCCAAACATCACCTTCGCTGTGATCTGTGAGGCCTGACAGTGTGGCAGTGCTGCGCTCACATTGCACCTGTGCCTCGAGACCTCCTGACGTTACAGGTCATCCCCCACGCTGGGACCTGACCCCCGCCCTGGCTCCTCCTCGGCAGGGGCTGCAGAAGCTGCTGTTCGGGACCACAAGCCCCCTGTTCAGCTGTGAGTGGGTGGCAGCACACTTCAGGTTCCGCCAGCCGCACTCCGACCTGGCCTACGCGCTGGAGGCAGGAAAGGTGAAGTGTCACACGGCAACGGCACCGGCTCCTCGCTGTCTCAGACACGCTCAGGAGACGGCAGCCAGCGCCGGGAGCCTCGGCAGCACGCACCCCTTCACCCCAACACCCCTGCCCCCTGCCAGGCCCAGTGTTCCCCTCCGGGCTGGCTGCAGGGGCTCCAGCCACGGCCCCTCCACAGCTGCCCTCACAGGGGACCCGCTGGCCCGAGGCTGGAGTGGGGTGGACGGCCTGGAGGCAGCTGCTGGCTGCAGGACAGACCGTCATACCCCTCTGGGAGATGCTCGCAGGGGAGGACTCAGGAGAGGCAGCAAGTTGCACAAAGCAGCAGGACTTTCCTGGGTTTTTTTCTGAGAATTGGACTTGCCTAATTCTTCCTGCCCCACCTAGACACCTAACAGGTGAAATCACCTCCACTGTCATCTACTGAAAGAGGGGGTTTTCTTTCTTCTTCCTTATTTGCTATCACAACACTGCACCCAAAAAAGCCGAAGCCCAAGATAAACACTCAAATTGTAAATCCCCTAAATCATCTGGAAGCTGAAACACTGGGTACAACCGCAGGTGCCGCTCCCTGCATTCCAAGGCTCTGTGCTCCCAGAAGGGGCCACAGCCCTGACCCTGAGCACAGCGGGGAGCAGGCACAGGCACCCCTGTGCACAGCCTCACATCAGCCCCAGGCTGCCTTGGGACGCCTTTGCTGTGGGACTAGAGGGGAGAAAAGACAAACTGTGGGGCTTCCAAGCACACATGGTGTCCGGAGCTGGGTGACGTTCCCTGGGACCGAGAACTCTGAGGGAGAGAAGGAGGGAGGGAGGGAAGGAGGGAGGGAGGACACCCACGGGACCCCTGCTGTCCCCAGCACACAGCCAGGACCATTCCACAGCTTCTTCTCCATGAGGGCTTCCTGTTTTCCTGCTGGCCAGGGACTGCTGGGAATGGCATGTGCTCCTCAGACAGGGGGGTTCATCTTTCTGTCCCTAGGGGGGACCGAGAGCTGTTCTGATGGCTGTACAAGCACACATCATCACATACCTGCTCTTCACGAGAGACACAGAACATACTCACCTGGAAAGGTAAGATGCCGAGCCTTCCCGTGGGACACACAGGAATTATTTCCATGGATTGTTTGGACTCAGGCAGGCCAGCTCCTGGGTTCAACCAAACCAGACTCAGCTTCAGGTGTGCAGCTACAGGTGAGGACTTTTACCAAGGGAGAAGCCTTGTTTGACCCCTGGGCGAGGCTTCTTCCCATCAAATCCTTTGGTCTGGGACGGTGGTGCACGGCTCCCACTCCCCGGTGCCACTGTCCCAGCCCCGGTGTTCCCGTGGCTCAGGCTGTGCCGGATCGGGCAGCGGGAACAGGGACAGGCGCTGGCCGTGGCCCTGGCAGAGACCCTGTGGGAAGCAGGAGGAGGTGGCAGAGCCGTCGTCTGCCTCATCACAGCAGCTGGCACTGTGATGCCACACACGGGCTGCAGAGCAGACACCTTCCCGGAGAGAGTGAGTATGGGAACGCCTGCTGCCGTGGGGCTTTCCTTAAAGACACCTCTGGCCTGAAATGTACGATCTCCTGAACCTGCTCCCTCACTTGTGGTGCACCAAAGAGTTGAGCCCCTCAGAGCCAGGTCCCACCACAGCCCGAGGCACATCCACGTCATCGCAGGGGCTGCTGCTCCCCTTCGCCAAAGGCCGATCTTCCTCCTCCTGCAAAAACGAGAATCCAGTTAACGCGAAACTGCTCCCAGCTCCCTGCACGGAGCCGGACCCCAGGGCTGGGCAAGGGGCAGAGCAGACCCCTGCACTGTGCTTTCACTTGGCTAAAGGAACCACAGGATACAAAAGCACAGCTTCTTTACATCATTCACATCTCCTTTACATCACCTTCCCCGTGCTTGTGCCCGACAGATCCGGCTGTTTGAGTTCTCGGAGAAAGCTGCAGCTCAGGAGTTCATCTTCGACCACATAAACTGTGTAAGTGGGGATATTTGCTCTATCCAAGTTATTTTCTTGCTGAATTACATCTTATTTCTCATTCAAAGCAGACATTTGAAGGCAAGTGTCACCATCAGCAGGATGTGGTGTTAACATATAATAAGGTTCATGGATCTTCCTTTGGGAAAAGATCTTGCTCCCACTAAAATTCCTGGAACTTTACCCACTATTCCAGCTCTCTCAGCCCACAAACACTGGGTAAATGGGACAGCATTTTGTATCTCACTGGAATACAAGACATGATTCCTTGCAGCCTCAGCAAAAATCTGTGGAAAAAAAATGTACAAAACCCATTCAGCCAATAAGTGGAAGTTTCTTTTTTTACCTGATCCTATTCAACAACATTAGTTATAAAATCTTCCTGGAATAACATCTTACTCATCTGGCTCAACACACTCACCTAAGACTGTATTGAAGCAGATTAATTGCTTTAATTAAATGTGATTTACTGGCCATAATTCCTTCTCTGTGATCCCTTATTTCTTTTTCCAGTTCAAGCGTGAAGGAAGCCACGGAGTGATCCTATTTTTGTACAGTTTACTTTTCTCTAGGACACTTGAAAGGTATATTTCACTTTTTAAATATTTTTCTCCAGTTCGGTTACATCTTCTGAAATGGCTTTTCCTTTTGTCCCTTTCCCATCAGCCAGGCAGGGACGTGTCACTTCCAGCACCTGGCACTGCCCTGATGTTCTGTGTTTGGCCGTACAGGGTCCAAGAGGATTTGGGTGATGCAGCTCCTCTGCTGAACGTCAGTTCTGGAAATGTCACCTGCACAGAGGTAGGATCAGCCACATTTGATTTAGGGAAAAAATTCTCTCTTTCTAGTACAAAGAAAAAAAGCGTAAGATCACGCAAAAATATTTTGTGAATTTTAATCATGGCTGTGCATGCAAAAAACAGACGATGATGATGATGATGATGATGATAACAACAATAATAACAAAAAAGCCACCTGCAGCCCGGCGTTCCCCTGCTCGTGAAAGGCACGGCGGAGCTGGGAGTGGGAGCCCACCTGCCCAGGGTGTGACGGCGGGCTGTGTCCCCGCAGGCCGTGCTCAGCCTGGTCCTGACGGGACGGGCGAGCGCCCGGGAGCTCCGCGGCGGGGCCGGGCAGGCCCGTGGGCGGCGGGGCCCCGTGGGCTTCCTGCGCTGGGAGCGGGCGGAGCGGCAGGTGAGAGAGGGGCCGCAGGTGAGAGCGGGGCGGCAGGTGAGAGCGGGGCCGCAGGGGAGAGCAGAACGGCAGGTGAGAGCGGGGCAGGGGAGAGCGGGGCAGGGGAGAGCGGGGCGGCAGCGGGGCCGCAGCGGGGCGGGCTCACGGTCACCTGCCCTGGCCAGGTGAGCCCCGCGCTGCGGACCCCCCGCCTGCCCGTGTGGCTGTGCGGAGTCCCCGGCAGGTACGGCGTCCTCTTCGGCACCGACAGCCGGCTGCTCTCCCACTGGAGGGCCGAGCGCGTCTTCCACCTGTACTTCTACAGCGGGCGGCAGGAGCAGACCCGAACGGCACACCTGACCATAGGTACGGACCCGGGCTTACCGCGGAGTGAGGTGTGGGCGTCACAGACCGCTGTCCTTCCTGTGCTCAGTACTCAATGCAAAGTTTAAGCACACCAAGGAAGCAGGATTTTTTCCTGATTAATCCAAAATTTAAATAACCCTCTTTCCAGCTGTTGCATTTTCACCATGGCCAGTGGCCAAGCCCCTTACAGCCACTCCTCGCTCCCCCACCAGTGGGATGAGGGAGAGAAGCAGGAGAGTAAGAGCAAGATAAAGATAGTTTAATAGGGAAAGCAAAGGCCACAAGCAAAGCAAAGCAAAACAAGGAGCTCCTTCACCCCTTTCCATGGGCAGGCACGTGTCCAGCTGTAGGAGAGCAGGGCCCTATCCCGCGTAACAGTTTCTTGGGAAGACAAACCCAAACATCCCCCCCTTCCACCTTCTTCCCCGCACTTGTATGGGCACGATGTCATATTGTCTGGAATATCCCTTGGATCAGTTTGTGCCTCCTCCCAACCTCCAAGACACCCCCAGTCTCCTTACCAACATGCCCTTGACACTGGATAAACTCTGCTCAGCAAAACCAAAAACATCTCTACGTTATCAGTCCTGTGTTCAGCACAAATCCAAAACACAGTGCCACACCGGCCACTGGGCAGACAGTTAAATCTACCCCAGACAAAAGCAGCACACCAGCACAGCGAGGCTGGCACATGGGGAGTCACCTTCCTGCTTTCAGCAGCTGACTGAGGCTGAAGTCTCTGTTTCCCTGCACAGCATCAGGTGCCACCTCAGCCCTTGTGTTTCCCCCCGAATTCCACACCTCGCCCAGGAAGGGTGAACTGCTCCTGTAGCATCACTTGGGTTGTGAGCCAAGCTTTGTGCTTGGGGTGCCAGATTCTTGTTTCTCTGCCGCTTACCTTCCTCAAGGAATGCCTCCCTCTTCCTCGCTCT
Organism: Pseudotriccus pelzelni; assembly: GCA_035584735.1. Taxonomy (NCBI): domain Eukaryota; kingdom Metazoa; phylum Chordata; class Aves; order Passeriformes; family Tyrannidae; genus Pseudotriccus; species Pseudotriccus pelzelni. The sequence continues at coordinate 385,247 of JAWMRA010000009.1, read as the reverse complement.
CCTTTCACTACAGCGATCAAAGTGAAGCCAGAACCTTGGAACTAAAGGTTCTGCAAGGAAAAGTGAATCGAGATGCACCATCACGAAACCCAGCGTGGCAGCAGATATCTGTGCATCTGCTCAGAAAACCAACATGCAAACTGCACGCTCAGGATTTCCCAGGGGCCCAACGGCTCCAGGGCAGCCCCCAGGCTGGGAGGCCCTGTCGGTGCTCCCCCAGCTCCCTGGGGCAGGGCTGCAGCACACCTGCACCAGCGTGGCTGCAGAACCTTCTGCTTTTAACCCTCACTGAAACCTTTTTGAGGCGGATTGGTTTTTTTTAGACTTCCTTTTTTAACAGCATTTCCTCTTCAGACACTCACTCGCGTCACTGGGAAGAGGCCCCAGTTGAAGATGCCTGCAGCCCGGGGAAGAGGTGTCCGGCCCTGGAGATGGCAATCAGGACCAAGTGGGCAGGTGCAACCGTCAGCTGGAACGGGACAGGCCCCTTCTCCTGAGGAGTGAGCAGGATGGACTCCTGCTCCTGAGGAACGCTGGTGTCTCCCATGCACTGCCAACCCCGCCGGTCACTGGAACATGGAGGACAAAAAACACCTTCCCCAGTCAAACAGCCCCTGGCGCACTGAGGGGACGCCTGTTCACCAGGCATCACACCCACTGAGAAAGCGTTCACAGGTGAGGAACAGTCACCAGCAACGCTGCCCCACCACACACCTTTCCCAGGTAGGATGCTGCTTCCCACGACAGCTGGCAGAAAAAGAGTCAACCCCTGGCACAGCTGCCCAGGGCGGTGGACGATCATTCTGGCATTTCTGATTCAGTGATTTTACTGCCGTGCCAAATCCTGGCACCCTACATCAGCCTGGCAAGCACGGGCAGGGCACATAACTTCTCATTCACAGTAACCACTGTCCACTTCCTTCCTCATTGCCATCATTCAAAGAAGACCTATCAGTCACACCCTTAGTGCTAATGCACAGTTGCTAATGACAACTGTACTGAGAAAATAAACCTACTGCAAGCAATCCAGAAGCTTGGTTCAAGTTAATTCAATTTCCCAATTGAAAAAAAAAAACAAGTGGGGACATCCAGCCTGAGACTCTGTCAGGCCAGAACGAGGAGCTGCCGGTTACAGCTGATGCGGGATTTACACCTGCTGTTGTCCCCTTCCTGAGTTTGTGCTCAGTTCAGGACACCCTTGAGCACGTGGTGTCCCCGCTGCAGAGCTGTGGCTCAGCCCCAGTGCTGTGATCCCCTGGCACCCCCAGCCCCAGTGACACTGGGAGAGGGGCCCCAGGGCTGCTCACAAACCCAGTGTGACGGTGAAAGGCAGAAAAGGGAAGAGAAACCCAGCTAAACCCAGCTGCGCTGGCTGCGGGAGCACACGCCCTTGCCACCTCCCTTGGGCTCCCATCCCGCTGCCCCCACATCCTCACAGCCTTTTACAACCTTCCAGCTGTGCGGGGCTACATTTCAGCCGGTCATTTCCCTCCATCAGAGCTGAGCCCTTGCTCCTTGCAGCTGGGTCACATCACACTTAGCCACGCTTTAGGAATAAGCAGCAATAAAAACACAGACTGGGTGTTAGTCAAATTTCTCTGAAAACTCCCCCGGCTCCGGGACCTCAGGAAGTGCTGTGCTTGTGACAACAGCAACAGTCTTTCACTTCTACTCTGGAAATTCTCTGCAGAAGACAAGTGAACCTTGCAAACCTCCACACATCCCACGGATGCTCAGGGGTGCTGTCATGCCCTGAAATACTTGGGGGGATCAAGGCCTACACACCCAGGAACGCGAGCAACAAATCCAGACGCACATAAATGAAATTTATGCCGTGTTTTGGCACCTTGAATGAGTCAGTCTCATGGAGAAGACAAGCACCACAGCCCCTGGCAGCAAGGCCCCTCTCCTGCAAAGACCTGCTCACGGGTAACACCACTTTGGTTAAAAATGTTCTGTGTGGGTACCTCAGAAGAAAGTATTGCATGTTCATGGACAAGAACCCTCAGAACTAAACTGCAAAATTTTTCCCAAAACTTTTTTTTTTTTTAATCTGGGGAGTGAAATCAGCCCAACTTCTTCCCTTGTCTGGTCCCCACACGTAAAACCAGAGGTAAGAAAACACCTCATTCCGCAGAACATTTAAAATCAGCCCAAAACCATCTTTTATCATTACTCTGACAGCCCCAGTGAGGAGGCATGGCCCCAGTGGGCACACACAGAGCACACACACGGAGTGCACACAGCACACGGAGCACACAGAGCGCACACACAGAGAACACGGAGCACACGCACAGCACACGGAGCACACACAGCACACAGAGCACACACACAGCACACAGAGCACACACACGGAGTGCACACAGCACAGGGAGCGCACACACACAGCACACAGAGCACACACGCATGCACGGCACACACACGGCATACACACACACAGGGCGCACAGAATGCACATACACACACACGGAGCATACACACACACATACATATACACACACACACATGGCACACACACACACACACGGAGCACACACCCAGACACACATATACACACACACACACACACTGAGCACACACACACACACATACATATACACACACACGGAGCACACACGGCGCATACACACACGGAGCACACACACACACACACACACATATACACACACGGCACACACACACACACGGAGCACACACACATACA